>VHQL01000177.1:0-326551 GCA_014673565.1 Sebastes schlegelii
GAGTAGAGAAGGGTACAGTAGAGTAGAGTAGTGTAGAGTAGAGTAGAGAAGAGTAGAGTAGAGAAGGTAGTAGAGTAGAGTAGAGTAGAGTAGAGAACGGTAGAGTACAGTAGTGTAGGGTAGAGTAGAGTAGAGTAGAGAAGGGTAGAGTGGAGTAGAGTAGAGAAGGGTAGAGTAGAGTAGAGGAGGGTAGGGTGGAGTAGAGTAGAGGAGGGTAGAGAACAGTAGAGTAGAGTAAAGTAGAGAAGAGTAGAGTAGGGGTAGAGTAGAGAAGGGTAGAGTAGAGTAGAGTAGAGTAGAGAAGGGTAGAGTAGAGTAGAGTAGAATAGAGAAGGGTAGAGTAGAGTAGAGTAGAGAAGGGTAGAGAAGGGTAGAGTAGAGTAGAGTAGAGTAGAGAAGGGTAGAGTAGAGTAGGGGTAGAGTAGAGAAGGGTAGAGTAGAGTAGAATAGAGAAGGGTAGAGTAGAGTAGAGTAGGGTAGGGTAGAGTAGAGTAGAGGAGGGTAGAGTACAGTAGATTAGAGTAGAGTAGAGTAGAGTAGAGTAGAGAAGGGTAGAGTAGAGTAGAGTAGAGAAGAGTAGAGTAGAGTAGAGTAGGGTAGAGTACAGTAGAGAAGGGTAGAGTACAGTAGAGTAGAGTAGAGTAGAGAAGAGTAGAGTAGGGGTAGAGTAGAGAAGGGTAGAGTAGAGTAGAGTAGAGAAGGGTAGAGTAGAGTTGAGTAGAATAGAGAAGGGTAGAGTAGAGTAGAGTAGAGTAGAGAAGGGTAGAGAAGGGTAGAGTAGAGTAGAGTAGAGTAGAGAAGGGTAGAGTAGAGTAGGGGTAGAGTAGAGAAGGGTAGAGTAGAGTAGAATAGAGAAGGGTAGAGTAGGGTAGGGTAGAGTAGAGTAGAGGAGGGTAGAGTACAGTAGATTAGAGTAGAGTAGAGTAGAGAAGGGTAGAGTAGAGAAGAGTAGAGTAGAGAAGGGTAGAGTATAGTAGAGTAGAGAAGGGTAGAGTACAGTAGAGTATGGTAGAGTAGAGTAAAGAAGGGTAGAGTAGAGAAGGGTAGAGTAGAGTAGAGTAGAGAAGGGTAGAGTAGAGTAGAGTAGAGTAGAGAAGGGTAGAGTACAGTAGAGTAGAGAAGAGAAGGATAGAGTAGAGTAGAGAAGGGTAGAGTAGAGTAGAGTAGAGTAGAGTAGAGAAGGGTAGAGTAGAGTAGGGTAGAGTAGAGAAGAGGAGGGTAGAGTACAGTAGATTAGAGTAGAGTAGAGTAGAGAAGGGTAGAGTACAGTAGAGTCGAGAAGAGAAGGAAAGAGTAGAGTAGAGTAGAGTAGAGAAGGGTAGAGTACAGTAGAGTAGAGTAGAGTAGAGAAGGGTAGAGTAGAGTAGAGTAGAGAAGGGTAGAGTAGAGTAGAGTAGAGTAGAGAAGGGTAGAGTAGAGTAGAGTAGGGGTAGAGTAGAGAAGGGTAGAGTAGAGTAGAGTAGAGAAGGGTAGAGTAGAGTAGAGTAGAGGTAGTGGACGGGTAAAACCAGAAGGAGGCAGCAATGCAACACAAAGGATGGCAGCTGCCGTATTCCCCAAAGAAGAAGAAGAAGCGGAAGCGGAAGTGGAAGTTGTTCAACGTGTGTAAACTTCAATGACTGAGTCAGCGTCGTTAACAAAATAACTATGTTGTCTGTGAATAAACTGCAGAGATTAGGACCCGGTGTTCTTTCTCAGTTCTTCCGGAACATTCACATTACGTCCGGGTTGTGTACCGTGTCCTGTCTGAGAGGAGAGAGTGGGAATCGGCTCCGTGCTGACACCAGGTCGCTCCTCAACACACACAGCGAGGTATTGAACGCACCACACACACAGCGAGGTAGTGAACGCACCACAGCCTCACAGCCGGGGCTCTCACACAGAGGGTTTATAGAGGGCTGCATGGCGCTGTCAACAAGTTCATATACGTTTAATTTACGGGATTACTCGACACACGCTCCAGAGCCTCGGGCACAGCCATGGGCACAGCACGGCACGGCACTAAGACGCCAAACTAGAGATTAGCTCCACTAACTAGCCGCTAACATCAGCCTGTCTGTCATCACATGTTGATCTATTGTGAAGCGCAGACAACCTGTGGTTGAACACCCATCAGAACATGAACTAACTATGTCTGACCTGTTTTAATAGAATTAACCATATTACTATATCTGACCTGTTTTATTAGAATAAACCATCTTACTATATCTGACCTGTTTTATTAGAATAAACCATCTTACTATATATGACTTGTTTTATTAGAATAAACCATTTTACTGTAACCAACCTGTTTTATTAGAATAAACCATATTGTGGTTGTGTAGGCTGCAGGAGGGGATATATTAGACGGCAGGTGAACATTTTGAACTTTGAACTTTGACAAGGGCCAGATAGTGCTGGCTTGACGACCGGGTCAGAGCATCTCCAGAACTGCAGCTCTTGTGGGATGTTCCCGGTCTGCAGTGGTCAGGACCTACCAAAAGTGGTCCAAGGAAGGAGAACCGGCGACAGGGTCAGACCCGAGGCTCAGTGATACCCGTGGGGAGCGAAGCCTGGCCCGTGTTGTCTGATCCAATAGAAGAGCTACTGGAGCTCAAACTGATGAAAAAGTGAATGCTGGTTCTGATAGAAAGGTGTCAGAACACACAGTGAGGAGCAGTTTGTTGCGTATGGGGCTTCGTAGCCGAAGACCGGTCAAGGTGACCGTGCTGACCCTTGTCCACCGTCATAAAGCGCTTACAATGGGCACGTGAGCGTCAGAACTGGACCACGGAGCAATGGAAGAAGCTGGCCCGGTCTGATGAATCACGTTTTCTTTTACATCATGTGGATGGCAACAAGTTGGAGGTGTTGACTCGGCCTCCAAATTCTCCAGATCTCAATCCGATGGAGAATCTGTGGGATGTGCTGGACAAACAAGTCCGATTCATTGAGGCCTCCCCGCCTCGCAACTTCCAGGACTTAAAGGATCTGCTACTGACGGCTTGGTGCCAGATACCACAGCAGACCTTTAGAGGTCTAGCGGAGTCCATGCTTCCACGGGTCAGACCTTCAGAGGTCTAGTGGAGTCTATGCCTCCATGGGTCAGACCTTCAGAGGTCTAGTGGAGTCCATGCCTCCACAGGTCAGACCTTCAGAGGTTTAGCGGAGTCCATGCCTCCACGGGTCAGACCTTCAGAGGTCTAGAGGAGTCCATGCCTCCACGGGTCAGACCTTCAGAGGTCTAGAGGAGTCCATGCCTCCACAGGTCAGACCTTCAGAGGTCTAGTGGAGTCCATGCCTCCACGGGTCAGACCTTCAGAGGTCTAGAGGAGTCCATGCCTCTGAGGGTCAGGAGGGGGACCTAATCAATATTAGGCAGGTGGTCATAATGTTATGGCTGATCGGTGTATATATATAACCAGAACATTATAGGCATTATAAAAGTAGACTTTTATGGTATTACATACTCTCTAATCCCATTGCTTCACCATCACATACATGCAGACAGAAAAAAGGCGTTCTTGTGGTATGGAATTCAGAACCGATAAAACCTTTACTGAAATGTGCCTTTTTCCCTCTTAGTGTCCTGTATCTGCGACCTGATAGCAGTTTGTTTTTAGATAGATATATAGATATATAGATGGATAGATAGATAGACAGATAGATAGACAGATTGGAAGCTATTTAGAATGATAATGTGTACCACATGTATACCTTACGGGACATCACAACGGACTTTTGGTCTAGACTTCTAACAGAGTAGCTAAACCCTGCTAAAGTAAACTTCTATTGTGTGTTTTTCTTCTGTTTCTTTGCAGTCCCACTGTTTGTCAAACCGCTGTCTTTCCACAGCGACCCACTCCGAGGATGGGAACCTCATTTACACTGGCAGCCTGGGCAGTGCTGTTCGAGGTGAGTCACGTTCACGTTGTTACATCTTTACCTTTCTTTTCCTTTATCTAGTACTTTATCTAGCACTTTACTAGTTGTTATTAAGATACAATTCAGTAGTCAAAAGATTGCGAGGCTTTCCCGCATAGTACCAGGTAAACAGTTTATGACATTATGTCATTAAAAGTAGTCACTGTCTGTTCCATTTTGTGTGTGGACACATTCCTGTGTACACCACAGAGCAGGACACACATTGTGCCGAAACTTGTATGTTTTCGCTCCCTCGCAGCTGGGAAAGACAGACACAGGAATTTGTTGGGTCTTGAGGACCTGCGGTGTTTATTCCTAAGGCAAACTGTAACCTACACTGTACATTTACTAGCACCACTCAACAACTTTACTGCTACTTTCTCCTCTGCTCTGATCACCAACAGCTGTCTGCTCTGAGCGCAGCCACCACGCCTCTCTCTCAACCACACACTACGTACTGGCCTGTTGAGCCACGCTACTCCTATGACACAATCATATGTATCAGTGTTGATGGAAAATAGATCAGGAATACTACCTTTCAAAGGAAAACTGCACAGAAAGTTTGACTGCTCAGTAGGGGTGTAACGATGTGATTTCCATGGTTCTGATATGATTCAAGGACAGTATTTGGCTCATCTAGAGCGATACGATACGATTCAATGATTTGAAATCGATACAGTAACTTTTTTTGCCAAAACGTTCAGTCAGTGTGACTGTGAAATAAATATGTGATACTGGACTGTCAGGATTCCTCAAAGTTGTTCTAGTAAAGGAATCCGGGATAAATTAATTTTGGATATAAACAAGTAGACAACGATTAATGGCAAATACATACAGCTTTTATTAGAAAATAATAAAAAGTGCAACTGCAGGACCTGCTGCTTCAGTTCTCAAGATACAAGGCAGTGCAATATTTAACACTACATATAATAAACCAACTTCTATTCAAGTTAAATGAACAGTGGTTTAACCTGCTGCTTCTGTCCTCATTTTCAATATAAACGGTAGGTCAATAATACAGAGATCAAACAGCTGATAGTGATCAAACAGCTGATAGTGATCAACAGCTGATAGTGATCAAACAGCTGATAGTGATCAAACAGCTTTGGACAGAATCATTCCTCTACAAACGCTGTTTAAATAATCTGCTGATAGTGATCCAGTAGTCCATTTACAGGGTTCATTTGGGTTCTTTTCATACATGAAAACATCTGGAACAACATGTTAAAACTACGTTAGACTAACGTTAGTTGAGTTTCTGTTTAGTTTTTTACTTTACTCCCGTCGTGATAATCTGCCTCACGGACCGTCTGCTCTCCGGAAAGTCATTTTCTCTGAATGAAAAAACGCGCACGGGGAAATCTCTGGTGGAAGAAGCCGCCCCTCGTCAAGCGCCTGAAACTCTGCCGACCGGCTCCAGTGTGCCGTTTGTCTGCATGCACTCCATGGATGCGTGCTCGCGCTGCAGAGGGCGGAGCTGGCAAGCTTGCACATGTCTGGAGAGTGAACCGGAGTAACGTTTAACATTTCTTCACTAATAAAAGTGCCTAAAAACACTGTCATATAACGTTTGTCGTCCTTAAATACAAGGTGCAACTCCTTAGTATCCATACAATGGATTTCTGCATTTCAAATAGATTTTATATCGATATACGTCTCCCGTGAAGGAGAACTTGCCGAGTACCTATCGATGTAGTTGGATCGTAGGAATATAAATCGATCCATCGATGTAGTAGATGAATCGTTACACCCCTACTGCTCAGTCAGAGCGGAATATGTTGCACCTTCTTATCTCTTCATTTTAATACTTAATATACCATGTTGTTGAGAATAGTTAAATAAGTAAATGTTGCAGGATACATAGAAGGCTTCAAACAGACCCCGTGATCAGTATCGGCTGATACTGCTTCCAGAGATGATCTGTGAACGGCCCCAAAACTCCTGAACGGAGCATCCTGAGTCCCATTTAATGACTGTGTGGAAATCTGATGTTTCTGCATCACAGATGATGAACAAATAATAATAATAATAATAATAAATTCAACTTATTTTGCGCTTTTCAGGGACTCAAGGACGCTTTACACTATAGGGGGGAAACTGTGTGAGACAAACGGTGTGAGACAAACGGTGTGAGACAAACAGCAGACAAACGACACACACAGGCGCACTCTCATACATACACACGGACGAATGGGTAAGGGGCGGGGGGGTTAAGAGTAGGCAGAAGAGAAAAGATGGGTCTTGAGGCGGGACTGGAATAGGGGGAGGGAATCAGAGTCTCTAATGTGTTGTGGGAGGGAGTTCCAAAGCTTGGGAGCTGCCCTGGAGAATGCTCTGTCCCCAAAGCTGCGGAGGTTGGACTTGGGGGTGGAAAGTAGACCAGCTGAGGTGGATCTGAGGGACCGTGGGGGTTGGTAGGGGGAGAGGAGGTCAGAGAGGTGGGGGGGTGGGACAAGGTGCTGGAGGGCTTTGTAGGTGAGGGTTAGGATTTTGTAGGAGATCCCATGGGAGACAGGGAGCCAGTGGAGATCTTTGAGGACTGGGGTGATGTGATGCCAGGATTTGGTGTGAGTTAGGAGTCGGGCGGCTGCATTCTGGACCAGTTGTAGTCATAGTTCAGTAATAAAATCCTAGCACACCACAGAGTATCTCTCCTGCTGCTGACAGCCTTTTTTATACTTGCTCTCTCTATACACACATAACATTAGGCTGCAAAGTGACTGCATAAAACCAGAGCTTGCATATAGTGGACATCATGGCATTGGTTCAATTATGGAAAGAAAGTGAATGAAACAATGTAAACACAATTACTGTGTAGTATACACAATATGGCATGATACCGTGTAGTGTTGCAGTGATACTGTATGAACATGTGAAATCCACTGAACTATAAATGAGTTTGTATACCAGAGGCACCTAGTGGGACCCAAATATAAATCTATTTTTAGTGTCAAATAACTACTTTAATTGTATATCATTTTTCAGTTTCTGCATCAAACTGCAGGTTTAGGGGAATTTGACTGTGCAGTGAGTGATGCATCAACTTAATGCTGAAGGACATGCGTACAATACTTGGTTAAATGGGATGTATGCCTGATGATAGCAGTGTGTGGACATGTGTAACCCAGGTTCACATCTGTAACCTGTGTTCTGTGAATCTTCTCTTTGGTCAGGGGTGAAGCTGTTTTCTTACAGCACCAGCGGGGCCAGCCTCTTTCTCATGCCCCACATCCTCCTTAAGACTGGACTAGTAGTCCAGAGCTTCGCCGTGCAGGCCGCTTTCTGTGGAGTCATTGGATTCTTCACCTTCCTCACCCCTGTCCTCCTCCACTTCATCACTAAGGGCTACGTGATCCGCCTGTACCACAACTCAGACAGAGACACCTACACTGCCATCACCTACAGCGTCCTTCTCACTGAAAAAAAGAGTATGTTCCACCAGAGGCAGGTTAGGATCCCAGCCGTCAGCCAGATGTTCACCACCTTCTATGCTGACAAAATGGGGCTGCTAGTAAACCCAGACATGTTCTCTATTCCACAAGACTACAACCACCTGATGGGCTACGATAAGCCCTTCAGCTTCGACACAGACGACATCGATAGACCTGATAAGAGCTGAACCATCGACTGCAAACAGGTTGAATGTGGTGTCAGTATATGAATTATTTCCACAACACCAAACTGCACAGTACATACACTCACATGTCTGTCAGGGTGGAACATTCACAGAGGACCACAATATGCAGCCACAATCAATTCTCAACTAGATTTCCAGCTTTTTTTTTCAATATTTTGATGGATGTTTCATATTAATAAATTATAACTCCATTATCATGACCTGTTATCTGTTTGAAACAGTTTCCTTTTGTTGGTCTTTGTAACTGTCATGACCGTGCACATGTCACTGTAGTTATTATGAGGAACATACAAATGTTTTTGTATAAACCCATTTTTCATTAAACAAAAGTAGCCAGATTTCACAAATGTTAAACACAAGCAGCTGTATAGATACGATACAGTCTAATAGTCTGATTAAAGAATATGCATCTGTGTCGTAAGATGGCGTAAAGTGGTAAACCGGTTTTAGTCGGCCTCGTTCAAAACCTTTGAGTTGTACATAAATCTAATAAAAAGAGCTATCGGACTGTCTCCAGTGCGCTCTCCAGCACTCAGGGTGTAATGGAGGCACTGCGGTGGCTGCCTCATACACCCAGCCTTCTCAAGTCACCTCAACCACCTGCACATACAGACTGTGGAAATAAACACAGTGTGGAAATAAAGCCAGTGACTTCTCTCCCACAGGCGTTACACTCCATGTCCTCATGAGTCCTATTCATACAGCAGGCCACGTTTAGGATAACAAAACTTCAATAATGAAACAAATTGTGTTCACCTAACAAACTTCCATTTTCAAATGATATCCAGTGTGGGGGATATTACTGATTGTAGTGACCATTTTGACGAGTTGCGAAGCGATCAGTCTGATTCCAGCAGTATTGCAGTAATGTGTAATGCTGCAGGATTCCCCGGCACTGTGAGGATACGTGAATGGTAGGATTAGGAGGGAGCAAGTGTTCAGGGACCTCCTCTCCTACAAGCTCCTCCATCTCTGTGTCAGAAGAATTCCTTTTCTTGGTCTTCCTCTCGGTAATCACCGTGATTCACCGTGAGATCCACTGATCAACAGGCTGATTTCTATATAAAAACATTCATGAGGTGCTTTGCATCGACCATTTCTGGCTGAATGTAGGCGTGTAGAGGATATGAGGCTGATCCACGTGCGGACAATTCCAAGTTGATTTGGGATTTATAAAAAGAAATTGTGCATTAGCAGGAGTACGCATGATTTTATAAATTGGAATATTTTTGGGGGTACGTACATTTCCTCATTTGTACGTACAGAGTTTTATAAATGAGGCCCCATGTCCGCCCGGTGTCAATGACACTCGGCCCCGTCACCGGCCTCCAAACACCTTAAATCTGGAGTTTAAATAGATGCAATGCAACCAAACAGCATTATGCACCAATGGAGCAGAGTAAATAGTACAATTTGACATTTTTCTGTCCATGTCGGTGATGTCTACACAGCACAACAGGCGGTACCATGCTCACAGCTAGCATCCAGTCACAAGGACGCATTAAGGTAGCCACATCAACTTCCCCGTACCTTTCAGTTGTGAAATTGGTGAACATGTTTTCTTAATCTGCAGTGCGTGGAGCTCTCGGGGCCACTGTGGGTATACAGTAAAATCAAGTTTATAGTATAATATGCAGGCAGGTGCAGGTTGTATTTGTCTCTAGATAAGTGCATCATCAACATCAGCAGACAACAAATAACTTGACACATTCTAATCAGTACTAATCCATTGTTTTCTGGGTGAAGATTTAGTTTCTTCCATGAAATCTGGTGATTGACATCGACAGCGTCTGTCTGCTTTTTCAGGGATGGATTGGACCGTCTTCCAAAGTCTTAATTTTGAATAATGTGTTCATGTTTTCAGATGTTATATGTAGCAAATATCTCCTTGTACTGATAATCTTTTTTCTGAAGTGTGTAAGATCTGTACTCATATTTTACTGCTCTTCCCAATAAGAAGTGTCGTGGCAAAATAAAATCAGTTGCTGTCCAGGGTGATGAGATTGAGGCAACAAATTGCACAAACACAACATTTGTCTATCAGTTCTCTTACAGATCTTTACAGAAGCATACAATTTTTCAAGACAACGAGAAAAGCACAAAGAATGAGAAATCAGCTATAAAAAGAACAGTTAAGCTAAGTTTTATACATATAACATGAAGAAAAAGCAATGTGATGCTACGGTGGTTTATCAAACAGAAATACGTGTCATTCAGTGTCAAACAGCATGCCATTACACTGCAGCGCAGTCAAAGGAATACAAATGCAATACAATCAAATGTCAGGATGTATGCCATAGTTTTGCATGTGAAACATTCTTTTCCAGAAATGTCATCCTACTTCATAAAAAAGAAAGAAAGATCAGGTTTTTAAAGGACAGGTTTTAGAAGAACCCTGAACTAAGAGTCAGTTCAGTCCATCTGAAGAGTTGTTAGTGTAGGAAGAGGCCTCAACATGGCCTCACACATACTGTACTAACCCCAACTTCACTAAACCCAAACAAATCAGTATCATTAACACTGGGGAATCATTCCAAAACACCATGTTCAATGGAAATAATAAAGACTTTCTCGGTAGCTGGGAAATGATAATTCCTAACATGCTGCCAGTAGAGGCTGATTACCTAGAGTAATATTGTGCTAGCATTTTGGCAAGTTACTTGTTTTGCTTGTTACTTTCCATCTTGGACAAGATGATCATTATCAGTTTCATCTGTCCTCCAGCAGAGAGATAGGTCAAGGACATGTTTAGCCCAGCATAACACAAAGGCTGGACACAGAGGAAACTGCTAGTCTAGGTCAACTTCCAACCAGAGCTGTGGTACTCCAGATGTTTTATTCGGTTATCTCAGACTTCTCACAATCTTGAGGATGTTTCGATTTGGACTTGTCTCGATCTCAGCCTCCAGTCTCACCTTGTCTTTGGTCTGGACCGGGCCGAGACCAGCATGGCTGTTCTGCTCTCTTAGCAGACTGGAGAGGCTGATCTGCTAACTGTCACATGTTCATAGTTAGCTTGTAACACTGCGCAAGAATATTTTGCTTCTAATACAATTCTATTTTTTTGCAGAGAGTTGTTCCTTTTGAAGTTGTTTCCTGTTGCTATCACATTTGAAACGTTTCTAAATTCAAATGACTGAAGTTATATCACAGTTGACTTTCACTTAAAGAAACAGGAGGACTACATTCTTTTCATTTTGATGTCAAACCCAGAGTTGACAAACCCCCTTGTGGACTTGGTCTTGAATTAATCTCAAACCCGTTTGGACACTGACCTTGACACACAGTATGTGACCTTGACATACAGTATGTGACCTTGACACGCAGTATGTGACCTTGACACACAGTATGTGGCCCTGACACACAGTATGTGGCCCTGACACACAGTATGTGACCATGACGCACAGTATGTGACCTTGACACACAGTATGTGGCCCTGACACACAGTATGTGGCCCTGACACACAGTATGTGACCTTGACACACAGTATGTGGCCCTGACACACAGTATGTGGCCCTGACACACAGTATGTGACCTTGACACACAGTATGTGACCTTGACACACAGTATGTGGCCCTGACACACAGTATGTGGCCTTGACACACAGTATGTGGCCTTGACACACAGTATGTGGCCCTGACACACAGTATGTGACCTTGACACACAGTATGTGGCCCTGACACACAGTATGTGACCCTGACTACAGGCCTGCTTCCAACAACTCAAACCTGTGTGTCACACATTGTATCTTGTGTAGAAATGGATACAAAGACATAATGGTTCTAAGTGCCAGCAGTGTTAAAGATGTTTCTTGACCAATCAGAACACATAAAGTCCTGTCCTCTCAGTGGGGTTGCCAGGTTTGAGCTCTTGGATGGAGCTTGCCACTAAACGCAGAATAAATGAATCAGGGAGTTGTTGGAATGTGTGTTGGTTCACTTGTGATTAAGCTAGGTTAGCGGTTACCTCCTGCTTCCAATCTTTGTGCTAACCTAGGCTAAACTCCTCACCCACCTGTCTCCGTACTGGACCAAGATAAATTTCATCTTATTTGACTCTCAGTCAGATGGCACACAGGAAGATAAAACAGATTAAATAGAAACTTTGTGGTACGTGGTATCAGCATTTTTCATTGCAAACTAAAGACAACATCTGCCTCAGAAGTCTGAAAAACATAAAGAAACTAGTGAGTGGAGCTCTCGTGGACTGACAGGACCCATTTCATTCTTCAAAAGCTGAACTCACCCCTGATCTCATTTGGCATCAGAAACAGAAAAATAAATGATGCAATCATTAAAAGTTTCAACAATCAATGCTCAAAAGTCACTAAGAGACACTTGTCATGTAGAAGTGTGACGTTTCCTTTCCGTTCTTAGTCCAAAAGATGCGGACAAAGTCGTGACTACATCTGCTTCACGGAAAAGCGAGCCAGTCAGTGCACAGACACACGCCAACAAATGTACTGAAATTAATTTAAATAGGGCAATAATACAAAAAACGGTAATTTATGAGCATTGCTGCAGACGTAGAGGATTATTGGGATTAATGGATTAATGATCATTACCATTAATGCCATACTTTTCTGAAATACCAGCAGATTGCACAAAGGCATAAAGATATGAATCTATAACGTAAACAAAGTAAGACCTTTTACAAAAAAATATATTACTTAAATATGAATAAATAAATTTAACTGAAATCAAATGAAAAATTCAATAAATAAATACTAAAATAAAAGCTAATGAACACACTCGCTCATCCAAGGCCTGTAACTTCATGGCGCCATCCTCTACACCATCTGAAGGCTGACATCCTGTCACACTGTCCATTGTAAATCAAGTTAAAATAAAGCACTCCACAGCTCCACACGGGCTCTGCCAGGCAGCACTGTGCCCTGTGCTTTAATACCCACACTGTAATGCCACGGTGTCCGTTGTCCATAAAGTCTTTAAATAAACCACTCGGCACATCCTGGAGGTTCCACAGGTGCTGACCTCACTACTACTCCCTATGCTTAGAAAACTACATACATCCTAACGTCATGTGTCCAAGTTGTTGAGAGGGTTCAGATGAACCACTCCTTCTTGCTCTCGTCAATGGTTTCGGTGAAGGCCGGGTCGTTGACGATGATCGCAGCGTCGGCACAGTCTGCTGACTCCGCTCCCTTGGCCTCGTTGGTGTGGTAGGAGCCTTTATGACGGAACATATGACGGATCACAAACACCATGATGCAGAGGACGGTGAAGATCACCATGGAGATGATGCCTGGAAACAAAACAAATCAGCACTTCATTTATAACAATAGACTAGAAAGATGAAATGTGATTAGTAAACTGACCATGTGTCAGAGTCCCTTGGACATTTCAGAATAAGAGCCATTGCTGCAATCCAACAGCTATTTGTTCTTTTCACCATTGATGTGCAGTAGTAGTGTTAAGTGTAGTCCTTATGAGTCCAAAATGATCGACCCCATCTGAAACAGATCTGTGAAAAACCTGCCAGAACCCATAAATGTGCATCAATGTATTCTTTTTTAAAAGACAACTGATCCGGACAGGAGGAGGATAATAAGACCTGGTCTAAACAACGAGAGAACACCAACGCTGGTAGCAGCACGATGCTCCTCCACCTAACGGGCCGCTGTGGTGGAGCAGTAACACCACATGATCAGCGCTGATAGACAGCGCGCTTGGACCCACTCAGTTATTAGACACAGAGTCCTGCAGTAATGAAACAGGACCCTACCCCACCTGATTAGACTGAGTATAATTTAGACGGCTCAAATCTATGAGGTACCGAGCGGACCTGTGAAGACCTCTACGGTGTTGATTAGGTTTAACAACATGCCAGGTAGCAGTTAAGCAAAAATAAATATGAAAAATAATACAACGAGCCTTGGAAACACCATTAGTGATATCTGTAAATCAGTTACAGACAACAGAAGGCACTAGTGATCCCCCCCCCCGCTGCAGACAGAGATGAGGAGTTTGGGTAACTTAAAGGTTACGTTACACAGAGCTGTCATCTCATTGGTAGCACAAAAAAACTGACTGAAATTTGACTGCAGCAGCAAGTTCAGATCCGATCAGAGCCGAGTACAACACCAGTTCAGATGAGTATCTCTCTCCTGCAGGTCTGCATTTACAATGTTCCTGTTTCTTTGCTTTTGCCAACAAACCAGCAGCATTAATGAGCAAACTGCTTTTGATTGACGTTCATTTCTGCCTTTGATACGGCAACATGCATTCTCGCATTTCAAAGGTTGTTCGAATCATGGTCCAGTGTATTGTCCTCTGTATTTACTCTATCTATTTTCTATCTTTACTTTTATGTGTGCTCTTTTCTGATGGTCGAGACTAAAAAAATCGGTCTATGTTGATGCAAACAGTCATGTGTGGAGTGTCTGGTCTTTGTAGGTTTCAACAGTTTTATGGCCTGTTCTCAGCTGCAGCTCGAAGGTAGCTGGAAGTTAAATGAGATTTACCTCCAATGATGGCAGAGTTGCGATCCACTCCACCCCCAGCAGCCTTGTGCTCATCGAAGGGGAAAACAGCTCCAGCTGTGGACAAACATTTGTTATCTGTTTGAGTTCTGACATCCTCCCCGTTCTTTTGGATTTTGACTTTGGCGTGTTCTGATGTTCCTTGAAAATGGATTATCTGTCAGTGTGTGTCTCTACCTGCTTCTACGTGCCAGGGGTCACTAGCCGAGGCCATGGGGGAGATGGTCAGGGGTGAGGCTCCACAGTTGGAAGGGACCAGAATCCCATGGGTACTGACGGGTGCTGCCAGGCCTGAGCGCAGCGCAGCTTTCAGCGGTGCCAAGCTGTTCAACTGAACTCTGGACAGACAGCCCACAAAGCCCGGCGTGTTGTAGCGCTCGATTAGGATGGGGTCGATCTGTCCTGTTTCTACAAGAAAGACGCAACAAGGGTTTAATCTTCTCTAACACTTTTAGACCACAACAAAACTAACCAAGCAACACAAGTGAAGCTCTTCTCAGGGCAAGATGCGTTCAGTCGGCTGTTCAGCAGCCAGAGCACATCTAGATGATCAAGTGGGTTTTAAAAGGGTTTTACAAGAGGTGGGAGAACACTCGTATGTCTATATACATCATCATTTATGGACAATAAATAAATAGCTTCACAACACTTTACATACTTGACATTATTAGCCAAATGTATTATATTTCATTGCATGCAATATCATTTCCAATATAGCAAAGATATTGTGAAAAAGGGAAGAGGATTATGGTTATGCCAGCACACTGCTGGGTTTAATACTGTCCTCATATACCACAGTGAGGCACACTGTCCTCATATACCACGGTGAGATACACTGTCCTCATATACCACGGTGAGACACACTGTCCTCATATACCACGGTGAGATACACTGTCCTCATATACCACGGTGAGACACACTGTCCTCATATACCACGGTGAGACACACACTCATTTAACAGTAAGCAACAACACGTATACCTTTCACATGTTAGCTCCACTCACACAACACATACTGTATGTGTGTACATGCTGACACATCACACTCTACATGGTTAAATGTGGGAGTTATCATGTTCCTTCTGTGTTAGCATGTTCCCTCTGTGTTAGCATGTTCTCCCTGTGTTAGCATGTTCTCTCCCTGTGTTAGCATGTTCTCTCTGTGTTAGCATGTTCTCTCCCTGTGTTAGCATGTTCCCTCTGTGTTAGCATGTTCTCTCTGTGTTAGCATGTTCTCCCTATGTTAGCATGTTCTCTCCCTGTTAGCATGTTCTCTCCCTGTGTTAGCATGTTCTCTCTGTGTTAGCATGTTCTCCCTGTGTTAGCATGTTCTCTCTGTGTTAGCATGTTCCCTCTGTGTTAGCATGTTCTCCCCGTGTTAGCATGTTCTCTCCGTGTTAGCATGTTCTCCCTGTGTTAGCATGTTCTCTCTGTGTTAGCATGTTCTCCCCATGTTAGCATGTTCTCTCCGTGTTAGCATGTTCTCTCTCTATTAGCATGTTCTCTCTCTGTGTTAGCATGTTCTCTCCCTGTGTTAGCATGTTCTCCCCGTGTTAGCATGTTCTCTCCGTGTTAGCATGTTCTCCCCGTGTTAGCATGTTCCCTCTGTGTTAGCATGTTCTCTCTGTGTTAGCATGTTCTCTCTCTGTGTTAGCATGTTCTCTCTCTGTTAGCATGTTCTCTCTGTATTAGCATGTTCTCCCTGTGTTAGCATGTTCTCTCTGTGTTAGCATGTTCCCTCTGTGTTAGCATGTTCTCCCCGTGTTAGCATGTTCTCTCCGTGTTAGCAAGTTCTCCCTGTGTTAGCATGTTCTCTCTGTGTTAGCATGTTCTCCCTATGTTAGCATGTTCCCTCTGTATTAGCATGTTCTCTCTCTGTTAGCATGTTCTCTCTGTGTTAGCATGTTCTCCCTATGTTAGCATGTTCTCTCTCTGTGTTAGCATGTTCCCTCTGTGTTAGCATGTTCTCCCCGTGTTAGCATGTTCTCTCCGTGTTAGCAAGTTCTCCCTGTGTTAGCATGTTCTCTCTGTGTTAGCATGTTCTCCCCATGTTAGCATGTTCTCTCCGTGTTAGCATGTTCTCTCTCTATTAGCATGTTCTCTCTCTGTGTTAGCATGTTCTCTCCCTGTGTTAGCATGTTCTCCCCGTGTTAGCATGTTCTCTCCGTGTTAGCATGTTCTCCCCGTGTTAGCATGTTCCCTCTGTGTTAGCATGTTCTCTCTGTGTTAGCATGTTCTCTCTCTGTGTTAGCATGTTCTCTCTCTGTTAGCATGTTCTCTCTGTATTAGCATGTTCTCCCTGTGTTAGCATGTTCTCTCTGTGTTAGCATGTTCCCTCTGTGTTAGCATGTTCTCCCCGTGTTAGCATGTTCTCTCCGTGTTAGCAAGTTCTCCCTGTGTTAGCATGTTCTCTCTGTGTTAGCATGTTCTCCCTATGTTAGCATGTTCCCTCTGTATTAGCATGTTCTCTCTCTGTTAGCATGTTCTCTCTGTGTTAGCAGTTCTCCCTATGTTAGCATGTTCTCTCCCTGTGTTAGCATGTTCTCTCTGTGTTAGCATGTTCTCTCTGTGTTAGCATGTTCTCTCTCTGTGTTAGCATGTTCTCTCTATGTTAGCATGTTCTCTCTCTGTTAGCATGTTCTTCCTGTGTTAGCATGTTCTCTCTGTGTTAGCATGTTCTCCCTATGTTAGCATGTTCTCCCTGTTAGCATGTTCTCTCCCTGTATTAGCATGTTCTCTCTGTGTTAGCATGTTCTCCCTGTGTTAGCATGTTCTCCCTGTGTTAGCATGTTCTCTCTGTGTTAGCATGTTCCCTCTGTGTTAGCATGTTCTCCCCGTGTTAGCATGTTCTCTCCGTGTTAGCATGTTCTCCCCGTGTTAGCATGTTCTCTCTGTGTTAGCATGTTCTCTCTCTGTTAGCATGTTCTCTCCCTGTGTTAGCATGTTCTCTCTGTGTTAGCATGTTCTCCCCGTGTTAGCATGTTCTCTCCGTGTTAGTATGTTCTCCCAGTGTTAGCATGTTCCCTCTGTGTTAGCATGTTCCCTCTGTGTTAGCGTGTTCTCTCTGTGTTAGCGTGTTCTCCCTGTGTTAGCGTGTTCCCTCTGTGTTAGCATGTTCCCTCTGTGTTAGCATGTTCCCTCTGTGTTACCGAGTTCCCTCTGTGTTAGCGTGTTCACTCTGTGTTAGCGTGTTCACTCTGTATTAGCGTGTTCCGTCTGTCTTAGCATGTTCTCCCCGTGTTAGCATGTTCTCTCTCTGTGTTAGCATGTTCTCTCTCTGTTAGCATGTTCTCTGTTCTCTCTCTGTTAGCATGTTCTCTCTCTGTTAGCATGTTCTCTCTGTGTTAGCATGTTCTCTCCGTGTTAGCATGTTCTCTGTGTTAGCATGTTCTCCCCGTGTTAGCATGTTCTCTCTGTGTTAGCATGTTCTCTCCATGTTAGCATGTTCTCTCTGTTAGCATGTTCTCTCCCTGTGTTAGCATGTTCTCTCCCTGTTAGCATGTTCTCCCCGTGTTAGCATGTTCTCTCCGTGTTAGTATGTTCTCCCCATGTTAGCATGTTCCCTCTGTGTTAGCTTGTTCCCTCTGTGTTAGCGTGTTCTCCCTGTGTTAGCATGTTCCCTCTGTGTTAGCATGTTCCTTCTGTGTTAGCATGTTCCCTCTGTGTTACCGAGTTCCCTCTGTGTTAGCGTGTTCACTCTATGTTAGCGTGTTCACTCTGTGTTAGCGTGTTCACTCTGTGTTAGCGTGTTCCGTCTGTCTTAGCATGTTCTCCCCGTGTTAGCATGTTCTCTCTCTGTGTTAGCATGTTCTCTCTCTGTTAGCATGTTCTCTCTGTGTTAGCATGTTCTCTCTCTGTTAGCATGTTCTCTCCCTGTGTTAGCATGTTCTCTGTGTTAGCATGTTCCCTCTGTGTTAGCATGTTCTCTCTGTGTTAGCGTGTTCTCCCTGTGTTAGCGTGTTCCCTCTGTGTTAGCATGTTCCCTCTGTGTTAGCGTGTTCACTCTGTGTTAGCGTGTTCACTCTGTGTTAGCGTATTCACTCTGTGTTAGCGTGTTCACTCTGTGTTAGCGTGTTCCGTCTGTCTTAGCATGTTCTCCCCGTGTTAGCATGTTCTCTCTCTGTGTTAGCATGTTCTCTCTCTGTTAGCATGTTCTCTCTGTGTTAGCATGTTCTCTCTCTGTTAGCATGTTCTCTCCCTGTGTTAGCATGTTCTCTGTGTTAGCATGTTCCCTCTGTGTTAGCATGTTCTCTCTGTGTTAGCATGTTCTCTCTGTGTTAGCGTGTTCTCCCTGTGTTAGCGTGTTCCCTCTGTGTTAGCATGTTCCCTCTGTGTTAGCATGTTCCCTCTGTGTTAGCGTGTTCCCTCCATCTTAGTATGTTCTCCCTGTCTTAGCATGTTCTCCCTGTGTTAGCATGGTCCCTCTGTGTTAGCGTGTTCCCTCTGTCTTAGCGTGTTCACTCTGAGTTAGCGTGTTCCCTCTGTGTTAGCATGTTCTCCCTGTGTTAGCATGTTCCCTCTGTGTTAGCATGTTCCCTCTGTGTTAGCGTGTTCCCTCCGTCTTAGTATGTTCTCCCTGTCTTAGCATGTTCTCCCTGTGTTAGCATGGTCCCTCTGTGTTAGCGTGTTCCCTCTGTCTTAGCGTGTTCACTCTGAGTTAGCGTGTTCCCTCTGTGTTAGCATGTTCTCCCTGTGTTAGCATGTTCCCTCTGTGTTAGCATGTTCCCTCTGTGTTAGCATGTTCTCTCTGTGTTAGCGTGTTCTCCCTGTGTTAGCGTGTTCCCTCTGTGTTAGCATGTTCCCTCTGTGTTAGCATGTTCCCTCTGTGTTAGCGTGTTCCCTCTGTCTTAGCATGTTCTCCCTGTGTTAGCATGTTCTCCCTGTGTTAGCATGTTCTCCCTGTGTTAGCATGTTCCCTCTGTGTTAGCGTGTTCCCTCTGTCTTAGCGTGTTCACTCTGAGTTAGCGAGTTCCCTCTGTGTTAGCATGTTCTCCCTTTGTTAGCGTGTTCCCTCTGTCTTAGCATGTTCTCCCCATGTTAGCATGTTCCCTCTGTGTTAGCGTAGGTTCTCTCCGGGTGCTCAGGTTTCCTCCCACAGTTCAAAGACATGCAGGTTAGGTTCATTGTTGACTCTAAATGTCCCGTAGGTGTGAAATGTGAGTGTGAATGGTTGTCTGTCTCTATGTGTCAGCCCTGTGGTAGTCTGGAGACCTGGCCAGGGTGTATCCCGCCTTCACCCAATGTCAGCTGGGATCAGCTCCAGCCCCCCCCGCCTTCACCCAATGTCAGCTGGGATCAGCTCCAGCCCCCCCGCCTTCACCCAATGTCAGCTGGGATCAGCTCCAGCCCCCCCCCCCGCCTTCACCCAGTGCCAGCTGGGATCAGCTCCACTGCTGCACACTGCTCACTACTGGTGAGTACACATCACTCTGCACCACCTTAATGTTGGCCTACCTCTGCATGGGCAGATCAATACTTCAGTAGATGCTACTCATTACCATGACGCCTTATTGGAGTAGATTTTCTTTTCTAGTGGCCTAGGGGGGGTGAGAGACTGATCATCGAATTACAATTTTAAAGCCTGAGTTGGAGTCCCCTCATTTCTTATCAGCTCTCAACTGTCTACTGTTAAAAAAGTACATTTAGTTGTTGTTGTTGGGATTCAGTCCCTCAGATGATGATGCTGCTGTCTGCATATTGCAGCCACTCTAAATTATGAATTAGATGAGATTAATATTCTAGAAGGAGGTGAGTAATAAAATATTTGCCATGCTCGCCGTAACTTGATATTCTGGATGACGGGTTTCACCATTGTGATTCTGTAATAGACAAGAACACTGTGTTCAGGTGACCCTGTTCACCAGTGGGTCTCCGGTTCTTACAGATACACTTTAAAATAGCAGCTGTAAATGATGGACGGATCCAGGAGCAAACTGAAAATCATCAGGACTTAATGAAGAACTAAGCCTGGCGTGTTTTTTATAGCCTGAACCAGCCGCACTCGTTACTTTACCACATTGCTTGACACAGGCTATTTACAATAGTTTTCAATAGGAGACGATATTATCATCTATGGTGGGGACATTCTTTATCCCCTCATGTATGTCTCTTTTATCTATTGATAATGGGATTGTAGCTCACTGGCATTTAAAATATTTAAGACCTTTTTTGATATTTGAATGAGGGTAGGAATTTATCTTTGTTGTTATTTATCACTATTATTACAATTATTTTTGATAATAATAATAATTATCTTTTTATAATAATAAAAAGAGAGAAGCAAAAGTATGTATATAAACAGCAGTTTCAGTGACTACATCCACATGGATGTAGTCACTGAAACTGCTGTTTATATACATACTTTTGCTTCTCCCTTTTTATTATGATATGATATATGATTGGTTACCTGCCTACACGCAACGTTTTGTTCCCTCCCCATGTGTTCCAGCCTGTGCTGAATCAGTTTCCATCTAGGGAGGCTATTTAAGTGGATTTGAGTCTCAGATCTGTTTGACTCTGATGAAGTTGGCGTCGAAACGTTAGTCTTTAATGAAGTTGACTGCCTTTAATCCGTGTGCTCCAGTGTGCTAGGGACCTGCTCTCTGAAGTCTCTGCTGTTACTAGATTGGCCTACTCTGTGAGCACCAGACAGGCCTACTATTCCTTGTGAGGCGGCTGAAGCACGTTTAACCTTCCTTCTTCAAGATCATATTACGCCTGTACTAGCTTCTCTACACTGGCTGCCTGTAAAATCCAGAACAGATTTTAAAATCGTCCTCCTCACCTACAAAGCGCTAAACGGTCAGGCCCCATCATATCTTAAAGAGTTCATAGTACCCTACTACCCCACTAGAGCACTGCGCTCACAGAATGCAGCAGGGGTACTTGAGGTTCCTAGAGTCTCCAAAAGTAGAATGGGAGCGAGAGCCTTCAGCTATCAAGCTTCTCTTCTCTGGAACCAGCTCCCAGTTTCAGTCCGGGAGGCAGACACCGTCTCTACATTTAAGAGTAGGCTAAAGACTTTCCTCTTTGATAACGCTTATACTTAAACTGCTATAGGCCTAGACTGCCGGGGGACTTCATATGACACACTTAGCTCCCCTCTCCTTCTGTATATACTCATGTCCCATGTCCATGTTGTTACTAACTTCATTCCTCCCCGGGAGTCCTTGTGCCTGCTTGTCTCGCAGCTGACCGTGGAGCGGGGTCACACCTGGAGCGAGGTCATACCTGGAGCGGGATCACACCGGGAGCGAGGTTATACCTGGAGCAGGGGTACACTTGGAGCGGGGTTTCACCTGGATCTTGGTGGTCTCCGGTATTGTGGCTGCATCTGCTACCGTGTCCGGTGCCTGCTTGACACCAACTGCTACCATCATTAATTAATTCCGTCTGTACGAGGGACTACCAATGCTAACGAGGGACTACCAACATCTAGTGACAAAGTGGCAGCCTGGAGAATAACACTTCTTGGTCACTGCCAAAGACATCAAGAACTCCCAGCAAGCATGCTGATGCTGCGGGAACCAACGCACGGGCATCGAACACAGGGACGTCCCACACCAACACACATGGACGTACTGAGGAGAGATGCTGGACAGTGCTGGCGAGCTAGCCAGATGTATGGTGGACTGAGACAGCTGGAAGCTCCGCTTGAAAGCCCGTCTGAGGACGACCCAATGACATCAATTTCCATCCACCACTATTGGTTTTGTGTTATCAGTCCTACTTGTATTAGCTATTACAGCTGCTAGGCTACTATTGTGGCTGCTTCTCTCTTTCTCTCTCTCTCTCTCTCTATCTATCTATCCCCCCATCCGGTCTCGGCAGATGGCCGCCCGCCCTGCGCCCGGTTCTGCTCCAGGTTTCTTCCCAGTAATCAGGGAGTTTTTCCTGGCCACAGTGCGCTTGGTGGATCTTGTTGGGTCTCTAAACTATGGTGTACGGTCTAAGACCTGCTCTATATATAAAGCGTCTTGAGATAACTTCTGTTGTGATTTGACGCTATACAAAAATACATTTAATTGAATTGAATTAAATTCTTCACCAAACTGAAAATCAGTTGTTTTAATTAATACTGAGGTAACGTGATAGTGGAATAGGAGGAGAGAAATCACACATATGGACAGGATTTAAATCACAGAACATCCTGAGAAATCAATCTACACAAACACATCTTCACACTTACCAAAGACCTTTCCAAGAAAGATGCTTTTGACCAAGTTGAACTGGGTGTCCGAGGCCTCAGGTAGAATGTATGTGGACACCGGGTAGTGGTCCAGCTGGAGAATATGGACGGAGGAAAGGAACAGTGACAAAGTCCAGCTTTAATCTGCTCGGTTGTCATTACTACCAACAACTGTTCATCTTCCAATGTGAGCTTTAAAAGGCAAGTTCTACCCTTTGTTGAAACTTGTTTGTGCCTCTCACAGCATGGAAAGATTACATTTTAAAAAGCCAACAACATCTTTACAGAGTCAGAGTCCATGCTCTTCTGGATAATCCACAGAATGTGCTGTGTGTGCTGTTACAGCAAACAAGACACATCATGTTAATAAATCCGATTGACAGGTGTTGGTAGGTGTATTTTTGGTAGGTGTATTTTGGAGCTATGAACAGAGCTGGCTTCCAGTCTTTATGCTATGCTAAGCTAACCATACCATGTCCTTTTGCAGATCAGTAATTAACACACAGACAAGAGACTGATATCAATCTAAACATCTCATCTGACACACGTGTTCTCCTTGTTTGCAGCATAAAGTATTTGGTACTAATGTAGCGGCAGGAAGCACTCACCTGTAGTCGGATCTCCCTGAAGTTCCTAGTAATGTTGACAGAGTGTGGCTGTTCGTTGGCCATGTTACGATGGTCCACATCTATGGTGTAAGGTTCTGTGAGCCCCCCAAGACTGTAGCGGATCTGGAGAGTGCCTGTACACATACACACACACACATAGGATAATAATGTAACAGCAGTTCATAAAATCTATATTGTATATATATAAATAAATAAATAAATAAATGGATCAGGTATGATGTTGATGAGCACACCGTTGTGTCTGAGCACCACAGCTAGATAGTCCTGAGTTCTGGAGCTGATGTAGACCAGGATGCTGGGAGCGCTGGCGGTGCTGAAGCTGAAAACCAACTCCTCCTGAGTCAGGTTGGCCTCACCAGGAACACCGATACCTGATCCGCTCTTCACCTCCTGCAACACAAATGGTCCCGCCTCTGGCAAGAAGTCATACCGCACCAGGGTTCCTGGCTCAAAGTAGCCGCCTACATCTAACACACAAAGCAGAAGGAAGGGGAATTAAAACATCTTCAAAATGTTGACCATTCTTTGTTGCTGCATCTAATCTAATCTAATCTAATAAAAAATGGCACCATCTAATCTAACATGATGTCATCTACTCTAATCCCATCAGTGTTGGAGGCCGTACCATCGGTGCAGAAAGGTCCATCGTACGCAGTGAGGGAGCAGTCACACAAGTATCCACTGTACTGCTCCACACACTTCCCTCCATTCCTGCAGTGCATCCCGTACCGGCTGCAGTGGCCCTGGCAGCCTGGATTCACCCCTGGAGTCATCTTTGCCCTCTCCTCCAGGTCAAAGGTCACACCATTTATCTTCAGAGCCCGCATGCAGCCCAAAAAACCCCTGTGACCACCCGAAGCACCTTGGAATAAGACGTGAAGCATAGCATTAGTTTAGGCACAGCACTAAAGTCTACAGCTGTTTCATTCATGCTTCACAACCACTGGCTCATTAGCAATAGTGTAAATCATACTCACGCAGGTGTACAGCACGACGGACACTTTTCACTACTTTTGGTGCCTTCAAATGTGGTGGTGTTTACCGTGTTTACGAGATGAGTCCATATGAACGCATACGCATTCGTATTCACGACCTCGGAAGTGGAAAGTTTCTGAAAGCTCTGAGTTCACGAGATGTGATGTGTTTGTTGACGTTGTGAGAAATGACAGAGCCCATGGGAATTCATTTTTCGGTGCATATTAACTTAATATATTGTAATTTTAGTTGTATATTGTTTTTCTTGGTAATTTTGGAAAATGTTGATATTCCCAACGGCCTCATCTTTCTCCTCTGTCATTATACCTTTGTAATTCCTGCATTATGTTACCCACTTCCTAGCTTGCTAAATTGTTAGCCTCTGTGGCTTCTAGACGCCAACGTTAGTAACGTTAATATTGCCGTTGCTTAGCAATGGTGTTCTCACGATTTAACCACTTGAACGCCAAGCATATCGTGTACACGACTTCCCATGTTGTAAACACGAGCTCACCAGTTTCATTTGAAGGCACCATTTCTCTAGAATTTGTTATTCCCAGTTGTTAGTCCCACAGAGCAGATTGAACCGCAACAAACATCCATTCTTGCCGATGTCTATTAAACTTCTCAACAACTCGTAACATAAAGCTATCATAAAGACAGTGCAACGTGTTGTATCTGTGTAATATTGGGCAATTGTCTGTGCAATATGGGCAAGATGGTAGACGGTGCAGTGCACTATCTGGGTGCACCTGCCATGGGGTGTGTGATAGTATGTTCCATTATGTATGTGGACTGTGTATGTGTTGAAACATCTCTTTCTGTGAAACTGTTTCCCTGTCTTGTGTGGAATCATTTAGTATTCTTGTTGATGTTGTTTTAATTCAGTGTTTGGAACTGCAGTTGGACGGAGTCCAGGAAAAATGTCCCCACGGGGACAATAAAAGTAAATCTTATCTTATCTTATCTTATTAACACTCTGGACACATTTTTCATCACAACACCGAATGTTACAAATAAATTGTAGTTATACAGACATACGTAGCTATCATTAACTGGTACATAGTTTATTCATCATGTTTTGTAGTGAAACGTCACAGGAACCAGCAGCATCATCCCACAAGTATCCCAGTGGGACTTCCTGATGTGGTTCTGGAACATCTAGTCAGAGTCTTTACAGCACATTCAACACTTTAAGATCTCTGTTGATGCACCCTGAAGACAGTAGTGAGTGTATGACATCACATGTGACAGCTGTGGCGAACAGTACAGTACATGAGGTGTACATGTGTCTTACCAACATATAGCTCACTGTAGAACTCCAGTTTTGTGTGTCCCTGTGGTGGCGTCGGTCGGACCTCTTTGTACTGTCCATTAAGCTGCAGCACTGATTCCTTGATGTTCTTCTCAGCCTCCACACGATGCCATTGGTCATCGTTCAGAGGCACCGGCGAGTGGACGCTGAGCTCCACTCGCTCACTGCCCACGTCAAAAGAGAAGAAGACCACTGAGCCTCCTGGGAGCCCCGGGATCAAAATCAAACATGAACAGACTTCAGGATTAAAGTTTCACCAAACACAAGGTCCATCTCTGATTTCTCATCTGATTGGAATTAATTCAACCAAAATGTATTAAAAACATAATCTACTTTGGGCAACTGAATATATTTCAGTGGCCTACTGTAAGTATTTGGCCAACATGCCCTTTTCAGTCCAGACCCCTCAGCATATTTATCTCTTTATTCTTTTTTTGTTTATCCATTTTCTTTATTTACTGTCAAGCACATAAATTACTCTGTTCTTTCTGTGAATTAGTGCCTGCCATACCAAGTGAAAAAACTCCCATTTCTTACATTTGCTTACATCCCTCCTGTCATCAGTAAGCACTAGTCCTTTCAACAACCTGGCCAAATAAAGCCTTCTTCTGAGTGAACTAACCTGATTACATGTCTTAGTCAAATACTGTCACATAGTTAAGGGACTTTCTTAAAGTCAAAATATGTTCCTGGTTGACTAGATTGGTTAAAGGGGAGTTATCCTGCTCATTTTCAGGTTCATACTTGTATTTTGTGTTTGTACTAGAACATGTTTACATGCTGTAATGTTAAAAAAAAACTTTATTTTCCTCATACTGTCGGCCTGAATATACCTGTATTCACACTCTGTCTGAAACGCTCCGTTTTAGCTCATATCAACGGAATTGCAACGGAGTTACGTTGCTAGGCAACAGTTTGGGTCAATGTTTACTTCCTGTCAACTGATGTTATTTACATACACTGCAACAGGAAATAAACTGGGACACATTTAGAATGTTTACATATAAAACCGTGTAATGGTCTAAATATTGTATATTTGTGACATCACAAATGGACAGCAATCCTGACGGCTTGTTTCACACGCACAATTTCTGAATACGGGCTGTGTGTGTTGTTCCGTATATTGAATGTTTCAATACTTTCACAGTATTTATATGGCACTTAAACCTGCTTTATACTATAACAGACATGACAATCTCCCTTTTTACAATATGGGACCTTTAAATAAAAATTGGGGTGTTATTAAAGCACCTCTCTCTGACTAAAGCTACTTCCTGTATGTTGGTTTTGGACATTTCTAATGGCAACTCCTAGTGGTACTATTAAAGAAAACATTTTACTCATATCTCAACTAGGAATGTTTGATTGTCCTCAAGAAGATTCTAGAAAATTGTGTAAAGTGTACACACACAGACACACCTCTGAGTTCAATGTGAAGGAAGTCAGCGGTTCCCAGGTTCTCCAGAAAGACTCCATGAGTGGACGAAGTCTTAAAGTAGAAGGAGATGTCAGTGCTGGTTTCTCCTCTGAAGGAAGGGAAGTGGAGGGACGAAGCAGGGCTGGTGAAGGACGCTGCGTTCCAGAAGTTCCCTTCAGATAACAACAGCAGGACATGGATATAAATATCTCTGGTGTCTCTGGTGAAAGAGTGATGTGTGCTTGTTTGTTGAGTATTTGTGTGTGTGTGTGTGTGTGCGTGTGTGTGAATGTGTGTGTGAGAGAGAGAGAGAGAGAGAGAGAGAGAGAGAGAGAGAGAGAGAGAGAGAGAGAGAGAGAGAGAGAGAGAGAGAGTCACTTACGGTCCCCCTGGCATTTGAGTGGCCCTATTGTCAGTTTGGCCTCAGATCCAGCTCTGCTTGTATCACCAACCACAACCTGACTGACTGGCAAATGGTCTTTATACACTAACAGGCCCGCATCTTCCCTCCTGTGCACACACACACACACACACACACACACACACACACACACAGGGAAACAAAACACCCGTCAGTCAAGTCCAGATCATATTACATTAGACGATATCAGAAGCAGTTTTACACTAAAACACTGATTTCCAAGTCAAACAGTGTTTTTTACAGCCTTGGTCTGTTAGGACTCTACTAACTGATTGGATTTGGGCACGCAGCTCCAGCAGTAGACACAGCTTCATAGTAGAGTCCAGTAGGGCATCAACATGATGAACCAATCACACATATTTTATAACTATATTTTTAATTAGAACCACTAATTTGAAAGTAAACACAGCTGACCTATCTGCTAAAATTGTCTACTGCAGTGGTTCTCAAACTATGGTACGTGTACCACTGGTGGTATGCAGAGGAATCTCTGAAATATTTTTTTTAAATGTTATAAAATTAATTTAAAAACCTAATACTATGAAAATACTACTACAAATGAAAATACCGTAATCATGAGATCTTTGAAATGGGATTTAAAATTAGTTTTGGCTTTGCTATAATTTTATTTTGAAATGTATACACATTTCAAAATGTGCATAGCTGCACGTAGCTGCCCACCATGTAGCAGCTACGTATTTGGGTAGTAGTGCTTGAAAACATCCACAATCAGTTACAAGCTAAACTGTGATGGCTAAGGTAAAGCCCTTCCACAATCGGCACGATCTTAAGAAGGCAATTCACGCTTTTATTAGCTCGAGACTTGCTTATTGTGATGCACTGTATGTTGGTCTCAACCAGTCTTCCCTCACGCTCCTCCAACTTGTGCAAAATGCTGCTGCTCGCTTTTTAACTGACACTTCCAGATGATAACACACTTTACTCACTCCGTTGGCTTCCAGTTCGCTTTAGAATCGATTTTAAACTATTGATGTTTGTTTTTAAATCCATTAACGGCCTCGCCCCACCTTATTTGTCCCAGATTTTAACTCTCCGCGAGCATAACAGGGCTTTGTGGTCATCGGGTCAACTTTTTATAGAAGTCCCGAGGTCGAGGTATAAGCTGTGGGGTGATCGTGCTTTTGCTGTTGCTGCTTCTAAACTTTGGAACATGTTCCCCCCTGATATACGCACTATCACTGACCTAGTACTCTTTAAATCTAAGCTTAAGACTTTTTGATTTAGATTGGCTTTAATACCTAGTAACCCGGTGACATTTTCCCTCTGCTTTTTATGTACCTTTTTATGATTTTATATGTTATGTTTTTATTCCTGTTATTTCTTGATGTTAATGTAAAGCATTTTGGGTACCTTTTGGTTATTGTAAAGGGCTATACAAATAAATGTTGATTGATTGATTGATTGATTGATTGATAAGATAGTAAGCGGAGGTAGCTAAAATTATGAAGGGTTCAAAAACACTGCAATCGTGGCTCCAAACGGGAACTATTAGGAGGAGAAGTGCGGCTCAGGAGGAGAATATTTCGAGCAGCCCTGTAGAAACTGAAGTGGACGACAGTGAATCGAGCACAAGTGCTAGTGACTACTTCAGCAGTGAAGTCTGCACAGCACCTGCTAGGTGCAAACAGCGCAAAACAGTAAGGAAATATGGCCCTTGCGTAGTATGAGAGATGTGTGGAAGACTTTAGGTGCCAGTTTTAGTGCTTCCCCTTTGTCCAGCATGGCTGTGGCTGACAAAAGCCAACAATAAGTAATATTCTTATTAGGAATGAATTTGCCTCCTGCATGAACTGTGCATTGATGGGGTAGGCTTACGCTACTGTATTTTAACATCGGTCATACTGGTGGGACTTGGAGTACCATATGTTTTCTGAGGTGGTACTTGGAGTAAAACTTTGAGAACTAGTGGTCTACTGCATCATTAAACTGTGCATATGAAGAACTATTGGAAATAAGTTCATCAAGAAAAACATATATTATAGTTTTCTTTCCTTCCAAATTGTCCTACAGAGAGTGCTGATTGCTTTTTCACTCAACAACTTAAATCTTCTCTTGGTTAATTGATTTGGTGGTGGTGGTGGTGGTGGTTGAGGGTGAGAGGGGGGGTTCCTGGCATTTGACATGTTGAACAAAAACAAAAAAACAAAACTCAATTAACAGGTTTCAGAAGTGAAACATTTCTGTCTTATGTTGGATGTCCAACTAAAATTTTAGAAGCATATCAAAAAGATGAGCAAGGTTGCAAAAGCAGACTTACAGAACATACTGTACATTTAGACTAATCACAGTTTCTACCTGTCCCTATAAACAAAAATACATGAAGCAGACTTATAGTACAGTACAATACATGATGACAGATTAGAAACAAACAACACACAATAAGAAGGAATAAAAGCAGAATCCACAGACATCCTGGTTTCTACTGACAGCATACAGCAGTCATGTAGTAATAGTGTTAGCCAAAGCATTAACAAGGCAAGTGCTGCTTCAGTGAAGGTCAGGACTACAGTTCAGTGTAACTTGAACTAGCAAAAGATAAGAAGCTGCTCAGCTGAGCAGTGGTCCACTCACCAGGTGCGCAGGTCAGCGTCACAGTTGCAATAGTGTTTGGGGTCAGTACAGTTGTGTTCGATACCACAGGAACACTTCTGTATGCCTGGTCCTGAACCCCCCCAATAAGAATGCCTCTCATTGGCTCGTCCTACCCACCAGGTAAACGGGACGCCATCTGGGAGTCAAAAATACAGCCTGGAGTCACTTTACTTTCACTTTCATTAGATCAATTCTTAAGTCAGACTCATTTTAAACGTGTGGATGATATACAGTATAGAAATATGTGGCTTTGAAATGCTTGGTAACAACAGGATAAATAGTCAGGTAGTCACAACTGTAAATCATGTGCACCATAGCTCTGTTTTCAACTGTAAAGAGATCTATGGAGTTTAATATTATATGTGCTGAGATCATCACACACAGTGTGCCTGGAGGCTGTAACAGGCTGTAACAGGCTGTAACAGGTTGTAAAAGGTTATAACAGGCTGTAACAGGTTGTAACAGGTTGTAACAGGCTGTAACAGGCTGTAACAGGCTGTAACAGGCTGTAACAGGCTGTAACAGGCTGTAACATGTTGTAACAGGCTGCAACAGGCTGTAACAGGTTGTAACAGGCTGTAACAGGTTGTAACAGATTGTAACATGTTGTAACAGGCTGTTACAGGCTGTAACAGGTTGTAACAGGCTGTGACAGGCTGTGACAGGCTGTGACAGGCTGTGACAGGCTGTGACAGGCTGTGACAGGTTGTGACAGATTGTAACATGTTGTAACAGGCTGTAACAGGCTGTAACAGGCTGTAACAGGCTGTAACAGGTTGTAACAGGTTGTAACAGGTTGTAACAGGTTATAACAGTACCCCACACTAGAGGCTTATGGTCAACCAAAGTTGAAGGTGGACCACAACAAGGAGCACACACAAAAAGCCCCAAAAGATCTTTTATTAGACTAGACTAGAGGTGACAGCACAGCTGAAGCTGCTGATGCTGATGCTAGTTCTGAGGGATACTCTACCAGGAGTGTTGAGCAGACGAGACATTCGACAGGCGTAGGCTACATACTGGTCACAGTACTCTGCACTGCCGGTGACTGACAGCACCTGGACACACACACGCACGTGCACGCACACGCACACGCACACACACACACACAGGAAAGAGACAGACAGTTGCTTTTTTATTATATACAACACATGTTTCATTTTCAACAAATAGTTTTTTAGGGGCAATTATTTGGAATTGATTACAATACACATTGTTCACGTTACAATACATATTATTTGATCAACTTTTAGCTGCACTAGCATGTGTCAGGTATCCAGTTATTCCATTAGTGAAGGGCGGAGATCGAGCCAACCCTAACAATTATTGGCCATTATCCAAATGTTGGATATTATCCAAATGTAATGTTCATTTAGTAAACTATGGTCCCATTTAGAGTCAGATAGACCATAAAGCAGGGGATGCTTTAGGGCGGGGCTACCGTGTGATTGACAGGTCGCTACCATGGCTTTGTCTGGTCTGGGTCTGGGCCTGTCTGTGTTTTCGTCTTAGAACTTTAACCCTTTCACAGTGTGTTTTCACTTCATGGAAGTTAATTATAACTTTTTGGTTGTCTAAAATGTCTTATTTAGTGTTCGGTTGTACTTAGCTCCACCCTCTCAGGTCTCTGCTGGTTGCAATCTTTACATCTTGCAAAAGATGGCGACGGACAAAATTCTGAACTCGAGGCTTCAAAAAGGCAGTCCACAAGCCAATGGGCGACGTCACTGTGACTATGCCCACTTCTTATATCTATTCTATGGTTTTAGCTAAGGTTTTAGAGTTTTTATCAAGACATGGCATTCTCAATAACATACAGTCTGGTTTTAGAAAGAATGCAGTTCTGTGACAGCTGTTTTGATAAACAGTCTGGTTGACAGAAGATGGAAGATTATCATGGAAGATTTTAAATCAGGATGAAGGACTATTTGACTACTGAATGTACATGTCCTGATACTGAAAACTGCTAAGTCAACCCAGGATTTCTCAATCTGGTTATGAGCTGACATAAAGGGGGCGGTGTTTGCAGCATCTGACCAATCACAGACATGGACACGTCTACTGTCAGCTATGCGACACATTTTACAAACTATAATATCAGACAAATACCATGAAGTTAAACACATAATCCAGAATAAAAGTGACACAGCTGAAGCTGCCAAATGCAGGAAGGACGGCTGGCAAAAGAAAAAATCACCAATGTGAATGCGTAAATGAACAGACTTATTAGTTAAAAATAATATAGATATAGTATAATATAGATAAAGAATAGATATAGTGGTCTAGATGGGGCAGTGATATAGAAACAGGTTTCAGAATATACTGTGAAACGGACTTGATAGCATAGCCGTGTTTCAAGTGGGGGGTGCTGTATGGATGACGCAATATGTGTGACTTGCGTGATTTTGAGCCTTAACCACTTCATTTCCTGCAGTCTGGTGATTTATTATGCAACACTTTATGGTGGAAATGTCTTTAATTATGTAAAGTAAAACTCAAAATGAAAAATATAAAAATATAATGGAATATAATTCAGCAAGGACCTTAGGCATTCTGTATTCTCCTGTAAATCAACTTCTCTTATTTAATTAATTCTCTGCTGAGTCAGCACATGTAAACATGATTTAATTCTTTAAATGTGCACGTGGCACCACATTCAAACTCAATAGTAGCCTTCATTAATTCATTTGAATTCATTTACAAACCCCTGGACTTTAATCAATCATATGCGTTTCAGCAAGATTTCTGCTCATGTTCAAAACTTTCTGCATATTCACAGCATTTCCTCATATCTGTGTAATAAAGTCGCAGGTTAATGAAAATACAATCATAATATTTCAAGAAAAAATCAACCTGCCATATACTGTAGTCTACTGTGCATGATGCTCTGCTGGTAGTAATCCCTTCACACCGTCTGACAGACACAGGGACTGTTTGGGACTCTGGTCTCTGGATGAGACAAAGTTTAGGGAAGCGGCAGTGCCTGATGATATTATCATCATCGGTTATAGAAATGTAAAAAGATAACATCGAATAGCAATAGAGAATTGTAGAACAGAGCGTCGTTAGTTTTCAATAATATCTTCTAATACTGTGCATATACAGTATATATGACAAAGTACAACTTTAGAGCTCTCTGTCAGACAGATCTCTGACCGAGAGCTGTCTGATCTGACCGAGAGCTGTGTGACCGATAGCTGTCTGACCGATAGCTGTCTGACCGAGAGCTGTCTGATCTGACCGATAGCTGTCTGACCGAGATCTGTCTGACCGACAGCTGTCTGACCAATAGCTGTCTGACCGAGAGCTGTCTGATCTGACCGATAGCTGTCTGACCGATAGCTGTCTGATCTGACCGAGAGCTGTCTGACCGAGAGCTGTCTGATCTGACCGATAGCTGTCTGATCTGACCGAGAGCTGTCTGACCGATAGCTGTCTGACCGAGAGCTGTCTGACCGAATTAATTAAACATTTTATTTATTATTACCTTTTTTTTTAAATGTATAGTTGTGAATGTACAGCACCCAGCCAGCTGTCCTTCCTGCATTTATCAGTTTAAACTGTGTTGTTTTTAGTCTGGATTATGACTGTAACTTCTTCGTCTTTGTGTAATATTATCATACGATCTGTGCACCGAGCTGGTCAGATCAGGTGTTCAGCATCAGTTACCATGGTGATCTACCCCGGTAAGAAGTGAACCACCATCGTAGGACTGTAAACCCTGAAAGGTTAACCCTGACGTTACCTCGCTGACCCTAAATCCTGCTGTCTAGTCCAGGCCTCAGGTCTCCCTCTAAAAAGAGATTTTAGAACTGAATGAGACTGTCCAGGAAAAATAAAGGTTAAATAATATTTTTTAAAAGAAACTAAGGGCAGCAGAGTAGTGAGTATGACATGATGTTTTTGTACCGATGGAAGTGGAAATATTGTGCTGTGGAAGAAGACATCATACTGACTTTGCCACGTGTGCCAGTAGAGTATACATGTCGGTATTAGTGACTGGCCTGTTTTTGTTCATGCTGGCAATGCGCCCATTTTTCGGTACTTGTATATTGGCTTTTGTTGGAGAATTTACAGTAATCCCATACACATTATGACCTCATATTTTCTAATGTAAAATCGGCAGTTAAACATGTTTATAGAATCTGCATTCACTCAGTTTTTACTTCAATTGAACTTAAATTGACTTCAACTTGTGGCTGTATCTTCTGACTATTACACAAAGAAACTAATGTGAACTCAAAGTGCTCCACTCTGACATAACAAAATAAAGTGTGCAGCAGGTGAACTAGGTCAAAGGAAGTGCGTATTCATCGTGTACCTGTTCATCAGTCACATTGTAAGTGATCTGCAGCACTGCCTTCCCCTCCTGGTCTGCACTGGTGACTGATGTCTGAGGAGATAGGTTGTTCTTTAGCGTGGTCCAAACCTTTTCCTCTAAAAGACCAGAAAAAATACTGTCAATAGTCTCCACGCCTTCTTCAGCAAAGATTACTTTGCACTATACAATATGTTAGCAGATGCATAATAACTTGTTATATACGGAGAAAAATAGTATGACAACTGCATGTTTCCATACCACAGTGGCTACTGTCACACTCACAAACACATGATTTACAAACAGACATGGGAAGACTAATAAGCATAGCTGCTAAAGAGAAGTGTTGAGAGTAGGACTCAAGTTTGTGCAAAATTCTGGAGCAAGCATTGACAATAGTGACAGCTCACCTGTCATGTCACAGCTGACTCTGAAGGGGGTGATAGGTCCACTGCCGTCTGGGTCGATCCAGTAGCTCCCTGAGCTCTTCCCCTGGTGCTTATACTCCTCACAGGACTGCTGATACATCGCTACAGAGGAGACACACAGCTTAGCAGACGTGTGTGTGTGTGTGTGTGTGTGTGTGTGTGTGTGTGTGTGTGTGTGTGTGTGTACGTGCACTCACATGTATGGCAGGTAGCTCCAGTGTATCCAGTGCCACTACAGTTGCAGCTGAATGTATCCCACGTCTGAGAACAGCGCCCACCGTGCTCACAGTGATTAGGAACACACCTGACATGACACACAGATGGACAGTGGAAGGAACACAGTGTGAACGCAGCCAGAATACAGCAGGAACCATGAACCGGTAGTTCCTAACCCACAGTATTTTTTCATAAGGCAACAGATGTACCTGCCTGTGTTTTCTCTTAAGTGATGACAATCTTATTGTGACTGAGTTGTATACCTACCTGTCTATAATGGCACACATATCCAGGCTGACGTTCTCAAAGGTTCCAATGAGGCCCTGCTCGACAGCCCTGAGGTCAGCTAGGTGGTCGTCTATGTGGATCATCTGCATGCAGCCCTGGAACGAGCGCTGAGGTGATCGGGTGTTAATGTGCAGGAAGTTACCTGAAGACAAGCGCAGGAGGTCAAAGGTCATTTGTCTGTGCTGCACTCCTTGTCAGCCCCATGGCTGTAGCCGGATTTTAGAAAGAGCATGAGTTGATTAATTAGTTAAACCTGCAGTAGGCAGTATATTTTTTATAACCTTTCAGTATATTGTAGTGCAAGTGTTCTGAGAGAGAACTAGACTTCTGCTCCTCCTCATGGCTCTGTTTTCAGGCTTTAGATCATCTAGCCTGTGACGGGAGACTTTGACCAATCACAGATCAGTTCAGAGAGAGTGTTCCTATTGGCAGGAGGACACCAGGGGACACCGGAGGACACAGAGGAACATTCAGATGACCTGTCTCATGCACTACTGTCAGGATATAGCGATTGCGCTGCAGCTTTAATTAAATTAATTAATTAATTTACTATTATTATTAAGTTATTTTGTGCCTTCTTATTATTATTAATCATCATTATATCACTGTCATCTAGCTCCTTTTGAAACTACATTAGCAAATTAATTTTCTTTTTGTTTGCTTGTTTATTATTATTTATTCGTTGCTGCTCTCACGGTTATAATTAGTTTTTCTAAAGTTGATTATTATTAATATTAGTATTATAATAATAATACTAATAATAATAATAATAATTGTGTAATGGTACATGTCAACAGACTCCGTCCTTTCCACGCTTCCAATTAATTGTCTATGTAAGCAGTCGTGCAATGCATTCTGATAGCGTCGCGGCATGATTCGAGAGATGGGTTACATCGCTCGCTCCTTATTTGCATAAAGTTGAGGTCTAGGCTAATTTTTGCAAATCAGGGGCATCCGACGCGACTCGCCGCCTCTGGAAACTCAAACTAAGCTTCGTCGATATAAAATAAAGACAGATTCATCAACTGCATGACTTATTTCTCGCCTCAAATGTTTTCAGAAACACATCTTGGTGAACTATTTTCGTGAAATAAGATAAGAAAGTTTCCAAACGAGCCGCCATATTGTTTCCAGTTTGAAAGCTGGAGCAGTAGCCCACGGAGGGAAAGTGTTCGTCCAATCCGGTGCCGAGTACCTAGTGTCTAGTGGCAGCCCACCAAGCGTCCAATGCTGGGAAGCGGCGCGTCCCCTCGGATAAAAAACGCCCATGTGGACATGTAGCATCAGGAGCAGATGTACTTGCTCCCATCTGTGCGCCCATGAGCGTGTTGGTCTTAAAATGAGGTGTGGTCTGGTGCTTTGTTGGCGCATCGCTATCTTGAGGCAGCAGAGGGCGATTGTGTCATTGACCAACAGAAACCTGGTCTACAGTCTGGTCCAGTATTTAAAGGGCTCATTATTCAGATAGTAAGATGAGTCTACAGGCAGGTTCACAATACGCTCTGCTGGTTCCACACACAGGGACGCAGCAGCAGCTCCTCCTCACTTAAACACAGTGTTGGCGCCAGAACAATGTTTTTATTCATGTTCAGGAAAACACTCAATTCAGAATATGATGAATAGAATGACGTACAATGAAGTAAGGCTCTCAGGCATTCTGTATGATCAACCTGCAGCACGCCGTGACCAGAGAGATCACGGTGGTCACACGCCTCTGTGGCGTCTCCTCTCATCATCCCTCGGTGTGTGTGAGTGTAGACGTAGGCTACTTCAAAGTTTACGGGCTCTCTTCTCCTAAACGGCGGCGTTTTGAGGCTGATGGATCCATGTTACACACAGCCTCTCCAGCAGCGCCCGGCTGCAAGCCTGTGCATAATGGATCTCCGGAGGATTCCACTCAACCCGTGGGTTGCATCAGACAGTAATAAACTTTTCAGTATTCATCAATACATGTTTAATATATTTAGCCGAGTGCTTATCATCATATGATGAACTGCCCCCCCCCCCGATGGAGTTCCTGATGGGACAGAGGATTTGGAGATGGCTGAGGCAGAGGGTCCACCGGCCGAGCACCTCATACATCTGCTCGCTGACTTTCAGTTCACCCACGATCAGATCTGTTCCCTCAGCAGAAAACTGCCTTTAAAATAGCAATGCACCAATGTGCCGGCGCACCTGGCTTTTAAAGGGAATGGGAGATGACACTCTGGTTGGTTTAATTCCTGTTACACCCAAAACACAGCTAGGATTAATTAAGAGACTAAACACAACCTCTTTGCCTCTTGTGCCTTACTGTCCATCCAGATTATGTGCCGCTTAACTAGAAAAAGGGGAGTTGGACACGCCCTAAATGCACTTTAGACCATGCGCTATAGATTATTTAAATAGGGCCCAAAGTGATAACACACTTTAAACACTTTGACTTGAAACTAGCTAAGGTCATTGGATTACATGATTCACTGCCTGAAAATAAAAATATCCTTCTCTGCCACCTTTTCATGAAACATAAACACTACTCTGGATGGTTAGTTATCTTCCTGAGGAATCACCTCCAAAGTAGTAGGTTCCTCCGGTTTGGATGTGGATGGGGATGGCTGTTCTGACTGTGGATGCCTCGTCTCCATCGACTGTCAGCATTGCATAGTTCTCCAATGCATTCAGATGAACACTGTGCCACAGGCCATCATTCAGACCTGAGCCTGAAGGAAAAACACATTTCAGTCTATAAACGTAAAGATAAAATGAACTGAGGAAAGCAGCAAAATAAAAACGGAGCTAACTAGTTGAAGTGACGGAGGGCTCCTGCTGAGCTCACCTGATGAGATGTCAATACGTGTGTTCTTCTTCTGTGTCACATTCATGTAGACAGTGACCTTGCCCTCCGTCAATCCCACCTCCACCCAGCCGTCAGCCAGCGGCGTGAACATCAGCAACCCGTTGGGGTTCCATGTCCTGAAAGACAGACTGACTGAAAGAGTGTCGCTGTCACTCTGACCTGGCAGCCGCAGGAAGGACGTGGAGTTGAAGAAGACGGAGAAGAAGTTGGACTCAGCACATGAAAATGTCAGGTTACGCTACAGAGAGAGATAGGAGAGAGAGAGAGAACAGAACAGACACGTCTTCAGAAGCACTACTTTACCAGAGCTTTAATTGTGAGCAGTAAGCTGTGTTGAGTACAATATAAAACTGTACAGTGTTGAACTCACCACACAGACATGAATTATGCAAACCTTTTCCAAAGCAGTACTAAGCATTTCTTTTTTTAAATTAACTATGTGTAAAGGTATAACTTGTACTGTAGTGATGAACTAACCATCGCCCCCTGTTCAGTTCTCATATAAGCGTATTCAATTATTTTTTAACCCAATTATTTTATACTTAAAGGTACTGTTTGTAACTTCTTACACGTATAAATCATTGCGGGTCGGAATCCCATTCGCGCTCGCGTGTGGCTACGCTGTTCAGTATGAGGGGCCGTACAAGACATAATTCATTCTGGCACTCACACACACATTAATTCTCCTTTCACATACACATATTCTCCTTTCACATACATAAATTCTCCTTTCACATACATACATTCTCCTTTCACATACACACATTCTCCTTTCACATATGCACATTCTCCTTTCACATACATATATTCTCCTTTCAAATACATATATTCTCCTTTCACACACATACATTCTCCTTTCACATACATACTGTATATTCTCCTTTCACATACATACATTCTCCTTTCACATCCATATATACTTTACTTTTCAACACATACATATATATTCACTCGCACACACATACATTCTCCTTTGTTGGAGCCTTAATGTAGTTTTTTGTTTGTTTTACTTTTATCTGTGGATGACACAATTAATGTATGCCTGCAGTTCTAGCACTGACCACAGGGTGTAACATGGACATGAAAGTCCATATAGGTAAGCTCTCCTGATTAGGATCGGGTGTGTGAGACGGAGAGCCAAACAGTTTTTGACCGTGCCGAGGTGTGCCAGGCCGTGCCAGGCCGAGCCATGCCGAGCCAAGCCTTGCCATATGAACATTGTTGAATTAGAGCCCACTGAATGGAAACAAGGGATGAACATGATGGTGAAATGTTAAAGTGTGAATGTAACTGATATAACGTTACACGGCGCACTGAACATTGGATTTGTTTGTAGAGCACGCGTCCGAACAAAATCTCCCGTCCGCCCCTCAGTGGCTTATAGATTTACATATTTGTTTGTTAAAAGTCACTACATTTAAGTCAAAAACAGGCTTTATTTGAACTTGTGTGGATCGTCGTTTACGGAAACAGCTGATCGACTCGACATTGCTGAAATCAAACAGCTGATCGACATCACGGAAACAGCTGATCGATTGACGTCACGTAAACAGCTGATCGATTGACGTCACGGAAACAGCTGATCGATTGACGTCACGGAAACGGCTGATCGATTCCACGTCGTTGGATTTCTTTGTTTCGCTCAAGAATCAAAGTTGGACAAGGGACCACTGCCGGAACACAAACTACTTTTTGCGCACAAACGGACAGCGAATGGACGGAGGTATGTAGCGCTACCAACAACAATACATGGCCATTGATTAAAGTTGTGTGCACACTTTTTCATTTTTTTTTTAGTGCAAATCCAATTCAATGGTTTCCAATTTATGCCTAAGGTAAATTATGTGGTGTGGTTTATATGTGAAGTGTATTTGATTGATGATGGATTCAGATATAAGGGTTCAAAATCATGATTCTATTGTTAATGAGCCCGCTGCGGTTGAAACACAGCTCAATGTGGCACGATTTGCGTGGCAAATGGTGATATGGTAAAACAATCTGTCACTGAACGTCCTATTAAACTGACACAAAAGGATATTAATGGACAAACTGGACAAGCTACAAAAGGAGAGGAAGTTCAAACTAAACAAAGAATCTAACCTAAAAAGAACAATACAAGACTTAATGCATGACAGAGCATATGAAAGGGAGGTGCATTGTACTTTTGAAAAATACAAAGTGTTGTGCAACGACGCAAAAGAAACACATGAATCTCTGTCAAAATTTTTACCTCAAGAAGAAAAGGAGAAACATGAGATATGGTTCAAAGCAAAAATGTTGAGTGTCAATGACTTCACGGATGCTGTGATTGTCAAGTGCAAACATTTCCAAACCTGCTGAAATGAAGATGAAATTGAGAGTGAAGTAAAACCCAGTGACAGCATTTCCAATGTTGAAAAAAAAAATTCCACTAAAAAATCAACCCGGAAAAGTCACACCAGTTCAAGATCCAGCAAATCCTTTACTTCATCTGCACGCATTCAAGCAGAGGCAGAGAGAGCCGCAGTTGTAGCTCGCGCTGCAGCTTTAAAGGAGAAACACGCACTCGAGGAGCAGAAGAGAAAGGAAGAGCTGGAGCCCAATACAGAAATGGCAGCTACCGCTACTAACTTAGCAGTGTTAGCAGCCTCCAGTCACCAAGCGTTCCCAAATACACCATCAAATGGAATGGAATCATATTTTCAAAAAGGATCAAGGTTAATGGAAACCTCTACCACTCTCAGCCCACATGCCAAAGAATATCCACCAACATTTGTGGACTCACAACAACAACAAGATAGATAGATAATAACTTAATTGATCCCGAGGGAAATTCAAGTTTCCAGCATCACAGTTCCAGAGTGCAAACAACATGCATATAGGAATGCAACACAAGACAACAGTCAGGACAGTCAACTGAATAAAACATTAAAACAGGAAAAAACAAAAAGCAAACCTCTCTTGGACCACCCTCATGTGCAGCTAACAAATCCAAATGTCATTCAGTCTCAACTTTCTCAAGGAAATGATAAAACATCAGCTCTCTACAACTTACTGCAAGGACAAAATTAAATAACAACATTGCTAATACAACAACAAACCTCTCATTTACTACAACTGAGAGAAATTTCCACTTTTTGATGGAGATCCTTTGCAGTACAGAGCCTTTATCAGAGCCTTTGAACATTGTGTGGAGCGTAATGCAAGCAACAGAGGGGACTGTCTGTATTTCTTGGATAAGTACACAAGAGGTCAACCAAGAGAGCTGGTCCATTGCTGTCAGCATATGACCCCAGACAGAGGCTATGCTACAGCTAAGAATTTGCTACAGGAACACTTTGGTAATGAACACAAACGGACTGCAGCATATATAGAGAAAGCCCTCTGCTGGCCAGTGGTGAAACCTGAGGATGTAAAATCTCTTCAAGCATATTCCCTCTTTCTGCGTGAGTGTTGTAATGCAATGGAGGACATAGAGTACATGAAAGAACTGGATATGCCAGCGAATATGAGAACAGTGATTCTGAAGCTTCCATACAAGCTAAGAGAAAAATGGAGAACCTCTGCCTGTGAGCTGTTGGAATGACTCAATCGCAGGGCACAGTTCACTGATATTGTCACATGCGTCAAGGGTCAAGTCAAAATAGTGTCTGACCCAATCTTTGGAGACATTCAGAACACACAACAGGGTACAGTAAGCAAAAATGCAAACAGGATGAAATCACAACTCCAATCAAGATTTAAAGGAGACAGTTTTGCAACTACTGTTGTGGTAACAGTAACATTGAAACCCCCACATTTGAAAAATCCAGAAAGTCTAGCCAGGATATATGGCAAAGTGGTTCATCTGCAAATAACAGCAGCTTTTGTATGTGTTGCTCTCGAGGCTCTCACACTGGAGCAGTGTCCACGGTTGGAGGAAAAGACACACAGGGACGAGATTAACTTTTTAAAGGAAAAAGGAATCTGTTTTGGCTGCCTTCATATCAGACATAGGAGCAAGGATTGTGATAAGCGCTTGACTTGCAAGGAATGTGGCCAAAACCATCCCAGTGTTCTTCATATCCACCAAAGAGTAAAAGCAGTCAACACAAACCCAAAACCGCCAAAAGAACCATCATTGAGCAGCGCACTTGTCTCTCTGCAAACAGGTGGTCATACAGGGGCCGGGAACAGTGATGGGATTCTATCCATCTTACCAGTACAGGTGAAGTCCAACAAGGGAGACAAAATAATACAGACGTATGCATTTCTAGATCCAGGCAGTACAGCCACATTTTGTACAGAAAACCAGATGAGGAAGCTGAATCTGAATGGAACGAAAACCCAAATCAGCTCAAGAACCATGAACTCTAAAGCATCAGTTTCCAGCTACATGTTGACAGGTTTGGAGATTTCAAGTCTCCCTGGAAATTTTTTTACGATCTTCCAGAGGTCTACACCCAGAAGAGGATGCCTCTGAGCTCTGATAATATTATCAAAGCAGAGGATTTGGCTAAATGGCCATATCTGGATGGTGTTCATGTTCCTCACATTCAAGCTGACGTGGAGTTGTTGATAGGTACCAATGCCTCCAAAATGCTTGAGCCATGGGAAGTGGTCAATAGCCATGGAAACGGACCCTATGCCATTAGGACCCTATTGGGGTGGGTTATTAATGGTCCCCCTCAAGGATGCAGTGACGAGCGGTGTAAGAGTGGCTGCCCCGCTGTTACTGTTAACAGGATCTCCATAGAAAACTTGGAGAAGTTACTGCATAAGCAATACACCCATGATTTTAATGAAAAAACATCAGAAGACAAAAAGGAGATGTCAAGAGATGATGTGAAATTCACGGAAATCATGAGTGATTCTGTCAAGCTTCAAGATGGACACTATAGCTTGAACCTTCCCTTTAAAAAAAAGAGGTCTCTGCCAAACAATCAATGTGTTGCAAAGCAGCGCATTCTTGGATTGAAGAGGAGATTTGAGAGAAATGAGAAGTTCCCCCAGGAGTACACCAACTTTCTCAGTGATGTCATCAGTAAGGGTTACGCTGAACGTGTGCCTGAACATCAGGTGGAACGATCTGATGGAAAAGTGTGGTACATTCCACATCATGGAGTGTACCATCCAAAGAAAGGAATTCTTTGTGTTGTATTTGACTGTGGAGCTGAGTTCAGAGGTAAATCTCTCAACAGTCAACTTCTACAAGGCCCTTACCTCACTAGTTCTTTGTTAGGAGTCCTCACACGTTTTAGACAAGAGCCTGTGGCTTTGATGACTGATGTTCAAGCCATGTTCCATCAAGTCAAGGTGGCTGAGAAAGATATGGATTTTCTTCGATTCTTGTGGTGGCCTGAAGGAGATCTAAAGCAAGAACTTGTGGACTACAGGATGACTGTGCATCTGTTCGGGACAGTGTCTTCACCCAGCTGTGCTTGTTACGCCCTGCGAAAGACTGCAGAAGATAACCATAACAGTTTCCCTGCCGAGTTAATTGACACAGTCAATAGAAACTTTTTCATGGATGACTGTCTTAAGAGCTTGCCGTCTGAGGAGGAGGCTGTCGAAATGGTCAAGAACTTGACAGCTGTTAGTCAGAAGGGAGGCTTCCATTCACAAAATGGATTAGAAACAATCGTGAAGTATTGCCATCCATTCCAGAAGAGCACAGATCTAAGAACCTGCAGGAGTTGGATCTGGACAGAGACCAACTGCCAGTTGAGAGAGCCCTTGGCCTGCATTGGCGTGTTGAGACAGACACTTTTAAGTTCAAGATGGCACTAAAGGAACAGCCCCTTACTAGATGTGGGATTCTATCTGTGGTCAGCTCAGTTTACGATCCTTTGGGATTTCTGACGCCACTCACACTCCCAGCTAAGCTCATACTACAGGATCTGTGTGTATGGATGGGACGACAAGATTCCCCCAACTCTCCAACAGCAGTGGATCAAGTGGCTGAGAGACCTGGAAAGAGTGACAGCATTCAAGATTGCTAGATGTCTCAAGCTGACAAATTTTGGACAAGCCACTTGTGTCCGGTTACATAATTTTTCAGATGCCAGTGAAAGTGGATATGGCACTGTGACATACCTTAGGATTCAGAACAACCACCACAGTACACATGTCTCTTTCCTGATGGGAAAACCCGTAGTGGGACCTCTAAAGCAAGTGACGATTCCTCGTTTAGAACTCACTGCCGCCGTTCTTGCCGTTCGAGTTGACACGATGCTTATAGCGGAATTGCAGATTCAACTTGAGAAATCACGTTTCTGGACTGATAGTACTTCAGTTTTGAAGTATATGAGAAACGAGGACAAGAGATTTCAAACCTTTGTGTTCTACCATCCGAGAAGCAACTGATGTCTCACAGTGGAGGTACATTCATACCACACAGAATCCTGCAGATGAAGCCTAAAGGGGATTTAAGATGGATAATTTGCTGGCAAACAGAAGATGGATTGATGGCTCTGACTTTCTGTGGAAAGCAAAGGAGGAGTGGCCAGTTGTCAGCTTGGATTCTGACATTGCTGCTGATGACCTGGAGGTCAAAAAGGATCTCATAACCAATGCAGTGATTGTTGAGGATACACCAAGTGCCACCCATCAACTGCTAACATACTTTTCTGACTGGAAAAGGTTGAAGAGGTCCGTTGCATGGATCTTGAAAATAAGGAAGACTCTACTGGAGATGAGTCAAAAAAGAAAACAAATGAGTCAAGAGGATGCAAACACGAATGGCAAAATGGAACAGGAAATGCAACGTATCAAAGCTGCATTAGGAGGTCAGAGTTTGACTCCAGATGATCTTTCGGGAGCAGAAACATCCATCAGTCGCTTCACTCAGCAGGAAAAGTTCCACGATGAGTTGGCTGTAAAATGTGCAATGTGAAGTGAAAAAGGAAAGCACCATCTACAACTCTGGACCCTGTTCTGGAAGATGGATTGCTTAGAGTCAGAGGCAGATTGAGCAAGGCAGCCATGCCTGAGGAGACCAAACATCCAGTCATCCTATCTAAAGACCAACACGTATCCACTCTAATACTAAAGCACATTCACAAACAGGTGGGCCATGGTGGAAGAAACGATGTTCTCTACAGATTGCAGAGAAAATACTGGATTACCAGTGCTAATGCAGCAACAAGAAAGATCCTGTCCAACTGTGGCTTCTGCAGGCGCCGTAAAGGGAAGTTGGGTGAGCAAAAAATGGCAGACTTGCCTCTAGAGAGAATTGCGCCTGATCTTCCTCCATTTATAAACATTGGGGTTGATTATTTTGGACCGTTTGTGGTCAAGAGAGGACGTACCTTTGAAAAATGCTATGGAGTCATTTTTACATTTATGGCATGAAGAGCAGTCCACTACTTTGGATACTGACTCATGTAAAAACGCTCTACGCAGATTTGTTTGTAGAAGAGGACAAGTCTCTCATTTAAGGTCCGACAATGGAACCAATTTCATTGGTGCTGAAAGGGAGTTGAGGGAAGCTCTTGCTGCTTTAAATCACAGCAAAATACAGGCCGCTTTTCTACAGGAAGGAATAAAGTGGAGCTTCAACCCACCAACAGCTTCTCATCATGAAGGTGTATGGGAGCGCATCATAAGGCTAGTTAGACGGACACTAACATCAGTTTTACATCATCAAACCCTGAGTGACGAGGGATTCCATACAGTTCTATGTGAAGTCGAAGCCATTCTAAATGACTGGCCCATCACAAAGTTATCTGCAGATCCCAATGATCTGGAAGCTCTCACACCCAATCACCTGCTCACAAGGGAAAGAAAAGCAGTCTTACCACCTGGTCTGTTTGAGAAGACCGACCTCTACATCAAAAGGAGATGGAGACAAGTACAGTACATCTCCGACCTATTTTGGAAGCGCTAGCTAAGACAATACTTGCCTTTGCTACAGGAGCGTCAAAGATGGAGTAAAGAGAGACGAAGTCTGGTTCCTGGAGACATTGTACTTGTTGCAGATGCTACAGATCGACGTAGTTCCTGGTTACTCGGAAGAGTTATAGAGACCTATCCAGACAGGAAAGGACTGGTGCGTTCTGCAAGAGTGCAACCCAAAACCAGCACACTGGATAGGCCAGTGACCAAACTTTGTTTTCTTCAAGAAACTGCAACATAAATTGTGATTATACAGTCATTATTGGTGACCTCTTACCCATAGAGGATTTTTTGTTTGTTTGTTTTGTTGATTACATTTTTCACATTTGGCTCCATACTATAAATATGTATTAAACTGTTGGATGAACATGATGGTGAAATGTTAAAGTGTACTAGACATTGGATTTGTTTGTAGAGCACGCATCCGAACAAGTTCTCCCGTCCGCCACTCAGTGGCTTATAGATTTAGATATTTGTTTGTTAAAAGTCACTACATCTTTAACATACATATATTTTCACTCACACACAGATACATTCTCCTTTCACATACATATATACTTTGCTATCAACAAATACATATATTTTCACTCTCACATACACATATTTACACATACACACATGTATTCTTTACTCTCACCAGTGGTGGCTGGTGACTCCAAAAATTGGGACAGCCTGTCACTGAAAAAAAAAATTTAATAACGCACGGGGGGAAGCAGAGCCTTTTATAGTCCATCCTCAGAACATTGTAGTTTCACCATAGCAGACCCGCGTCACTAACATTTGCCGCTGTCGTATCATAATTACAGATTCTTTTAACACCACGGTTGTCTTTTCCTAAGTCCTTATGAATTCTCCTTCACATCTTTCCTTGACCTCATGGCGTTTTTCATCGCGGTCAAGGAAAAATGGTTAGGAAAAGACGTTAGGACGTAATTTTTTGACTTTTCGACCGCAGCCTTAAAATTTTTCAGTTCCAGAACAGCTGATCAGGGTCAGTTCAATCAACTCTGAGTAGGTTCATCAATAGAGCTCTGATACTACGATTCACATGGCGACAGGTAAATGAGAGGCAGAGCCTCCATTTTAATCCAGTCGACGTAGAGATTGTAGTACATGTACGTACAGTATATGCTGACTGTGCACATTTATCTATAAAAAAAGTCAGAGCGGGGAAAAGTGTAAAAAGTATGATACAGTTTTATTCAGTGTTGTCCATTAATTCATCTTTTACCAGACTCACATTTCCTTAATGATAAAGTGGTGGAATCTGTGTGTTGCCTTTAAGGCAAAATGATGGGCGGACTTTTATTTTGAGAAGGCTTTTATTTTGATAAGTGTGAGCCATCACTTCCTGTCAGCCATTTGAGAAAGCTGGAGAAAATTTAGTTTTTAAAGTTGTAAAATGCACTAATAGCTGAATCCAGAGTTATTTCCCTTCCTCCGTTCATGTGAGTGAGACCCAGACCATGACGTTGGGACCCCGTGACCGAGTCATGTGACCAAGCGGACGCTACTGCGCATGTCCCAGTTGCCCATGGCCGCCAAGATACGTGTACTTTTCCAAATGGAAGTCGAGCCATTTAGACTTCATGCGCCAATGAGCAGCTCTCATAGCAATGACCGGGGCCCCGCCTCCAACGCTGTATCCAGTTCTCTTCATACATCCATGATCTGTCCACATGCCTTCCTGTATCCACTGTCATCCACACTGTAAACGCCACAGAGGCAATGTCGTAATTAAATAATTTGATTTTTGTACTTATAAGTTAATGGCAAAAATGTTATTTACATTAAAAAAAACATTTGATTGTTTATAATTAGGTTGTATTTACATGTAGGCCTATGTACATTGGAAAAACTCATGCTGCCAACAAAATGGTGATTGTTTATTCTGTTTTCGTTACAGTTTTCACTCTGTCTCTGTAAGATGGTGTAAAGAGCCACAATAAAGAGCAAGTGAAGCTTACTATGATTCAAGTCATTGTCGTTTAGCTAGTTGGATAGCTGCAGCTGCTATGCTGTAGTGAGGACTGCATCATCTGCATCATCTGACTGTGTATTAGACTGTAGCCTACAGAGCCACAATAAAGAGCAAGTGAAGCTTACTACGATTCAAGTCATTGTCGTTTAGCTAGTAGGATAGCTGCAGCTTCTATGCTGTAGTGAGGACTGCATCATCTGACTGTGTATTAGACTGTAGCCTATATTACATCTACAGTATATTTGTTCAGCTCTGATGGGGAAAAAACACAGGAGCAGCAACTGAAGATGAAAAATATAGTTGAAGATTTAAAAATATATTTAAACATAGAGACACGACTCCCAGTCTGATCCAGTATTAATGTGTTTGGTGATTTAAAGGTTAAATAGAGTAGATGAAAATAGACACCTAGGCTATTTGGATCTTGGCTCAACAGCATTCAGTGACTTTATTTCAGCTACTTCAACAAATGGAGTCAATTTAAACCCAGTCAGTGAAATACTGTTAAAACACTTTAAAAAAAAAACAAAAAAACAAATTTTCTAACTCCATTCACTCACAAATATTAACATATAATCTACAATATTTTTATGTTCCATCAGTGTGACCAATCATACCGTGAGTGACAGAGATCATTATTCATTGATCCTGTGGCTGAGATTCATACAGATTTTTACTAGCATATTTAAACTGAGATACACAATATGTGCAATGAACTTGTTAGTGGTGTAGTGATGGGTCCTAATACGTCACACAGGAACTGTCCTTGGGGTGTATTGTTTTGCACACCGGAACAAATAAAGGGTCGGAACCAGAGACATGAGGCTTGCAGTCGAGCTATTTAGATCAGATAAATGCTAGGTTTCGGTTGTACCTATAAACTACTGAACATGGTGTCAGAAGTTAAACGGATAATGAGCGTGTTTGCGTGTTGAGTAAAAAAAAAAAAAAAAAAAAAAGTGTCAAATTACATGTATCGAAGAGTTGGCGATAGTTAGCTAGACACAGGTAGCTACTAGCGGCGTGACAACATGAACCAGTTCCAAGTCAGCCCAGCGGAGAAGTTTTCGTTCAGAGCAGAAGACTGGCCCAAGTGGATAAAGCGTTTTGAGAGATTCCGTATCGCTTCTGGATTAGAAACACACGCGGACGAGAACCAAGTCAACGCTTTGATCTACACTATGGGTGAGGAGGCGGAGGATATAATAGTTTCCTTACACCTAACTCCTGAAGAAGCGAGTGAGTATTCTACTGTCGAAGAAAAGTTAGATGCTCACTTCATAGCTCGCAGAAATGTCATATTCAAGAGGGCAAAGCTTAATCAGCGGAAGCAAGAGATGGGCGAGTCAGCTGACAGCTTCATTACTACGCTGCATTGCCTAGCGGAGCACTGTGGATATGGAGCTCTACATAATGAAATGGTGAGGGACAGACTTGTGGTGGGTCTGAGAGACAAACATTTATGTGAACAATTACAGATGGACCCAGAACTGACACTTGTGAAGGCTGTTACGCGAGCCAAACAAAACGAACTGGTGAAAAGGCATCAAGAAATGCTAAAGACTCATTTTAAGGGTGACATCTCAAACACGCAGCTCGACAGCGTGGAGTGTGTAGAACAACGAAAATGTGTGAAATGAATGTTGCTACAGTAACTGAGGATTCTGATGACTGTGAGGTCGCTTTCCTGGGCTCAATGACAACTGATGCAGAGAGCTGATGCATGGATGACAAAGATAAAAGTGGACAGCTACAGCACAGTATTTAAAATCGACACCGGCACAGATGTGACAGCAGTTCCAAAAACGGTGTACACCCAGTGTCACTTCGGCAGACCAGAGAGGTCAAGAAAAATTCAGCTGGGGCCAGGAAGAGCACCTCTGAAAGTAAAGGGCAAGTTCACTGCCACTCTCACCAAAAAAAAAAAAAAAAGCACCACGGAGGTCATATATGTCGTGGAGGGGCTGAGCACGCCACTGCTGAGCAGGCCGGCTGCCAACGCCCTGCAGTTGGTCGTCAGACTAGATGACATCAGCCTGGACTCCATAAAGACTGTAAAGCGGGAGTTCCTGAAGCTCTTATGTGGACTTGGAAAAATGGAGGGTGAGTACAACATTGTTCTGAAGCTGGGGGCAAAGCCTTTCTCCATCTCAATGCCCAGGCGCATCTCCCTCCCTCTGTTACCGAAGAGGAACTGAATCGCATGGAGCAGCGGGGGGTGACCTCAAAAGTGGAGTAGCCCACAGAGTGGTGTGCGCCCATGGTGGTAGTGCCAAAGCACACAGGCAGAGTGAGGATATGCTTTGACCTCACCGAACTGAACAAATCAGTGATGAGAGAGAGGCATCCACTACCTTCAGTTGAACACACACAGCTTGCCGGAGCCAAAGTGTTCTCAAAGTTGGATGCCAATGCTGGCTTTTGGCAGATTCCACTCTCAAAAGAATCTTCCCTGCTGAACACATTCCTCACACCTTTCGGGCGGTATCGCTACAACCGTCTCTGTTTTGGGATCTCATCAGCACCTGAACACTTCCAGAAACGCATGCAGCGGGTCCTGGAGGGACTGGAAGGCGTTCTGTGTCAGATGGATGACGTGCTCATCTGGGGAGCCACACAGACGGAGCACGACGAGAGGCTGCGTCTGTGCCTCTGTCTCGACTGCAGGAGGCAGGAGTGACACTTAACGACAAGTGCGAGTTCTCCAAGAGCAGGATCAAGTTCCTGGGGCAGATCATCTAGGAGGCAGGGGTCAGCCCTGTAGGGACCTCACGAGACAAAGAGCCTTGGCCTACATGGGAAACCAGAAGCCTGATCACAGCAGGGGACCCAACGGTCAAGCTCATGAAATCTCGCATTTTCACGCGAGATCTCAGTTGAATCCAAACGGGAGCAGCCCCATTGGATGAGGCTAACAGGGGAGACGTGGGGTCTTTCTAAGGAAACGCCCACTATCTAAAGAGATAAAAGCACGCTACCTGAGGAGCTCGTCCCTTTTCCACTGCAAACCACGTTTGCTCTAGGAGGCACCCAACGCTGCGGCGTTCACCTAAGACCGAGCCACATTTTCTGACCTCGCTGGACGAGTTAAGATAATGTTGTGTCCATCAGACTTTGATCCACATCCCTGCAGAAGGAAGACTACAGCCTGGCTTCACCAAGGAAGCCAAGGACAACCGCTCTTCATCAAAGGAAACGAGCGCACTGCCTTTTCCTTCATTTCTGGCTGCTTTCCCCTCCGCTGCCACACGGAGGCCCAGCCTGCCGTTCTTCCCCCACTGACGAACACCATAACGGCCCGTTATTGTCTGAGCCAGCGCGACGCCGCCGGACCAATTAACAACGATCTACATCACTATCGCTCCGAAGAAGCGATTCAAGTAAGAGGCTTGTGTCTGGGCAGAGACTAGTGAGATTGTATATTCCAATAAGTTAATAACTATTGTCGATGTATACTAAACGCACGGACTGCCGAGTCCGCCTGTTTGCTTTGTTTATTTAACTTGCTCTGTTTGCTTTGCTTGTTTATGTTGTTTTGTTTACTGTTGCTGACTGTCTGATTACTGTGTGCTCCTTGTGTTAGCTTCTGCTAAGCGTGAAGATCTGTAGCTGTAGTTTATTATTAAAAGACCAGTGCACGGCTGGCAAACGTGAGTTTGCCTGCCGAGCATCTGAGTGATAATAACCCGGCTATTACATCTCGCGCGGCAGTTAGGATTCCTGCTGCTGCGGTGTTTACTGTTTGACTGTGATACTGTTTTAAGGCGCTCCTCGCCTTTCTTTCCCTCCACTTCTACCACAAACAAACACTTTGCCGACACGCGTTCGTGCGCAGTCGGTAATTTCCGTGGCGCTACCGCCACCAGAGCACCTCCTCCCTCGTGACGTAACCACTTAGTGGTGACGCCGCCTCGGGGTTTCCCTTGCTCCTCCCACACACGCACACACGTAGATACGCCTCCTCACGTTCCCACCTTACTGATCACGCAGGACTTTCACATCCGTTTGGGCGTGATCTGTAACGTTCGAGCAACCCCTCCCTCGCGTGACGTCACCACGTCCACCGCGGGCGTCCTTTGCTCCTCCCACACCACACACACACATAGACACGCCTCCTCACATAGGCTCACACCCATTACCTTACAGGTCACGTGGGAGTCACACCCCCGTTTGTGCGCGATATGTACGTTCGAGCAAACCCCGCCCCCCTTACGTGCGTGGTGACGTCCACTTATGGCGTCCTTTGCTCCTCCCACACACACACACACAGACATAGACACTCCTCCTTCACACCTAAACACATACACATTTGCATTCACACACACCTCTCTCCCTCGCACACACCTCTTTCGCTCACACACCCTCTCCTTCTTTCTCTTTCACTTTGTGTTTTGTTTAATTCTAGTTTAGGGCTTAGAGCTGCATTGTTAGGACATCCATTTGTTTATTAAAAGTGTTGTTAATTAGTAATTATTGCTGTAATAACTGTTGATTTAGATTGATGTTGTTAGAGTGTTTATTATTGATTGAGATCACTATATTTAAATAAATGGTCTTATATTAAATAGCAGTTGTCTGTGTTTATTGTGCATTCATATTGTAATAACGGCTGGTTATGAGAGTTAGTGCTCGGATTCACCCTTCACCGTTCACCTCCTAAATGTAAAGTAGTGTTTAAATACTGGCATTTGGAGTGAACAATCCCCTTATGAGACTGGATTAACGTTTTGGTTATTGGTCCCTGATTCCAGGGTGGTGCCCCGTTCATTATTAATGTTGATTAATAATTCTTATTAATAATAATAATTCTATGAATATTATTTATTAAATTTAGCTAATAACCAAACCTGTCCCATTTGTAAAATCCCTTACAGCCCGGACCCTGACAAGGTGAGCGCTGTGAGAGCCATGAAGGCGCCCACCAACGTCAGTGAAGTGAGAGGTTTTCTGGGGATGACAAACCACCTTGGGAAATTCCTGCCTCACCTCGCTGAGAAAACACGCCCACTCAGAGATCTGCTAAAGAAGTCAAACGTGGGTGTGGGGGTCACAGCAGCAGCAGGTCTTCGACAGCATAAAAGAATAACTTACCATTCCCCCAGGGCTAGCGCTGTATGATCCTAATGCTGAAACGCTAGTCTCTGCCGATGCGTCATCGTACGGGATGGGAGCTGTTCTCGAGAGAGCGCAGACTGGAAACCGGTGGCAAATGCTTCGAGAAGTCTCAGCAGCACCGAACTGCAATATGCCCAGATCGAGAAGGAGGCGCTGGCCACCACGTGGGCCTGTGAGAGGTTTGCAGAGATTGTTATCGGGAAAAGCTTCCTTATCGAAACTGACCACAAACCTCTGGTTTCTCTGCTGGGCTCAAAAAGTCTGGATGAACTTCCACCACGCATACAACGTCTGCGTATGAGTCTAATGAGATTCTCCTACACCATATCTCATGTGGCCGGCAAGGACATCGCGACTGCAGATGTGTTGTCGAGAAGCCCTGTGAACAGCACAACAGAGGGGCTACAAGAGGAAGAAATCAACCTGTATCCCGATTCTGTCTTTGATGAAGGATGGCCTGTTCTCCATTAGAGCAGTATTCCAGCCATATATGCCTTTCTCAGGTGAGCTCACTGTTCAAAATGGCCTACTACTGTTTGGCAGCAGCATAGTAATCCCAGCATCACTCAGAGAAGACATGCTGACCAAGCTTCACGAGGGTCATCTTGGTATAGCCAAATACAGGGAGAGGGCTCAGTTTGGTGGCCAGGTCTCAACAGGGAGCTGAAAAAAATGATAGAGAGCTGTGACGTGTCCACGTGAGAGAACTAACCTCAGAGAGACAATGATGCCTACTGAGTTCCCGTCAAGGCCATGGTCTACTGTGGGAGCAGACCTGTTTCAGACTGAAGACAAATATTTCTCAGTTATCTTGGATTATTTTTCACGATACTTTGAAGTGGCCAAACTCACATCCACAACATCAGAAGCTGTGATAGTGCACTTCAAGTCCATTTTTGCACATCACGGGATACCTGAAGTGGTACGGTCTGACAACGGACCACAATTTGCATCTGAATGCTTCAGACAGTTTGCACAGGAGTGCAAAAATCTCCTCAAGAAATCAAGTGATCCTTATCCTGCCCTCATGGCCTACTGTGCCGCTCCACTGGCAAATGGACACAGTCCCGCTGAGTTACTCATGGGGAGGAAGCACAATCCAGCATGTGCAGACATGGAGAAACTGGAAAAGACAAAACAAAAGTACAGATTGAAACAGCAACAAAACTACAACCGACGACACAGAGCACGTGACATGCCACACCTGCAACCTGGCGATCATGTGTGGGTCAAGGACATGCTCGAAAGACCCACGGTGGTGTCTTCAGCAAACAATCCGAGATCCTACGTCATCGAGACGCCCAGGGGCATGCTGCGAAGATACAGATTCCACCTCTCGCCAACCTCTGTGGCGCCTGAAACACCTACCAACGCACCTGAAATATCGCAGGAAAACAACACTCCAGTTGCTGTCAGTGCACCTGCTCCACCAGTCACACCGGAAGTCCAGCGTGACTCCAGTCAACAGACTCCATTGTGTGAGAAACGTTATCCGGCTACAGTTAGAGTGACTCCAGCATTCTTGAAGGACTATGTGAGATGAACACTAACACTGAGTTAAAACTGGGGCAGAATAATCCCCACACTGAGATAAAGGGTTTGGGCAGTCTACCCCATCCCTTATATGCACACACAGACACAGAAAAAAAAGAAAAGAGAGAGAGAATTTGATATTTGAAAAGATTGTGTTGATTATTGTGTTAATGTTTACAGAAACATATGTTGGAAAATGCTTCATACCCGTGGTATATGGTAATGGGTTCATATATAAGCTACTGAGTGAAAGTGAAAAGCCAAAAGGTGTTCTTATTGATAGAGATGTCATTGTTTAAATAATACTGTTAACATGTTACAATATGTTGAGGTATGGAGAAGTTTTTCATCACTGTGTTCAGTAAGGTTATTTCTGTATCTCCACAAGAAATGTCTCTTAATTAGAAAGGGGGGTGTAGTGATGGGTCCTAATACGTCACACAGGAACTGTCCTTGGGGTGTATTGTGTTGCACACCGGAACAAATATAGGGTAGGAACCAGAGACATGAGGCTTGCAGTCGAGCTATTTATGTAGCAGATAAATGCTAGGTTTTGGTTGCACCTATAAACAACTGAACAAGTGGAACTGCTCCAACAAACTGACCGCTGTTTCAGTCAGTGTGATAAAAATGAACTTCGCAAACAGAAGAACAAGCTGAGGTTTTATTCTGAGCTGAGGGTGACTTGATTCTGTGTGATATTTGAATGTGAGGGCAAAAACAGCTGTTCAGAAATGACTGACTGCACATAAAAGCTGTAACTTTAGATAGTCAGGCTGCTCCACCCGAAGTGTGTGAAGGAGCGCTATCGCAGGTCCTTCCTTCCTGCAGCTGTCAGACTCCACAACCAGCACTGCTCCCAGTAGACCACATACACACCAAAAACTGACAAGAACTGCACTATACTGTACACTGACTGTGCAATATCATTGCTACTCAGGTGTAATTCTTACTGTGCAATATTTTCAGGTGGAATTTCATTTCATTCTCACTGTGCAATATCATTTTTCCAGTTGTGTCATTTTTTATTGTCTGTTTATTGTCGATACTGTATACACTGCTCCTATTTTTATACATCTTTCTATTTAAATGGTTCAAATTTTGTTACACTTTGTTTAGCTCTTTTTTTGACTGTGTTAGCTGATGCTTCTTGTTTGTTTGCACTATCCCCTTTGCTGCTGTACACTGCACATTTCCCCACTGTGGGAATAATAAAGGAATATTTTATCTTATCTTATCTTAGTACTGAGTAACAAACTAATATCTTTAAATTCTGACGCAAATATGCTTCGATACAGACTGAATGAATGAGGAAATAAAGCACCGTGTCTGAGCGCCGGTGAGCGACTGTCATCTGTGTGTATGGTGGGGCGGGGGAAGGGGGGTTGAGATCGGGGTTGTGTACTGATCCTGCAACATAGGAGGCATCAGGAGAGAGTGTGAGTGAAAATATATGTATGTGAAAGGTATGTGTGTGTGAGTGCCAGAACGAATTATGTCTTGACTCAGACTCCAACACAAACTACAAGGAAGCACCAGAACCGCAAAGTTCTATCTAGTGAAGCCCGTCTGTTAAACAGTGTACACTCTTCCTGCTTCAGCCTTCCGACCGCGGTCAGAAGACACAGGGGAGACCGTAGCTTTGGTCTCCAGGACCGGAGTCTCTGCTGTACTCTGCTCCTCTGCCTGTCTTCACTCACACACCGCACTCGTTCTCACTTGTTCTCATTCGCTCCACTCTCACGTGCATGCGTGCACACTCCACACTGCAGAAGAGTTAGTTTAGCTCTGAGAATATATAGTAAATGTACGGTGGACGTTTGTGCAGAAATAACTGCTGCAGCTCCTCCAGACCAACAGAGGTTTCCCGTATCTTGTGAAGTGACGGGGCTCCGCAGAGAGAAACGTTATCGTCTCCGACCAAAACTCCGGTGTCTCCCGTTCCCTCCGGCCGCGGTCGGGAGGCTGAGGCAGGAAAAGCCAACACTAGGATCAGCATTGATTCATGGAGAGACCTTGGTCTGGTCAGCTAACATTACTGCCAAGCAGCTGAAATATAGAATGATATTGTGCTTTTAGCTGACGTGTGTCGCCTCACTGTGTTGAGTGATGCTCCTTGCGAGCACAAGCGCCAGCAACAGGACGCTGACTTTCGTTGACTTAACGGCAACAGGTGTCGCTGTTAACAAGACATTTAGGATTCTTACAAACAGTCCCTTTAACTGATAACAACATATTCAAAGCCAACCGGCGGTGCACCTGCACATGATTTCCAAAAATCAAACAAGCCATCAAAGCTGCAGTTATATTTCAAGCAAAATGATTAGGCTAGTTGTTAGACTAAACATATTGAAATATGCCAGTTCTGATATGTTCACAGTCAAAACCTATCAAGCCTAAGACATGGAAATCTCACTTTCACAATAGGGGACCTTTAATGTAGTATTCTACTCTAAAGACGGATAAATAAAATAGAATGTAAGCTATGTCTCTGTTACACACACACACACACACACACACACACACACACACACACACACACACACACACACACACACACACACACACACACACACACACACACACACACACACACACACACACACACAACAGCCAGAGAGCGTCTGACTTACGAAGCTGGAGGTGTCCACCTTCTTCCTGCGGACCAGGTTAGTGATGTTGTCTCCGTTGTAGGTCATTCCCTCCATGCAGCCCACAAAGTTCTCTCGGCCTCCTGAATTTGGCTTTGCTGATACAGGTAGCCCTCCGAAACTGATCTGAGGACACACAGCAGAGCAGAGCAACAGTGATCCTACTGTACTGGGACGTTTATAGTGCTACTGTGACCAACAAACACACCTGACTGTCAGCAACTCATATCAGAGCATTAGCTTTCAATTCAGAAAATGCAATATTACAATCAAATGAAACACTGATATTATATTGTATTGCCAGGTGGAGTAGAGGCTCAGCCAGACCCCAGACAGAATGTTGCATTAGTTAGACGGATGTTTTCACCTGTAAGCCTGCTTATCTTATATATCAGTCACAACAACTTCTTCAGACATGATTTAAGACTGATAAGACGACTTCCAAAGTAGAGACTGTCATAGGCGGCACCAGGGAGGGGCTTAGGGTGCTGTAGGATAGCCATAGCAGGCCCAAGGACATTTCTGTGGTGTATTTAGTCCATGAGCCAGACCTCCAAAATTTGGTCGCCGTGCCACTTTGGAGGGACCAAGTCTTATGGTGATTTTTTTAAAGGTCTATGTCCCTAGTGTTGGGAAATGCATGATAGCATTGCAGCAATGGTAGCTTTCTATGTGCTATCACTCCTTTTTTCATCCCTCCATCATTCAAATTTTCCCATCTTTTTTCGCCATTTTACACATAGATCCAGAATAAAAGAGGGAAACCAACACACAATGTCATGAAGTCATATATCATTGTAAAGCTTACACTATAATCTGTCCATCGGTCACATTATCATAACACTGAGGTCAAGAGAATTTGACCTTTGACCTCTAATGCTTTAATAGGGCAAATTCTGAATGCCACTGCAAATGCCCTTATAACTAACTTCATATTGATCTGACGTGCACACGGATAGTTCCAGCATAGAGTACAAAAAGAGCTTTAAAATGATATATTACATGAATAACAACAATAACAACATTTCTTATCAGAATAAACGTAACTTTGTGCAGTTTGTATCTGATAGAATGTCAGAGCCTTGCATTGGATTCTGTTATAGGGGCAGTTTGTAAATGGCTTTCTTAGCAGCAGAAACACAAAATAATACAAAAACTCTAAAAACTTTCCTAAGAAAGGTATTCTCTACCAGGTTTATCAATTATGTTATGTGTTCCCACTCTTACCCTGTTGTCAATATAAACATGTTACCACTGATGAGGCCCCGTTTCAGTAGCAGTGGGTTATAATCCAGGTGATATGTGAAAATGATGTTCACTTTTTCACAACCACATGAAACTTGGTACACTTGAACAGTTTGGGGCCCTGAACATTTTCAGATATGGAACCATCGCAAAAACACCTCGTGGCAGCCATGGCGGCCATTTTACTTTCCACCATAACCAAATTATGTATTTTGCATCATATCTCCTGAACCCAACATGATAACACAGAAAAGGTGATTTCTACCCCTATGTTTTGATGGCCAACATTTACAATGATACCATACACAATATCATAAACTGTTCAGGTGAATAATTAATGGTGAATTCAGTGATTTTGTATGAAGCAGATCACAGTATCTGAGAACCTAGGCTAGACTTAACTACTACAACTTAACTAGACTATAATATCATGCCTGTTATGTGCATGTATGTTGTTTAGAGTTTGAAAAGCTTAATCCTTTCTTTCATTAACCCTGACAATACAGTGACTGTGAAGAGTTTAATAATATTCAATATGACCTTAACAACTTAAAGCTTACAAACTTACAGCTTAAAAAGAATTTATGAAACACAAATATTTATGAGCTTCTCTATTGCCTAGGGGTATCCACCTGCTGACCAGGATAGATGTTGTAGTGACAGCCAGGTCGTCCATGAATGCTCTTATTGGGGGCTGTCACACTCCAGTCTTGGACAAAGAGTCCCTGTCCTTTACTTAAAAAAAATATATTTTAGAAACACATTTGCTGTTGCATTTGTTGTTGAACCTATTCTTCACTGTCTCCTTCACAGTCTCCTCCACATTGACACAGAGCTGTGCACTTAAAGGTGGCTTTTTTGCATTTGCAATGCCCTAGCTTTTCTTGCAGCCACATGTGTCATAGCTGGACACTGAGGAGCTGTGGGTAACATTTGGGACCAGTAAGAACTTCATATACATACCTGCTCATTAGGGGTACAACGATACATTTTACAACGATACTATACGTATCACTTTCCTTGGTTCCGATACAATTCAAGGACGATAGTTGGCTCATTCAGAGCGATACGATACGATTCATCCATCCAGCCATCATCCCGTTAGGGGTCGCGGGGGTGGCTGGAACTGATCCCAGCTGACATTACACCTTTTATTTGAAAATAATAAAAAGTGCAACTTCAGAACCTTACCTGTATCTTCAGTTCTCAAGATACAAGGCAGTGCAATATTTAACAAAAACTAAAGTAAACCAACTTATATTCAAGTTAAATGAACAGTGGTTTAACCTGCTGCTTCCGTTCTCATTTTCAAAGCAAAAGGTATGCCATGAATGATTTCAGAAAGAAATAATGTTTGCAGTAATGTTAATTTGGGTTATGATGGTTTATATTTTTTGGTATTGGTATTTTCTAGTGTTTGTGATATTGTCATTTATTTATTATTATGTTATTTTGAGTATTTGGGAGATTTGGGTCACATGGATATGGGTGGCACACATAGTTAATATAATCAGTTGTTCACCCGAGGGAAGAGAGGGTGAGTGGGTCGCCGTATTTTTTGATGACCGCTATTTTCGTTTGATCGCTGTTATCATGATTTTGTGCATGTTATAATAAGTTGATCATTTTAATTTTGTTCAACGTATTTTCGGATCTCAGTGACTTACTTTGGTACCATATCGGACAAGCAAACCGGGCCCAACCTCAGTCTCTCAGCAGCTATTAGTTTGTTTCCTGAAGTCACTACAGGTAATAATAGTAGTAACAATATTTAACAAAAAATAAAGTGCAGCCAACTTCTCTTCAGGTCGAATGAACAATGGTTAAACGACCTGCTTCTGTTCTCATTTTCAATATTAATGGTAGAGCAATAATATTTAGGGATGCACCGATACCAATACCAGTATCAGGTATCAGGTCCGATAGTGTGCTCATGTACTCCTACTAAAACGGTTCCGATACAACGGCACCGATACCACTTTACGGCAGTGTGACGTTTATCTCTTGTCAGATGAGAAGGTAACGTTAGGTGGGGGAGCAGCCATGTCAGCAGTTTGGAGATATTTTACGGTAAACGATGAAGAAAAAAGCCTGTAGTGAGTAGTCTGCAAACTATGCTCTGCTAAACTGTCAAGAGGAGGAGTGAAAAGCAGCGCATTTAGCAAAATCAATTTGATAAAACATCTTAAGAACCAACACAATGCAGTGTTCAAGGAGTTTGTTAATGCTAACAGTTGGAAACAGCAACAACCAACTTTGCAGAAAACGCTGGAGAAGCGGGCGAAAATGTCCGAAGACAACCCACGGGCGGTAAAATTAACAGAAGCTCTTATTCAGTACATTGCTCTTGATGACTAGTCGCTGTCAGTTGTTGATAATACGGGATTTTGCCGTCTTGTCAGTGTACTGCAGCCGAAGTATGAGATTCCCAGCCGTCGCCACATCACAGAAACCGCATTACCAAATCTGCATGACTTTGTGAAAAAGCAAATCAACTGTCTGTTGCACGACATTTCGGCCTTCAGTTTCACGACATATATCTAGACTAGCAGTGTCAGCCCAATGTCTCTCATCAGTTTAACTGCGCAGTGGATTGATGAGGATTTTCCTCTGCAGAGAGTCGTTCTACAAGCAAAGTAGTTTTGGGGGTTTGCACACTGGCCAAACCATAGCAGGTGCACTTGATGATATGCTACAAACGTGGGGCATTCCAGAAAGTTCTGTTCTGTTGGTGTCACTGACAGGGGAAGCTCTCTAGTACGGAGAGTCCTGGGATCCAAAAGAGGCATCTGCCGGCATCCAATTCTGTACAGGCAGGAGCGTCGACAAAGCACTGGAGGTGGCTGAGTCATGGCTGAGGCCAAGGTGGGGTCCGTAGCAATGGGGTGTGCAGACATAGGCTTCTTCCCGGTGACCATGGTCGACAATGTCCAGGGCAAAGAGTCAGCAGTATGGTAGGGATGGGACTGCAAGGAGCATTGACTAGATGGGAAAGTGCACTGCCACGAAAGATCACCTTGTCAAATATCTGGCAAGCAGACTTCCACCAAATCAGGTTCTTAATCCAGGCTGTTGACGATGTTCTACCAAGTCCAGCAAACCTTAACGCTATCGCTGCCGCCATGACCAAGTGCTTAACACAGTCAATGAGAGTGTAGCCACAGCCATCAACACCAGGCAAAGACCATCACGTTCCTCAGAGCCGGAGAAAAGCCCCACCTACAACCAAGAGCAAAGTCTGGTCTCCTCACCACTGCCACTGACTGGCAACTGGAAGTGGACTTGGGCAAGCAGCTGAAGTTCCCAGCCTGGATAACATCAACACGGCTTCAACCAGACATGATCCTCATTTCAGAGTCTACCAAGCAACTGATCATGCTGGAACTCACAGTGCCTTGGGAAGAGCGTAATGATGAGCCCAATGAGAGGAAGCGAGACCAAGTAACAGGAACTTGTGGAAGAGTGTAGAAGGCAAGGCTGACGAACTCGCTGTGAGCCTGTGGAGGTGGGCTGCCAAGGATTTTCAGGGCATTCACTCTGCAAAGTATTTGAGCACTGGGCAATGGGCATCACCGGGGAGGCCATAGAGAAAGGCCGTCAGATCCTTTACGGAAACTGCAGAGAAAGCCTCTAGACTGGCTTTGGATCAAGAGGCTAGATACGTGGGCGACTGCTGCTGGGATGCAAACTGGGGTCTGATAAACCCTGGCTGGGTCGCCTGGGCGAGAGTGTCTGATGTTGAAAGACCCAAAACACCCAATGACCCCAGGTTCCATCACTGATTATGCGTCCCAGCGCATCTGCAGGATGTATCTTTCATCTTTTGTGTTTGACACATTAATTTAAAGCTTTAACTTGTTACGGTCGTATTGAATATTGCTCTCCTCTTTACAGTCACTGTATTGTCAGGGTTAATGAAAGAAAGGATTAAACTTTTCAAACTCTAAACAACATACATGCACATAACAGGCATGATATTATAGTCTAGTTAAGTTGTAGTAGTTAAGTCTAGCCTAGGTTCTCAGATACTGTGAGCTGCTTCATACAAAATCACTGAATTCACCATTAACTATTCACCTGAACAGTTTATGATATTGTATATGGTATCATTGTAAATGTTGGCCATCAAAACATAGGGGTAGAAATCACCTTTTCTGTGTTATCATGTTGGGTTCAGGAGATATGATGCAAAATACATAATTTGGTTATGGTGGAAAGTAAAATGGCCGCCATGGCTGCCACGAGGTGTTTTTGCGATGGTTCCATATCTGAAAATGTTCAGGGCCCCAAACTGTTCAAGTGTACCAAGATTCATGTGGTTGTGAAAAAGTGAACATCATTCTCACATATCACCTGGATTATAACCCATTGCTACTGAATCAGGACCTCATCAGTTGTAACATGTTTATATTGACAACGGGGTAAGAGTGGGAACACATCAAATAAAATATAATTCAAAACGGTAAACGCACAGCATAAATCCAGCTGTCCTTCCGGCATTTGTCAGTTTAAACTGCGTTGTTTTTAGTCTGATTATGACTGTAACCTCTTCATCTTTATGTAATATTATCATACACCGAGCTCTGATTGGTCAGTAGGAGGTGCTTTCATATGAGTTGATCTCTTATCTGGAACATAACCTGCTGCGGAGCAGGTTAGCTGTTCAGCATCAGTTACCATGGCGATCTACCCCAGTAAGAAGTGATCCACCTTCGTAGGACTGAAAACCCCGAAGGGTTAACCCAAAAGTTACCTCACTGACCCTAAATCCTGCTTCCTAGTACAGACCTCAGATATATACACATATTTGGTGGAGAAATCTAGTGTGTAACCTTACACTAAATGCTTCCAACTACGTTATCTGTGGTCATGTACAGAATGTCAAATACCATGACAGACTCAGGGTTTTGAGTTTATTACAACACAAACGCAAGCATTTTTGACGGTATCTTCAGTCCAGACGCCGCCGGTGTTTAGGTTTAACGAGTGACCGTGTTAACAGCCAAATGGGTGGTTGCTCGTAGTGACGGCAGCTATTGAAAACACAAACAGAACATGTAGGTGTCCTCGTAAAAGCCTTTAATCACTTTGAAGTACATACTCATCTGTGTCTATTATCTACACCAAGCATTTACGTAAGTCACTACGAGTGACCACGCAAGCATTTGGCTGGAATTCACCTGTTCACACGGCCACTCGTCAAACGGAAACACCCTATTGCTCTGAAACGTCGTAATCCTGTCGGAATTCTGTAGAACTTGAGCCCTCTGTTTGAATATTGATAATGACAGGCGAACACATAACAACCAGACTTGTTGATGCTGGTTACAGTTTTAATTCCATGTTTGAAGCTCGCTAACTCCAACCACTTCTGTTGCCAACATGTGTGTTGCTGATGTTGGCTGTAAAAGGGTCTATAACACCAGCAAAATAAAGTCTCTGGCTCTGCCCCTGGATACTGAACACTGCCCTTAATATATATAATAATAATAACAATAATATAAGGCAGGCTTTTCTCTGAAATAAGATTTAAAAGGTGCAGTCAGCGATTCTAATCCAGTACACTCTTTGTCACTCTTCGGTGTTCATACACAGCCCTGGCTCTGTAAATGGGAAACAAACAGAACCACACAACACTATTCCAGCCAATCAGCAACAGGGTCGTTCATGCTCGTGCACAGGACAGGGGAAAGGCCATGGACGTACAATATAAAAAAAGAGAGGAAGTGGGAGTTCTCCAGAATCGCTGACTCCCCCTAAAGTTCATAATGTCCAGACACGTTTCCTGTTCTAAAAGATTAAATGGTTTCTGTTAAAATAGTTCAGTCAGGACCACTTTAGTCAAAGACACTTATCCCATTTGCAGTAATATATACATTATATTTGGCGGTATGGCTCTGTTCTGGGACCTCCCTGCCCATCCACGCGCATGCGTGGATCCATGAGCCTATGTGGTAGCATGAGGCAAGGAGAGCACTCCTCCTTGCCCTTCCATGTGCAGACATGGAAAGCCAAAGGCAGGGAGAGCAGCAGCAAAGACCCCCCTGGGTGCAGAACAGAGCCGGCATCAATGACAACAGAATTGACATTGATTAAGTCATAAACAGTAGGGGTGGGCGACACATCGAATATAGTCGATGTATCGCGGCTTGTCCCCCGCGCGGTACAGAAAACGACTACATCGCGAACATCGAACACAAATTGTCATGTAATGTTTCCAAGCCAACCCTTTTTGTATGAAAGATTAAAATTGTTCCAAAGAACCCCTAATGAATATCAACAGAAGGTTTTAATGCAGACATATGCTGCAGGGACTACAAGAATCATAATATTAGTGTGATTGTATGCATCAAAGGGTTAAATTGAGCATTTATGAAGTGCTTAGAGGATATTTGAAAATATTGTGATATATATCGCGTATTGCGATATAGCCTAAAATATCGCAATATTATCCTAGGCCATACCACCCAGCCCTAGAAACAGTATTAAAAGGAGGTGGTGGGATGGAGGTGGGTTGCGAGCAGCTTGTAGAGGAAGCAGCAACGGTAGGCCGGCTGAAGCAGTTTAAATAAGGCGCCCTGTATGAAATTGACCAATGAATGCATAGAGAGGAATCTGCTGATGCATCAGCTGATGCATCAGCTGATTGGGCTGGCTTAAGATCAGCTGTTATCAGCTGATAGCCATAGTATGAGCAGAGCTTGACATCATGGCCTGCCTGAACTAACGCTACGCTCGATTTCAGTCAGGACCACTTTAGTCAAAGACACTTATCCCATTTGCAGTAATATATACATTAGATTTGGCGGTATGGCTCTGCTCTGGGACCTCCCTGCCCATCCACGCACATGGATTAATGAGCCTATGTGGTAGCATGAGGCAAGGAGAGCACTCCTCCTTGCCCTTCCATGTGCAGACATGGAAAGCCAAAGGCAGGGAGAGCAGCAGCAAAGACCCCCAAAACAACCATACCAGGCAATCCTCCCTGGCCTTCCATGCGCTTACATGGAAGAGCCACAGGAGGAGCTAGCTGAGCACCCTGTGAAACCCGTGCAGATTCAAACGACATACAGTGATGCCATCTGCATCTACACAGGTGGCGCCCCTCCACGCGCATACGTGGAAAGCATAAGGCAGGGAGAGCAGCAGCAAAGACCCCCAAAACAAACACACCAGGAAAACCTCCCTGGCTTTCCATGCGCTTACATGGAAGAGCCACAGGAGGAGCTAGCTGAGCACCCTGTGAAACCCGTGCAGATTCAAACGACATACAGTGATGCCATCTGCATCTACACAGGTGGCGCCCCTCCACGCGCATACGTGGAAAGCATAAGGCAGGGAGAGCAGCAGCAAAGACCCCCAAAACAAACACACCAGGAAAACCTCCCTGGCTTTCCATGCGCTTACATGGAAGAGCCACAGGAGGAGCTAGCTGAGCACCCAGCGAAAACCCGCACACTGGTTAAACCAATGCCACTTTCCAGAAGTGACACAGAACACTAATATTACCCCTCCTGCCATTATTATATTATATTACACTACACTACAATACAATTATTGACCAAGAATTGGTTTACACACATAAGATGCATAAAACAATTACAGTTTAATATACATGTATGTTATAAACTCAAAATATACTTACTAGAAAATGGACATTATATTATATGGATATAAATGGATTACCTTGTAATATATAGTCATTCTGAACAGCCTTTACTGGCGCAAAATACAGTATATCACAGATCACATGGTTAAAATCATATCTGCCTGTTTTACAATCTTTGACCACCAGGTGGTTTCGTGCACATGATGCATCCAGATATTAACCCTTTTCCGAACCAATATGCTGGAAAGCTTTGATGCTTCATGAAGCTTCAGCTCGCCTGCATCTACACAGGTTGCACCCTTCCACGTGCATACGTGGAAAGCATAAGGCAAGGAGAACACACCTCCTTGCCCCTTCCATGTGCATACATGGAAAGCTAAAAGCAGGGAGCGCAGGGAGCCCCAAAAATGACCACTCCAAGAAAACCTCCCTGGCCTTCCATGCGCCTACATGGAAGAGCCAGCAGGAGGGGCCAGCAGTACGACTTAATGGAAAGCTAATTAGACTAAAACATATACAGTGAAGCCTTTTGATTCTTCACAGGTTGCAGGCTGAGGCATATGGCTAGAAAGTTAAATGAGAGAGTCAAGCAGATATGCCGTAACATTTACTATATATAGCCAGCAAGTTACTGAGCACTCATAGCTTTTGAGCTTCGAGGATGTCTTGAGCCTCCGGCCGGAGATAACGCTCATAAGCGGTTGATGACCATCGGCCCCAAGCCTCGAGTGTGGAGACAAGAGCTGTTAATGCTGCTGTTGTTTCTGCTCCTATGCGGAGAGAATGCGCAGTGCAGCGTTCTGGTGGCAGTCCGCATGATTGGCAGAGGAGGCGAAGGTGTGAGGCAAACCAAGCTTGAGACATGGGCTTCCCCTCCTCTGTGACAAAGAATGACTCTCATTAGCTGGCTTGAGGTCGGCATCTCAGATAGTGGATCATTGAAGACGGGATTAGACTCAGAGATCAATGAAAACGGGATTAGACTCAGAGATTAAAACAGATGTTCCATCCTATCTCCATCAGTCTTGAGATTTTTTATTTATTTATTTTTTAAATATGGTGAAATACTGAGTGTTAATGGTTACGTCAGCTACAGTGAGATCATGCGAAGGATCGAAAATTTGGTGCGTGTAGTGAACTCGCCACCTTTAAGAAACCTGAAAATGCTGTGAGGAAAACAGTTTCTAATAACAGGTCTGTGTAAGCACCAAAGCACCCTTTATGAAGGATGGCTGCAAGGATTTGGCTTCTCAGATTGTGCGAAATTGCAGCAGCAGGTGGAAATAATGGACCCTGGTGGAGATTTGGACTGCAATTCCCAGAAATCTCCGCGGGACTGTGACGTCATCAAAGCTCGATGGAATGACGTCATCGATCTGCGGCGCGCGTAGAGGTGACAGCCCTTCCGTGTTTTGAAAGAAGCCGGCTTGCTGGAGATGCCGACACGGAGTCAAAGCTTGGATCTGGAGTCATATTGGCGAGTGACGACTGGATGCTGGATAGAGCCGTCATGACAGGGTTGTCCTCCTGCTCCAGGGAGCCGGCTGCCGGGGCTGTAGCTTGGGCCGCTGGAGCTCGGACTGCTGGGCTTGGACCGGGGCTTGGACCGGGCCTCGGACCGGGGCTCGGACCGGGGCTCGGACCGGGGCTTAGACCGCTGGATCTCATGCTCTTTTGGAAGGCGGCTCAGCGGCCGTAGCTGGGACTGCAGCGGAGTTTCGGGCACTTTCTTTCCTTTTCTCAGCGGCTTTCCTGGGAGCGCAGGATTTGAGAAAATCTGCTGGTGGAGTTTTGCCATGGACGCTTTCCAAAAACATTTCAAAAAGCTCTTCATGAGAAGACCCGACTGGAGCCGTGATGTGGTTTTCAACCAGGACTTGTAGGAGCCTGGACACTGGCCATTAGGAAATGCTGGGAGCAGAACTTGAATGTCTATTTATCAGATGCGAGCTCAGGCGGATAGGGAATGGGCTCTCTTTGCCGATGGCTTCCTCTGCCTCGGATGCTGTTGTTGTGACTCTATAGCCCAGTCATCATGGACGGAAATCGACATGACGAGCAGCAGGGTAAGTTGAAGCTTGTATGTGGAATATCTGGTTGTTCTCATGTTGCGAGCAGCTTGTAGAGGAAGCAGCAACGGTAGGCCGGTTGAAGCAGCTTAAATAAGGCGCCCTGTATGAAATTGACCAATGAATGCATAGAGAGGAATCAACTGATCCGTCAGCTGATGCAACAGCTGATTGGGCTGGCTTAAGATCAGCTGTTATCAGCTGATAGCCATAGTATGAGCAGAACTTGACATCATGGCCTGCTTGAACTAACGCTACGCTCGATATTTTGGACTGATGAGGGTGTGGGGGGGGGGGGGGGGGTTAATGGACATCGAGGACATACAGTAGTCCTAGCTAGCAAGGTACCCATGAACACAGGCAGACTGTCTCCATCATCTTCCTCTCACACACACACACACACACACACATACACACGCAGGCACGCACGCACGCACGCACACACACACACACACACACACACACACACACGCACACACTGTGCCAGCAGTAGCAGTAGATGACGCAGCTTTCACGTCTAAAATGACCCCATATATCAACTCAACCAAACTGTTACATTGCAGATCAGGTCCTGTATAAGAGTACATCCACACAAAGATGGAAACATTTGAAATTACATTGTTGTCTCTCCATTTTGGAACCCCATCCACACTAAGAAGATGTTTTTCTCACCTAAAGACTGAGCTTTTGGAGAAGAGTCTCAAGATGTTCCAATGTGGATGCAGATCTTCAAGAAGAATAGACACACTAGAGTGCACGTATATCGTTTCCACGTGCTAATTTTCATCTTAAAGGACATCTATAACTCACAGACCTCTGAGCAGAGAGCAAAGTCCCAGGATTGTGACATGAGGCTTAGATAATAATAATAATAATAATAATTATACCTTTATTTATATAGCACTTTTCAAAAACATGTCACAAAGTGCTTTACAAATACATAAAAAGCAGCATAAATTAACAGGTAGTAATAAATAAAAATACAGTTGATACAGTAAAAATGACAAGCAAGGTATGAAGTACTAAAACACAGTAAAAACAAGTAGAATAATAGCAAGAATAACCAATTAAGAGAAAGCAATTCTGAAAAAGTGTGTTTTTAAAAGAGATTTAAAAGACTAAACAGAGCTAGCCGGCCTGATCTCCTCCGGCAGGATGGTCCAGAGTCGGGGTGGCGTTATAGCTTTGACCTGGAATAACTAAGTTCTCTCAGGCTGCAGTCAGGCTCCTAAGGGGTTAGTAGGTCAGTGATATAATCAGGGGCTAACCCCAACCGTGCTTTAAAAGTAACCATTACAATTTTAAATCAATTCTAAAATGTACAGGTAACCAACGGAGAGATGCTAAAACAGGTGTTATGTGTGATTGTGTGAGTCGTCTTGCTGCAGCATTTTGAACTAGTTGAAGTGTGGAGAGGTTGTGTAGGGTGAGACAGGAACACAGTGAGTTACAGCAGTCTAAACGGAATGTAATGAAAGCGTTGATGACTGTTTCTAAATTCTTAGGAAATAAAAAAGATCTAATTTTTGAGATGTTGCAAAGTTGTAAAAAGCATGATTGAATAACGGACTTCACCTGTTGGTCAAAGTTAAGTTTGTTGTTGAAGATCAAACCAAGATTGCTACACTGGGTTCTGACAGAGAACCTAAGTGACGGAAGAAGTGCTCGCCAGAGGAGTCTGGACCTCTGATGATGGCTTCAGATTTATTGGAGTTTAGCTGGAGAAAACTTTGTGAAAGCCAGTTTTTAACATCTGTGAGACAGGATCGTATATTGACCAGTTGTGTCAGATGATGAAAAAGGCCTGAGTCTTTACCTCATAGTCCAGGTCCAAGTGGTCAAACTCTCCATTGGTCCTGAACTGCTGAGTGTGATGGTCCAAAGTGAAGTTGACATTCCTTCGGTACCGCTGTATGACAACTGAGTGCCAGTGGTCATCATCTAGTAAGCTCCCACTGGTCACAGACGTGTGACCCTGAATGGAACCGTACTGGTTACTGCCTGGAGAGAGGTGAGGAAATCACACAGGAACAGGTTGTAGATAATACACTCCTTACAACTTCAATAGAACAGAATAGACTTTTGCTAGAGAAGCACACAGACTTGATAGAAGGCTACCTAAGTTGATGCTGAGCTGCAGTCTTGCCCTGCGGAGCTCCAGGGAGATGTAGTCTCCCTGCTGTCCCTCTCCATGGAGCAGGACCCCGTCTCCAGCCGTGGTTCTAAACTTCAGAGAGATGACATCCTTCACAATCTTTATCTTCTTACTCCTGAAGCGGTGGGAGATGACACCATGGCCGTCAAAACTGATCACATCTGCCCCTGGAAGACAAAAAAAGGTCTTGTAGTGTACTCTTTAACTGTAAAATGAGAAAGTTTGTGACCAGCCATGTTGAGATCTGTTGAGGAAACACTAAGCACCGCTCATCAGCCGACAACATATTTGTCACCGTTTAAACGTTACCTATTATGCAAAATGCACTTTTCCATGTCTTTTAAACATCAATATCTGTCCCCAGTGTGTCTACAGGCCCCCCTAGTATCATAAAAGACCATCCTCTCTCTTTTTCTCCTGCTCCATCTCCAAGTAAATGGGTCTGAAAAGACGCTGAGCAGCACTTCCTTAAGCTGGTGACGTTGGTAACATTTTTCAGGCCATATAAGGGTTTCCTGGTGGAACGGTAGAACCACGAGAACAACCTCCAGCTAGGTGACCACGCCCACAGAGTGGCTGTTGAAACTGTCCTGTCCGCCATTGTTTTCCTAACTATAATCACATACCACCTTTACCCTCTGTCTTTTTAGGTATCTTGCTGGCGGTATTGGTATTAGTGTTTATTAGTTAGTATTAAGTCTGACACCAGGGACATACAGTCTTACTCAATGGGGAAAAACACAAGGAGATATTTGCACCAAATTCGAAAAAAAAAAAAACACTCCCATGGATCCACAGCAATGCACCTGCCAAGTGTGAAGTAGATCGGATGAGCAGTGAAAATAACACATTCATACTGGATGCAAAAAACTGCATGGTTTTTGCCCAAAACTGCATGAGATTGCATAAAGGGGAGACTCGTGGGTACCCATAGAACCCATTTTCATTCACATATCTGGAGGTCAGAGGTCAAGGGACCCCTGTGAATATGGCCATACCAGTTTTTCTCCACTAAAATGTAGTCTTTGGAGCGTTATCAAGCCTCCTTTCCCTTCCTTAGATTTTCTAGTTTCATATGATACCAGTATATTCCTAGCTTTGAGGCTGAGCCCGCTACAGCCTCTTAAAGACAGTAATGTCAGTCGGGAATGCTGGCGATCCCATGGGTCTCAGAGGGTTAACTTTCACTGGGTCACAGGGGCTGGAGCCTATCCCAGCTCACAGTGGGCAGGAAGCACAGACAGAGACAGACAACCATTCATATCCACACCGACAGGTAACTTTTATAGACACGTTGGGCTTTTTAGTATGAGGTGGCGGTATTAACCTGCCTCCCCTCCTCAAAAAAAAACCTTTACTGATGCAACATACTGTGTAGAACAGAATAGCTGGCTGGTGGAATCAGGTTTCCCTCACTTGTACTCACAATATGAGCAGCCGTAGAGCTCCAGCCGCACTCCGATGCGTCCCTCCTTGCTCCAGTCCACTGGGATAAAGCGGATGTAGCGGGCCAGGATAGCGTGCTGCAGCTCATAGCGAACGACACCCTCACTGTTCACATTCCCCTCAAACGTCTGAAACACACAGAAACAAACATGCTGCAGAATTGTGGCAGGAAGGTCTCCACGGTCCTATAACTGCAGGCAGTTACATTTTCCACATGAGAAGTCAAAAAGAAATTGGAAAAATATTTTTTATTCATCAGATCAAATGTAATGAGGTTTTGGAATTGTTTTTTTATTTTATATCTATGGACTGCTGGGCAGAAAAGTGGGGAAATTAAATTGGAAAGTTGTAAAAGGTGTATATTTTATTCATCAGATCAATGTATTATTATGATTTTGGAATAGCTTTTAAAAATGTCTAACTCAGCAACTTTTGGCTGGACAAATGAAAATAGGAATACTTTTATTTCTATTCATTACTTGGGTTGGCTGGTCCGGTCACGTGTCAATGTGTCCTTGAGCAAGACACTGAACCCCAAACTGCTCCTGAAGGCTGAGCCATCGATATGTGAATGAGTATTTAGATCCTTATGGGCAGGTTGGCTCCTTGTATGACAGCCTCTGATATCAGTGTATGAATGTGTGTATGAATGCTGGCATGTCGTGTAAAGAGCTCTGAGTGGTCGGAACACTAGAAAGGAGATATAAACTCGGAAAAAAAGTTTGGAAATTTGTGTTTGGCTGATTATTTCTCTGATTTTACAATGCTGATTGGCATTGTATTTTACATGGTTGGAAAGCCTGTTTATTTACCTTCACAATGTTGTCCAACTTGTAAGGATCATGCATTTGTAGGATGAGCAGCACAGCTGATTATGTGGGTAGCGCTCAAGAAGAATTTGCCAAAATACTCTGCCAATGGCAAACAGTGTATTCTCCTGTTGGTGTTGACTCTTGTTTTGAGTTGTTTGGTGGATTGGATGATTGAACTCTCTATCAGTAACAAGGAACAAACAAGACATATTGGCTATTTTACACTTTATTCATTTAATCCACCGTCAGGAGCCTCAGTAGCGGTGGAAGATCTATACGCAGCCACAACAGCCTGGCACCTCCTCCTCATGCTGGTCACCAACCTGGTCACACGTTGCTGTGGGATGGCGTTCCATTCCTCAACCAGGATTCGTTGCAGGTCAGCCAGCGTGGTTGTGTGTTCCCTCAATGATGTCACTAACAAAACAAAGCTTGTCATCATTGAAGGCCATCTCAATGCAGAGAGATATCGGGATGAGATTCTGCAGCCAGTGATGATCCCATATCTCCACAATCTGGGACCTAACTTCATCCTCCAAGATGACAGGGTTACCCAGGCTGTTGTGGCTGCGTATGGATCTTCCACCTGCTACTGAGGCTCCTGACGGTGTATTAAATGAATCAATATGTCTTGTTTGTTCCTTGTTACTGATAGAGAGTTCAATCATCCAATCCACCAAACAACTCAAAACAAGAGTCAACACCAACAGCTGTGCTGCTCATCCCACAAATGCATGATCCTTACAAGTTGGACATCATTGCAAAGGTAAATAAACAGGCTTTCCAACGATGTAAAATACAATGCCAATTAGCATTTAACAGTAAAAGTCCTGCATTCAAATGTTATTCAAGTAAAAGTACAAAAGCATCAGCATCCAAATATACTTAAAGTACCAAAAGTAAAAATAATCATTACGCAGAATGTCCCATTTCAGAATAATATATATGATATCATTGGCCCGAAATTATTGATGCATGAATGTGTTCATCTCTTAAAGCAGGTAGAAATGGAGCAAATATGATTAAAAAAAGTTATTTTTATAAAACGATCACTATATCCTGACAGTAGTGCATGAGACAGGTAATCTGAAAGAAATCATGTTCCTCTGTGTCCTCCGGTGTCCTCCGGTGCTCCTAACGGCATCTGCACGATTTCACAGACCGGAGGAAAACAACCAATCAGAGCTGATCTGGAGTCTGCCGTCCAGCTTCCGTCTCTGAGCAGCTGTCTCCTAGGGATCTTAATAATTAACCGTTTAACCGTTAACTGACATTAAGCATTTTAACCGATTAACGCTATCGGTTAAACGGTTAACAGAAATATTAATGATTAATTAAAAAGCTGAGCAAAACTCAGAGGAGCGGCTCGTCACTTAAAGGAAAATATCTGGTCCACCTTAACAGTCCACCTTAAGAGAGTCTGAGCCGGCGTTACAGAAACAGGAAGTTGGCTCGAGGAGTTGTAGCATTTATTCACCAACAAATAAACTGTACACACACTGCTACAGCTACGTTCACAGCTAGAACGCCACCAACAACCCCACACTCACTGCCGTCACACACACGGTCCTCGACACTACACGCAGCACCGTGGCTGCTACAGTAACTCTACTGATGGTGAACTGGGGACAGTGAACGCAACACCGTGGCTGCTACAGTAACTCTCCTGATGGTGAACCGGTGACAGTGAACGCAGCACCGTGACTGCTACAGTAACTCTCCCGATGGTGAACTGGACACAGTGAACGCAGAACCGTGGCTGCTACAGTAACTCTCCTGATGGTGAACTGGTGACAGTGAACGCAGCACCGTGGCTGCTACAGTAACTCTCCTGATGGTGAATTGTGGACAGTGAACGTAGCACCGTGGCTGCTACAGTAACTCTCCTGACGGTGAACTGGGGACAGTGAAGGCAGCACCGTGGCTGCTACAGTAACTCTCCTGACAGTGAACTGGGGACAGTGAAGGCAGCACCGTGGCTGCTACAGTAACTCTCCTTACGGTGAACTGAGGACAGTGAAAGCAGCACCGTGGCTGCTACAGTAACTCTCCTGACGGTGAACTGGGGACAGTGAAGGCAGCACCGTGGCTGCTACAGTAACTCTCCTGACAGTGAACTGGGGACAGTGAAGGCAGCACCGTGGCTGCTACAGTAACTCTCCTTACGGTGAACTGAGGACAGTGAAAGCAGCACCGTGGCTGCTACAGTAACTCTCCTGACGGTGAACTGGGGACCGTGAACGCAGCACCGTGGCTGATACAGTAACTCTCCTGATGGTGAACTGGACACAGTGAACGCAGAACCGTGGCTGCTACAGTAACTCTCCTGATGGTGAACTGTAGACAGTGAACGCAGCACCGTGGCTGCTACAGTAACTCTCCTGATGGTGAATTGTGGACAGTGAACGTAGCACCGTGGCTGCTACAGTAACTCTCCTGACGGTGAACTGGGGACAGTGAAGGCAGCACCGTGGCTGCTACAGTAACTCTCCTTACGGTGAACTGAGGACAGTGAACGCAGCACCGTGGCTGCTACAGTAACTCTCCTGACGGTGAACTGGGGACCGTGAACGCAGCACCGTGGCTGCTACAGTAACTCTCCTGATGGTGAACTGAGGACAGTGAACGCAGCACCGTGGCTGCTACAGTAACTCTACTGACGGTGAACTGGGGACAGTGAACGCAGCACCGTGGCTGCTACAGTAACTCTCCTGACGGTGAACTGGGGACTCAGTTGTCTGTTGTGCTCATACACTGCAGCTGGTGCAACGCTACATGAGATTTAATAATCGGTTAATGAGGGTCGTTATCGGTTAAAAAAATATTCCGAAATCAGCATCCCTGCAACCGCCATCTAAGTTACTGTATGTAACGTTAATACACTGACTGATATATATACTGTACATGTAGCAGCATCATCATGCAGAAACCAAGCGGCACTGATTCCTGCAGAATGTGAATGACGACTTTGTGCAATTTTTGACAATTGCATCAAATGTTTAAGGGGTTAAAAGCAAAGTTTAGATGAGATGAGATGACATTAATATATAACATAAGATTCTTCCTTACCCAGATGTTTCCATCCTGTAGATAAGGCCTCCAGTTTTTCTGAGTGTCACTGTAAAGCAGCCGATACTTGCTAGTCCAATCAGAGCTACTGTAGCGACCCTGCGTCACTATGGCAACCACCTGCTTCCTAGAACCCAGGTCCACCTGTAACCACTGGTAACGGTCTGTATCCAAGGGCGACCAGCCTCCAGCACCTAGTTTTGTGAGTGTTGTAGGGTGTGTAGGGTAGACAGGGTGGAGGAGGAGAAAAGGAAGAAAAGCAGAAAAATTGATCTGAACATTTGGAACAAAATGATTGGAAGAGTACTGTCTTCAGCATTAGGCACAGTTGTGTATGTACTGTTTCTTTATGATGGATGATGTCATTGCAAGGAGTTTAGCAAGTACAGTCAGTCAATCCATAGTTTCTGTCAGATGGAACAAACAAAGAGGCACTAGCAGAATTCCTTTATGTTGGGAGCGTAAACTCGGCACAAAATGGCAGAGGGTCCGCAGGGATATAACCTGAACACTCACACTTTGAATCTAAAGTGGTAAACACTACACATACAGTAAAGGATGGAAACACTTTGGGTTTCACACATTGTCAGGAAAAGCAGAGCTACACATCACGGCTAAAGCTGCATGCTAACTCTGTCAGGGACAGGAAACGTTATCGTATCGGGGTAACGTCGCTCTCATCTCCATGGTCAAATGGGCCAACGCTACAACTGTAGAGCACCCAGATACTGACATTTGTGTTCTCTGCATTGAAACAGCCCCGATGGAGCTGACCATGGATGGATAAAGAGAACGGAGCTGACGGGAGAGCTAGAGACCACCTTGGAGAAGTTAGAGGAAGTAGACACGTGGGACTACGTCTGCTTTTCAAAATAAGGTGTTGACAAAAGGTACTGTATCTACAAAATACATCTATGGAAATAAGATTGATTGGATTATATTCACCAGAAGTATAAAACATTACATGTCCCTTATAAATTAAAAAAGAGAGTACCACGAATTTGTTAGGAAAAATTCTTTATTCTTTGATTTTTGGGTTGCTGGGAAAAAAAAAATCCTGACAATGACTGATATATATATTACTTCAGGATATCTGTCTCTATGCATACTTGAAAATCAAACATTTTTACTGTCTCAGTCCCTAGAAGTGTATGATTCAATTTTTCCCGTGGTCTAGTATTAAAAAAGTTAGTAAATCGTAATACCAAATCGCAACACTCTGATGGAACCACAGCAGAACAGGTAAATTGGATCTATTCAATAATAAGATGTATTTATTAATAGTTTCTGAGCTTTTTTTGGCAAATTCAAGCAATACCACTGGTCAAGCATTTGTCCTGTTCCAAACAGGCATGTTTTGAAAGGGCATTGCACTAGTAGGAATGGATGCAACAGTGAGAGTTAGCACTTATCACCCAGGACCTGCCCTATGGTCCTCCAAATTCAACCTGCAGAAGAGCAGGGCAGAGAGGAGAGTCTTCCAAGTGCACAGACATCTGCGGTAAAGACTTCAGTGGAGAAACATGTTCCAATATGTGTCTTGTTAAGAATTTTCCCAATGACTAATGACAGAAAGCAATCAAGGTCTATGCTGTCCTCAATGACAAAATCAATCCATTTTTGGTGAGGTAAGACTTAATTAACCTTTTTGACATTTAAGGTCGTAGCTCACCTTGCTGCCATGATGGAAATAGAAGGGAGGAGAGTACATGGCGTTCAAGTAGAATCTATGGATGGACAGGTCACCCTTCCCCTGCCAACTTGGACAGAGTGTGTAACCCCAATCCTAAATGACTGGCCAATGATTATACCTCAGGTCGCCCCTTGCCACCCACACCTACAATTTCTCGCAAAAGAGATACCAGAACTCGACCCCGAAGCTCCAATAACGCTGCTATTTGAGAAAGATATAGGCTAATAAGAATCCACAATGTGAGGAAGCAGATACATGGACCCCACGGTGCCCCCACAAAAGCAAAAGTCTACAGGCCGGTTCCATTAGGTGACATCCTCAAGAGGGCAAAGGATGATTCAAAGTTAGCGCCTTCCATTGAAGACCTTACTTTCATCAACATCATGGAGGAAGGTTTCTACAAAGATGAAGTAAACAATTGGGCAGCTCCTCTTCCATTTAAGCAACATAGATGCTGTCGGCCTAGTAACAAGGCTCAGGCACAATGAACCCCAAACAGGAAACCTGTTTTGGGGGTTTACCATCCAAGAAAACTAGACCAAATCAGAGTGGTCTTTGATATAAGCAGCCAGTTCAATGGTGTTTTATTCAATGACATGAGTGTTGGCAGGCCCCGCCTTAAACAACAGCCTTCTTTAGATAGATAATGATCCCAGCAAAGACTTTACTTGGTTACTGGTTTGAGGATACAAACTAGGACATTTTCTTCGATAACTGTGCAAATGCAAATAAACTGACCTCATTTATTATTTTCTGTGAAAACAATATTGTGACCACTAACACCATTATGGTATACTCCAATGAAAAGGTATGGTTCTCATGTGAAATGCAGAAATGTCTCAGCGAGAAAAGGGCTGCCTTTGTTGGCATTATTTAAAGAAAACAGTGCTGAACTAAAAGATCCAGACAACAGCATAGACACAACATGGAAAAACAATGCATTACTGGTGATGCAAAGAAAGCATGGAGCAATACAATATAATATAATGATGGGCAGAGAGAGGCTAGGACACAGCACATATTACCCTTAGATACTGTCTTCTTTGACAGTGAGTTAAACCCGTTCTACAGTAGGTTTGACAAAGACACTCATGGGGACATGCTTGACAATGAATGTAGCCCAGTTTGCGATCCTATCACACTTACTGAAGAAGAGATAGCAGGCAGTCCTGCTGAAATAAGGCCACACAAAGCTGCAGGGCAAGATGGTCTCAGAGGAAGAGCCATTGCAGGGTGCACTTATCAACTTAAAGGTGCTTCTACAAGATTCCTGCCAGGTCTGCTTGATGAACATGTTAAGCCACTCTCATGGAAGAGATCCACAATCTTTCCAGTGCCTAAAAAAAGTCGCCCCTCCTCTCTGACTACAGACCCATTGCTCTTACCAGCATCTTATGCAAGTGCATGGAAAGGGTTATACTGGGGCGCCTACCATCTCCTCATGGTCAGCTAGACCTCCAATCTGCCTATAAAGCACAGAGAGGTACTGAAGATGCTACATTAACACTACTACACATGGTCACCAAACATATACAGTATCCCGAGGCTTATGCCAGAATTTTCAATCAGCACTGGCTTTTAAAACTTTAAAATTTACAACAACATCACATGCTGGTATGGAAATTTAGGGGCTAGGAACAAATTACCAGCATGATTATAGGGAACCCCCAGAGACAGCTGGTGGAGCTATACACTACACAAACCCTTCACATCCTTTATTTAATGAATTTGAAGATGATACAGGGTACCAACAGCAACAAGAAACAGCTTTAAGATCTTTTATTCTATTCTCTGTCATCTTACTAAAAAAATATTTTATTAGATATTAGAGACTTCTGCTGTTTTTATGATGTCTATTTAAGATATGCAGTAATTGTTAATATTAACACTTTTATCCCAACCATTTGGCCACACATTTATTGTTTTTATGTCATGCATTCCAAGTAACCCATGGCAGAGGAAGTTTTTCAGTGTATGTATGTCTGTGAAGTTAAAGACAAATTTTCACGCGAGTGGACAAGATGTCTATTCTATTCTATTCTATTCTATTCTGTGTCAACAGATACAAGGAGCATAGGGTAGCAGACTAATAACGTTCAGCAAATCCTTTTCTTTTCATAATTCATATTCATTAATTTATATAAATCATTTCAAAAATCATTAAACACATAGTAATGAAAAGAACAATTCCATCTGATCACATGTAATAGAGCTGACCACTGATCCCTTTGACTGGGAAAGGTCCAAAAAGAAAGGAGGTTATGATTGAATGAATGCTGGCAAACATACAATCATGCCCTGACCCAGACAAAGAGGACCCTCCCTCTCTATGCATATGTGTTGCTATTTGCAATGCATTATTGGAAGAAATACACCACTAACCAGAATCACCAGTCCATGCAACAGCATGCAGTGATAATTTTTCATCAGAATACCAACCAATAAAATCTAGAATATGATCCCATGTGCAGATACAACAGCAGGAAATACACAGTACCTGCCATTAGAAAGGCTTACCTTGTTTCCGGTTGAGTTTGGCGTAACCAGCTCCATATCCTCGGGCAAACACCGATGAACTGGTGAAGGAGCTGTAGGGGAGAGGAGTGGCCAAGCTGTCCTCACACTTTTCTGAATCAAAGAGACAAAAATCAGACAAAAAGTTCAGCTCATCCTCATCATCAATGGCAGTCTGCAGAAGCCCACTGACTTCGGTGATCCCCTGACTTTTCCTCTAGCACCACTAGCAGGTCAAAGTTGGAAGTAGTCCAATACTATGGTTTAATAAATTAATAAATACCAGCAAAAACTACTGACATTCCTCAGCTGTACATTTTGTTAAGTGCTAATTAGCAAATGTTAGCATGCTAACTCACTAATGGTGAACATGGTAAACATCAAAGCAGGTACAGCCTCAAAAAGCCACTCACATAGTTGTAGACTCTTAGTTCTTCTCCCGTCAGGTGGATCATATAGAGCCTGCCTACTAGGCCTGGGCGGTATTACAGTATACCAGGGTATTTAGAAATCCAGACGGTATGATCTTCAATACCGTCATAAATACAGACGCTCCACTTTCTATGATGCTGTACTGATGTGATGTATTGTAGTGTAGAGCACGCGCCACCAGAAGTCGTCTCTGTGTTGTAACCAACAGGCAGCAGAGCTCAGAAAGATAGCGACTGAGTGTTTTGGGTTTAGTCTTCTTCTACAAAGCAGTTTACCACATGATTTTATTAAACTAACAGTCTGCCACCACCACCCACATATTCAGTTTATATTTATATAAATTTAAATTAAAAAAAATAAAAATAATTTAAAGTTTATATTCATGTTCAGCCCACTGATGCGTCGGCACCATCGGTAATAACGGAGCCACTAACGTAGTGTCTGACAGGCCACGTCCAATTTACTGCCGGCAACATTAATAAGTGGGAAGGGGGAAGAGCCACACGGCATACGCCGTGTTTGTTTAGGAAAGGGTTCATATGTTTTTTGGGGAAACGAGACGAGACGAGACGAGACGAGACGAGACGAGACGAGACGAGACGAGACGAAACGAGGGTTTCGGCCAGCCAGTGTATTGCAAGTCCGGCAGCCTGTAACGAATTACAGAAGTAGCGGATGTGCGGTCGAGGTAGGATGTTACAAGTAACGTTCTAGCTGTGAACGTAGTAGTGCAGTATGTGTACAGTTTTGATATTTGTCGGTGAATAAATGCTACAAATCCCTGGCTTGCTTGCCTCCTGCTGCTAACCCCTAAATTAACTGCAATTTTGCCTCAGAATATTTTTGGCATCATTGGGCAAAAATTCCATCATAACTTTTCATCATATTGTAATTCAAGTGTTCTGAGCGAAAACTAGACTTCTGCTCCTCCTCATGGCTCTGTTTTCAGGCTTTAGAACATCTATCCTGTGACGGGAGACTTTGACCAATTACAGGTCATTTCAGAGAGAGAGTTTCTATTGAGCGTTCCTATTGGTTGTGTGGTGGGCGGTGCTTGGTATTTCTTAAACTGATCTCAACATGGCTGCCGGGTCATCCTGTTTTTGGATGGTCAATTTCCATCAAGGCCATCAAGGCCAGACACACCAAACCGTTATCAAAGAACAGCGACGAAGGCCGACTGTTGCGTCGCCTCACGTCACGTCACCTGTGTATTGGACAAAAAGCTGCACTGCAAAAACTACAGCCACCGGCCAACTGGCATGTACGTTCTACGTGAGAGGAAATAACTCTCCACACATTACAGGAAGAGCAAGGACTACAGATATACAAGCCGTATGATACATCCTGTATCATACATTACATTACATACACTGAGCTTCATCCCAGATGTTCATGTCACTGTGAAAATATCTGTATGTTGGAATGATCAGATGAGATGAAGATGAACAATGAGAAGAGACTTCTGTGTGTGTCCTCTTGACTTTACTTGCTGGCTTACTTTCCTCACTTCTGTTTCTCTTCTCGTGCACTGATTCACTTAAGCTGAACAGCCAATCAGAGTGATTTCTTTCACCGACGGGCTTCGCCGCCGATTCTACACGCTGAATCAGCTAAAAACTCTTCGACACGGGCAGACTAGAGCCAACTGCGCGGGACACACTGAAAAACTAGGGCGACAGACGTTCACCGACGGCCCGAAATTTGCCGACGGCCGACCGTCGAGACTCCAAAACTGTTTCCCTCCAAAATCTGCACAAACTTTGCCTGAAGTCTCAGAAAACCTATTTCTGATGTGATGTGGGAGAGACATTTTGAGCTCAGCTTTCACAGGATCCTTCACCTTTTCACAGCGGTGTGTGAAACCGTGCTCATGTACCCAGGCTGCCGACGAAGTCTTTTTTGCTCAGGAAGGGTCCTAACTGAGTGAAATGAGTGGCAGCCACGACAAGAGCTGTTCCAATTCTCTAAATGCTGAGGAAAGGTGCTCCCATGTTTCGTTTCTTATCTCCTTTAGCATCTCAGGTACACTGGACCATCCTTTACCAAAGGAAAGGAGATAATGCTGTAATTTTGGTTATAGTTATTAATTTAATTAATTGGCTATCATTTTGTCCCGAGGTGATTTAATGTAAAGTAAATCACATTGATCAACATAATTAATACTTCAGTTTGATCATTATTAATTACTCCTGAGAGCCATTTAATGCCCTTTTGAACTACTGCACCTAAATCATTTTGGTGCCCCGTTATTATTAATATTTATTGATCATTTTTAGCACCGATCCGATTTTTTCAGTCCCGATAGCGAAACCTGGGCTTCGGGTATCGGCCATTACAGAGTACCGATCCGATACCAGAGTTTAATTAATCACTGTATGCCTCACTGTGTGGAAGAGACTGGGATCATTCTGTATGTGTAAGACAACATCAGGCTGGACTTAAACATCGCTTTTCTAAATTTGTAAAACAAAATGTAACAAATAAACACACACACACACACACACACACAGACACACACACACACACACACACACACACACACACACACATATAAATATATAAATTTACTGAATTGTTACTACCTCCGCCAAGGCCGAAGGCCTAGGAAGGAGGTTTATGTTTTCACCGCCGTTGGTTTCTTGGTCTGTCTGTCTGTCTGTTAACAGGATTGCTCCAAAAGTTTGCGATGGATTTGAATGAAATGTTTTGGAGGGGTGAGGTGTGGCACATTGAACAATCCATTCGATTTTGGTGGCGATCCAGATCATGGATTCTGATCAGCCTGAGCATTAAGACCACAGGGTATAACACATGCACAGTGTGACTGATGATGTGTTGATGACGCATGGCCCCGCCTTCTTCGTCCTTCTTCGAGCAGAGAGATACACACGTGGATCTTAATACATCCATGGTGTGGATGTGTGTGCGGGAGCTGCTGTCCGTCCGCGGTGAGAAAGAACAAAGCGGTAGATGACGGGATGAGAGACAACGTAGTGTAACATTCTACAGACATAACAAAGCTGCTGAATGAGAGAGGCATCCGCCGATACGTCACACTGAAACACACCGTGTTAATAATAAGCCGACCACCTCACGGTACCGCCAGCTGGGAGCTGGGATCTGTTTCAAAGTCACGCACCTTGGCGGAGGTCTGCGCTCTCCGAGTGCCATTCTAGTTATTATCAAATAATAAATAAATGTTACTGATATTAAGACTTCCATACCCATTCCCAACACTGATATTACTAGTATAAATGTGTGTATTTATTATTATTATACTGTATATAATTGGAATGTTTTGTGCATTTTAATTTCCCTATGGTCTGGTATTTCAATATCTCTGCTGTATATTACATCAGTAATTAATGTCAGTCTAACTTCTATTTCCACTGGCATGTCATGTTTGATGGCATTTAATAAGAGAAGTAAGGAGAGTTTTGGAGAAGCTATGCTCAAATGTATATATGGTATGATAAACATGGTATGTCCAAATTTGAGTATAGGAACATCTGTTAATTGTGGTGTAACTTTAAGACTCCCCCGGTCATTGTGGTCCCCTTCAACCCAAAACTACAACTGGTTTGGACATCCTTTCCATCGTAGCATCCATAAACCATTATACATATCTCACATATCATTAGATCTAACTTAATTTTTTTTATCTATTTCCTTATCTGAATCTATTCTAATCTATTCAAAAAATGTCAGCATGTTTTTCTAGTGAGGACATTCTTGGGCCGACAAGTATACAATATACAGTCAAGTCAGTCAAGTTTACAGTATACAGTCAAGTCAGTCAAGTTTACAGTATACAGTCAAGTCAGTCAAGTATACAGTATACATTCAAGTCAGTCAAGTATACAATATACAGTCAAGTCAGTCCAGTATACAATATACAGTCAAGTCAGTCAGGTCAGTCAAGTATACAGTATACAGTCAAGTCAGTCAAGTATACAATATACAGTCAAGTCAGTCAAGTATACAATATACAGTCAACTCAGTCAAGTATACAATATACAGTCAAGTCAGACAGGTCAGTCAAGTATACAGTATAAAGTCAAGTTAGTCAAGTAAACAATATACAGTCAAGTCAGTCAAGTATACAATATACAGTCAACTCAGTCAAGTATACAATATACAGTCAAGTCAGACAGGTCTGTCAAGTATACAGTATACAGTCAAGTTAGTCAAGTAAACAATATACAGTCAAGTCAGTCAAGTAAACAATATACAGTCAAGTCAGTCAGGTCAGTCAAGTATACAATATACAGTCAACTCAGTCAAGTATACAATATACAGTCAAGTCAGTCAAGTATACAATATACAGTCAAGTCAGTCAAGTATACAATATACAGTCAAGTCAGACAAGTATACAATATACAGTCAAGTCAGTCAAGTTTACAGTATACAGTAAGTCAGTCAAGTATACAGTATACAGTCAAGTATACAATATAGTCAAGTCAGTCAGGTCAGTCAAGTATACAATATACAGTCAACTCAGTCAAGTATACAATATACAGTCAAGTCAGTCAAGTTTACAGTATACAGTCAAGTCAGTCAAGTTTACAGTATACAGTCAAGTCAGTCAAGTATACAGTATACATTCAAGTCAGTCAAGTATACAATATACAGTCAAGTCAGTCAAGTATATAATATACAGTCAAGTCAGTCAGGTCAGTCAAGTATACAGTATACAGTCAAGTCAGTCAAGTATACAATATACAGTCAAGTCAGTCAAGTATACAATATACAGTTAACTCAGTCAAGTATACAATATACAGTCAAGTCAGACAGGTCAGTCAAGTATACAGTCAAGTTAGTCAAGTAAACAATATACAGTCAAGTCAGTCAAGTATACAATATACAGTCAAGTCAGTCAGGTCAGTCAAGTATACAATATACAGTCAAGTCAGTCAAGTATACAATATACAGTCAAGTCAGTCAAGTTTACAGTATGCAGTAAGTCAGTCAAGTATACAGTATAGTCAAGTCAGTCAAGTATACAATATACAGTCAAGTCAGTCAGGTCAGTCAAGTATACAATATACAGTCAACTCAGTCAAGTATACAATATACAGTCAAGTCAGTCAAGTATACAATATACAGTCAAGTCAGACAGGTCAGTCAAGTATACAGTATACAGTCAAGTTAGTCAAGTAAACAATATACAGTCAAGTCAGTCAAGTATACAATATACAGTGAAGTCAGTCAGGTCAGTCAAGTATACAATATACAGTCAAGTCAGTCAAGTATACAATATACAGTCAAGTCAGACAGGTCAGTCAAGTATACAGTATACAGTCAAGTTAGTCAAGTAAACAATATACAGTCAAGTCAGTCAAGTATACAATATACAGTCAAGTCAGTCAGGTCAGTCAAGTATACAATATACAGTCAAGTCAGTCAAGTATACAATATACAGTCAAGTCAGTCAAGTTTACAGTATGCAGTAAGTCAGTCAAGTATACAGTATACAGTCAAGTCAGTCAAGTATACAATATACAGTCAAGTCAGTCAGGTCAGTCAAGTATACAATATACAGTCAACTCAGTCAAGTATACAATATACAGTCAAGTCAGTCAAGTTTACAGTAAACAGTCAAGTCAGTCAAGTATACAGTATACAGTCAAGTCAGTCAGGTCAGTCAAGTATACAGTATACAGTCAAGTATACAGTATGTTGTCACTGTGCTCAACAACAGTGTCTAAGGAAGTAATTCTGTACCATAAAGGCTATTCTAACACTTCTGTTGGTGTTTATTATCATGTCACTGCTAATTATGTGGATCATTAATCGTTAAAAAAAGAATAAAGGCCAAATACCATAAATAGTCTTTAAATTCACCTTAGCAATCCATAAGTAACAAATACAAAAAAATACATGCTACTTTGATTTGGTTTTGATGAAGACTGTTCAGCAGTTGGTCAGTAAACAGATAAAACTGCTTTTTTATCTTGTAATTGGAAAGATTTGGAGCATAAGGCTGTATGTGTGTGTCTTTGTTCTCCACACGTTCATCAGAATTGATATAAGATGGAGTTTTGGGCGGGGGAGGGGTCACAGCTCTGTGCGTGCGTGTGCATGACAGGTGCGGACTATGGTAATGAGCTTCCTCATATGCATTACAAAACAACAAGCCACGCATGTCTCAAGCAGTTTAAAGGAACAAGAAAGAGATTATCTGCTCAACAGAGAACCTGGAAATAACCTCAACACTCCACCGACAGCTCGTCTTTCTGAGGAAAAAAATCCTTCTTATTTGGTCATTTGAACAATATTGTCCCTCTTGTGCTTCCTGCTGACAATTCTGCAAAACTCCAGATAACATTTAATGACGTTTTTCAACATCCAATGACAACGTTTTTTTTTAGCATTTATTTCTACTAGTGCAGCGCCCGTTGAAAACATGCCTGTTCAGAAGGACTGAATGCTCGGCCTGTGGTGTTATTGGTGTTGTTGCTGCTTGCAGCTTTCTGGAAAAACGATCATACAAACAGCTTCACACTCGACACTGACACTGCACTTCCTTGGGTCCTGAATAATACACCTGCCATGACATTGTCACACACCCAAGTCGGTGAAATACACTCTGGTTCATGGGAAAAACACCATGGACAGACTTTACATTGGCCCCATGCAGTGTCAAGGGGCCCCCAACCAAAAGGGCCTGTGACAGCTATACATTTATTAGGATGTTTAGATAGATATGAACAATATTGTGTGCACAAACACACACAGACAGACTTAATATAAGCCTATATGTTATTTATGTTGACAACCACTTGTTGTGAAGTGAATGGAACGGGGGAGGGAGAAAGCGACAGCTAGTGACTGAATGTTATCAATGTCATCAACTTAAATTAGCAGAGGTATTTTGCTGGCGGTAATTAGTGTTATAAGTTAGTATCAAGTCTTAGACCGGGGAAATACAGTCTTATTCACGGGGGAAAAACACCCAAGTCGAGGCTCACTCAACATCAGAAACACCAGTGAAAAACACTCTGGTTCCATTCTGCTTCCTGTTGGCTTTCTGCTCTTGCTGACTCCAGGGAAGTTAAGAAGAGTTCTGTTGTTAAGTGAACGGCAGTCACTGGGCCGTGGCTGTTCGGAGTGCGTGCCCATTCGGAATGGGCCGATTGCTTGGTATTGCTGCTTGCAGCGTTGTCGGGGGCTCATGCCCATTCTCGGAGCCACAGTCTGCCCGCTGTCGACGACATACTTGTCAGTCTGCAGAGCTTTAAAACTCCGCCCCCGCTGCTGCACAGGGCACTGCTTGTTTATTCAAAGTTTATTAATATTGAACGTATCGCGTGACCAAATCGCGCTACATTGGAAAAAGCACTCCAATGTATCCTCAGCAACACACCCACCACGTGTGAAGTCGATCTGATGAACGGTCATCGAGATATGCGAATGACAGACAGACAGAGATTCCTCGCATTATAGTTAGATTATATCCAAATCATAGAGGGTAGTTTGAAGTTGATGTTTGAAATAATGTGAATTTTATGATATTTATTTTTTCATCATTATATTCAAAAATAGAATTAAGAATGAGCTGATGCAGGAGTTCAAACGTGTACTTGTTTGCCAGCTTTACGGGGCATTAAGACTTCACTGAAGCAACATCCAGAGCACACAGATAAGAAGTGGAGAAGTGGATTCTGCTGAGATGGTTTCAGAAGTTTCTTTGAATGTTTGGGAACTTCTTTTCCACTACAAAAACCTGTCACTATTAAAATCCCTTTTAATTGAGCTAAATTCAAGCTGACCACAGCCCTCTGTGCTCCATGATGGAACAAACAAAATAATTTTTACAGCCACCTTTCTGATATATGAAATATCCCTTTTTATTCTATTACTGTGGCTTCCTGTTCACAAATCCGATATGATGTGAGTTTTCAACCATGTAAACTGGGAAAAAAAGTTCGTAAACTTGTGTTTGGTGGATTATTTCTCTGCTGTTACAATGCTAATGGTCATTGTATTTTACATGGTTGGAAAGCCTGTTTATTTACCTTCACAATGATATCCAACTTGTAAGGATCATGCATTTGTGGGATTAGCAGCACAGCTGATTATGTGGGTAGCGCCCAAGAAGAATTTGCCAAAATGCTCTGCCAATGGTAAACAGTGTATTCTCATAAGGCTACCAGGAAGCCTGCAATGACTGCCCTTCACCGTCAGGCCCGTTTGCGCTGGTGTCGACAACAAAGACAATGGAACCTTAACATGTGGGGGAATGTCATGTTCAGTGATGAGTCCAGGTTCTGTCTGCCAAAGTTGGATGGCAGGGTCAAAGTATGGAGACGACGTGGAGAACGCTATGCTGATTGTTGCACCGATTGAGTAACAGCTTTTGGTGGGGGCAGTGTCATGGTGTGTGGGGGGGGAGGGGCATCTCCCTCACTGGCAAAACAAGGCTTGTCATCATTGAAGGCCATCTCAATGCAGTGAGCTATCGGGATGAGATTCTGCAGCCAGTGGCGATCCCATATCTCCACAATCTGGGACCTAACTTCATCCTCCAAGATGACAACGCTCGCCCCCACAGAGCCAGGGTTATCACAGACTACCTCCACAATGTGGGAGTAGAGAGAATGGAACGGCCTGCCAAGAGTCCACACCTCAACCCAATTCAACACTTTTGGGATCAGCTTGGGCGTGCTGTACGTGTTAGAGTGACCAACACAACCACGCTGGCTGACCTGCAACTAATCCTGGTTGAGGAATGGAACGCCATCCCACAGCAACGTGTGACCAGGTTGGTGACCAGCATGAAGAGAAGGTGCCAGGCTGTTGTGGCTGCATATGGATCTTCCACCACTACTGAGGCTCCTGACGGTGTATTAAATGAATAAAGTGTAAAATAGCTAATATGTCTTGTTTGTTCCTTGTTACTGATAGAGAGTTCAATCATCAAATCCACCAAACAACTCAAAACAAGAGTCAGTACCAACAGGAGAATACACTGTTTACCACTGGCAGAGCATTTCGGAACTTTTTCTTGGGTGCTACCCACATAACCAGCTGTGCTGCTCATCCCACAAATGCATGATCCTTACAAGTTGGACATCATTGTGAAGGTAAATAAACAGGCTTTCCAACCATGTAAAATACAATGACCATTAGCATTGTAACAACAGAGAAATAATCCACCAAACACAAGTTTCCAAACTTTTTTTCCCCAGTTTATTTAACTCATTATTGTGGTTAATTATTAGGTTCCAGACTTCTGAATCCTCACGCACATATCTGACGTGTTCAACGATTCAAACAGGTTTTGCTGTTGTGCTCATTGGCTCATTAGCCTTTTCCTCCAGCTGACATCAACCACACAACAGTTATTGTTTTTTGCAAAATAAAACTTTACAGTGCAAAATCATACAAATAAAATACATTATTTTTACAATGAAACAAAAAATGAAGACTATACAACGTTATGGTGTTGATCCAACCAGATACCGAAGAGCTCTTAGATGAGGGGAGAGCCAGACGTTTCCCATCATGCCCTGAGGTTTTGTCGTCGGTGGAGACCAACTGACTGCCCAGTACCAAAAACGGCAGCTGCCTTGAATGTGTGAGTTTATCGTTGCTTACGTTTGCATGACATCTGAGCAAGTTGGGATCAAGTCGAACAGATATTTAGCCAGCATGCATTGTACAGTGATCGCTGGTGATCGATTCTGCTCCTACCAACCACTATCATAGCCATGAAGAAAATGACAGACAGGAGGAATACCTCACTCACTCATTGGTTACGGCAAAACAAAACAAAGTAACCCCCCACCTAGCACAAAGTTGGCTAACATGAACACAAGGTCAAGCTGAATGAATAAGTGAAACGATGTCGGGATCCAGTGTGATTATCAGGCTACATTATCTATAATTATTATTATTATAGTGTGCTGCTGCTGTATTTCATCATAATACAGTTTGAATTATACTCTCATTCACTGCTAATATTGTTTCACTTGGTAAAGCTACTGTGTTAGTAACAAGTGAAAGTAAGTAGTGCAAAAGTACTATATCTTTCTCCATCACTGCCAGTAACCATACGACACTATGACACATTCAAATGAAATCACAAACTTCAACATGATCACATTTCACTGTAGTACACATATGAAATGGGAGCCTTTGTTACCAAAAAACTGAATGTCCTTCACTGACTGACTGACTGACTGACTGACTGATCAGAAATGTATGAGCTGCACCATCATGTTTTGGTAAGAGAGGTTTAATAAAGATTAACAATGGTTGATACACCTACGGATTCAAGGGATTGTCAAAGCAAAGAAATCATAGCATCTCCACCATGGTCTTGCCCTCTTCTATCACTTTTGTGATAACTTGTGTTTTACGTTATAACATCATATTTCTTGACAGGCACTCCAAGGCAGAAAAAGGCAGCATCAGTCAGAATGTATAGTGACAGCTCATATTCTAATCAGCATTTTATGCCACACCATCTATTTTAGTGCAGAATCAGATAGCATTGCTCAATGTCCTAATAATGTTGGTCAATAATGAGGAAATGTCCTCTGGATTCGGTGTAAACGACAATCAAGCACAAAGTCAGAGTGAAAGTTTTCAGTTTCTAACAATGTTCCCTTTAATGTTTCCGGCTGTTTCATCTTGTCTAGTCGACAGATACCACTCTGATGCCACCCTCTGCACACTTTAAGCTTTCTGCTAGTATCAAAAGTCCCCATGAAAAGTTGGAGCGTCTTTAGCTTCTATACTGACTTATCTCACAGTGACATGAAAAATTTGAGCGGTGTACAGTTACAAGATGGATTTAAATCAAATCCTTAACATTAGATTGGACAGCTAAAAAGTGGGTGGGCTTAGAGTTTAGCTTGATACGGAGCTGCAGAGGACTGCTGGCTTCACACACAGATGGAAGGGAAACTGCTCCGCGGTACCACAGCGCAGGCAGCACACGCAGATGAACGACGCTCACCCGCCGGCAAAACTTGATCCAGAACAACAAAATCCAGCGTTCATCTGCATGTACTGCAGTGACAAGGGGCTGGCCGAAAATCGGAAAAGCCTCCCTTGAGTAAATGAGACTTCAGCCACATTGTTTTGTAAAGGGTGATTGTGTTATTTACTTAATTTATTTGTGTCTTCTGATCCAGATAGAGCTTGGGTTGTTGTATATGGTTACAGGGTGACATGCAACATACAGGAATGTCAGTAGTAATATCCTACATATTGCTGAATTTGGATACATTTTATTAACATAAAAATTACAGCTGTCAATTAGGGATTTTCATAATTAACCGTTTAATCGTTAACCGACATTAAACATTTTAACCGATTAACGCTATCGGTTAAAACAGTTAAAATAAATATTTATAATTAACTAAAAAGCTGAGCGGCTCAGAGGAGCGGCTCGTCTCTTTAAGGAGAAAAGCTGGTCCACCTTAACAGCCCACCTTAAGAGACGGAGCCGGAGTTGCAGGATACAGGAAGTCGGCTCCGGTCTCTCCGGCTCACTTGAGCGGAGCGGAGGAGTTGTAGTTTCGTAGCATTTATTCAGCGACAAATAAACTGTACACACACTGCTACACTTACGTTCACAGCTAGAACGCCACCAACAACCTCACACTCACCACCAACACACACACGGACACTCGTTAAAGTTACGTCGTGCTGACAGACTGTATGTGTGTGGCGGCGGCGAGCAAGAAGCCTCTGACAATGCTAGAGCTGCTAATGTAGCACAAATACACACACTGTTTATCAGGCAATCGCTATCATTTAATCCAGGCAGGCAGAGTGTCGTTACACCGGGCAGACACACAGCGGACGCGAGGCACAAATCTTGTCGGTTAACGGTTAATAATCGGTTAACGAGGGTCGGTTATCGGTTAAGATTTTTTTTCAAAATGAGCATCCCTACTGTCAATCGATTAGTGTAATAATTAGTGTAATATTGGTGCTTCCAAATGAAACTGGTGAGCTCTTTTTTACAACATGGGAAGTCGTGTACACGATATATGCAACAGCAATATTAACGTTACTGTCTGGACCCTGCTGTTGGCGTCTAGAAGCCACAGAGGCTAACAGTTTAGCAAGCTAGCAAGTAGATAACATAATGCAGCAAAGGCAAAGGTATAATGACAGAGGAGAAAGATGAGGCCGTTGGGAATATCAACATTTTCCTCAGACATATTATAAAATTACCAAGTAAAACAATATACGACTAAAATTACAATATATTAAGTTAATATGCACTGAAAAATTAATTCCCATGGGCTCTGTCATTTCTCACAACGTCAACAAACACGTCACAACTCGTGAACTCAGAGCTTTCAGAAACTTTCCACTTACGAGGTGGTGAATACCATCAGAGGGGGGCGTTCATATGGACTCATCTCGTAAACACGGTAAACACCACCACATTTGAAGGCACCATATATTTGATCATGATATGTCGTCAGAGATTAAGGAAACATGCTGAATTTAAATACTGGCTTCTCCAACAACAATTCTACAGCCAGTATGTTCTCCTTTGACATTTCCATTCCGGTCCGGAACGTTTTGGTTTTGGCCGGTGTGGCCCGTCCACTGCCCATTTCAACACACTGTTGGCACGTATGAAAGAAATTGTGCAGCTATGGAAACAAGCAAACAAACCACAGAGATATAGTAATGTTAACGTTAGATCCTACCGACCTGAAAAGCCTCAGCACATCTGTCTGTGGTCCGTGTGCAGCTGGTTATCAAGGCAGCGAGTATTTGAGACACACAGCGGCTGAAGTGATTCCAGCTACCGCCGGTGGCCAGAGGCTAACACGGACGTGTCCAGAAGGTAACCCTCAAATTGCGAAAAATTTGTGCTAACTGCTATCCCACCTGATGAGCAGACGGGCCACGGCTCTGATGTTTTGAATTTGGACCGCAATACCCATTTTAAATGCTAGCTGTCAGTGCTACATGTTGTTATTTTAAAGGGAGATTAGTCAAGTATTTAATCCTCTTATCAACATGGGAGTGGACAAATATGCTGCTTTATGCAAATGTATATATATATTTATTATTGGAAATCAATTAACAACACAAAACAATGACAGATATTGTCCAGAAACCCTCACAGGTACTGCATTTAGCATAAAACAATATGCTCCAATCATAAGATGTCAAACTGCAGCCCAACAGGCAACAACAGCTGTCAGTGTGTCAGTGTGCTGACTTGACCATGACTTACCCCCAAACTGCATGTGATTATCATAAAGTCGGCATGTCTGTAAAGGGGAGACTCGTGGGTACCCATAGAACCCATTTACATTCACTGATCAGGAGGTCAGAGGTCAAGGGACCCCTTTGCAAATGGACATGACAGTTTTTCCTCGCCAACATTTAGTGTAAGTTTGGAGCGTTATTTAACCTCCTTCATGACCACCTAGTATGACATGGTTGGTACCGATGGATTCATCAGGTTTTATAGTTTCATATGATGCCATTAAAAAAGCTTTAAAACGGAGCCCGCTACAACCTAAAAATTGCATTAGTGCATTAAAGAAATAAATGGTGTTAAAACAAGTTTGAGTTAACGTGTTCTTATCACTTTAACTCTGACAGCCCTAATAAAAATAAAAGACATCATCATGGTTTTTTCAGACACAAGAAAAGTTCCCTCCAAAACCATTATATGACATTATATGGTTGATTTTTACAGGCTGAGAATAACTGATGAGTTAACTGACATCAATGTGAAAATTTGTGCCCCTTTCTCATAATTTTGTTGCACAACAAATTATCATTTTACAGTAGCATTTCAAAGCAGTACATGAACAAAACCATTGTTCATCATAACACACTATAATACAGGCTGGTTGTATACAACTATATATACATATATACACATTCCTCACACATTCTGTTTTAAAGCGCCTGTGAATGTACACTTACAATTAATAAATGCTTCATAAGAGATAATGTTGGTGTGTGCGTGTGTGTGTGTGTGTCGTCATTATTACAGTAGGCTACTGTGTAATCTCCAGCCCTGCTGTCTGGATGCTGCTGGTTTGGCCTCATGCTGAGTCCTGGCTGCAGTCAGAGAGCTGAACCGGCCCAGCAAGAGCAAGACACCAAATATTAGCCACGGCTGCGAGTGTGTGTGAGTGTGTGTGTGTGTTAGCCTACTTACGGGATGCTGAGGATGCAGCGCTGGAGGTGTTTCTGATGCTACACAGTACTGGCAGCAGCAGCAACAACACTGTGAAATAAGACATCTTCACAGAACATCCACAGCCAAAGAGACAATAGACAAAAGACCGGGTCCAGAAGGGTCCAGACGGGTCCAGGCGGGTCTCAGTGCGACGTCTGTTGTTCTGAACGCTGCTTTCTTTATTAGCAGCGACGGTAAGAAGCGCTGTGTGTCCGCCTGCTGCGCCCTGTAGGCTACCTATCGTCTGCGCTCTCCTCCCTTATCAACCTGCCCAGCGGCACTCCAGCGGGGTTTCACCGACAACCTCCGGAAGCAGCCTGTGAACACAATGCGGTTGTATTGCGGGCTGGGCCTCGCGCTCCAGGTGCATGGTCAGTCAGACAAACAGACGGGAGCTATCCAACCGCTGAGATACCCGACTAATCAATACACCCCCACTCTCTGCCACACTTGGTACGGTCTGATACGCACAACAATACAGGGCTTCCTGAGATGGGGTGGGGGGGGATGTATACAGAGAAGGAGGGTCTGCACGGGCCCCCAGGAGGGAACACAAGAGAAAGGAGTAAAGACTGAACCAGTGTTTGTCCTCAGAGCTACATGGAGGGTTCAGTAGCCCACATGGAGGGTTCAGTAGCCCACATGTTTGTAAAATAGAACAGAACAGAAATAGAATAGGAATTTATTCCCCACAGAAGTTTAGAAATCTATGTAATACCTCCATTATCTGTAACCACTTATCCTATTCAGGGTGTGAGTGTGTGTGTGTGTGGGGGGGGGGCTGATCCCAGCTGACATTGGGTGAAGGGGGGGGGTACACCCTGGACAGGTCTCCAGACTACCACAGGGCTGATAGAGACAGACATCCATTCACACTCACATTCACACCTACAGGACATTTAGAGTCAACAATGAACCTAACCTGCATGTCTTTGGACTGTGGGAGGAAACCTGAGCACCCCGGAGAGAACCTACGCTAACACAGAGGGAACATGCTAACACAGGGAGAACATGCTAACAAAGGGAGAACATGCTAATACAGAGAGAACATGCTAACATAGAGGGAACATGCTAACACAGAGAGAACATGCTAACACAGAGGGAACATGCTAACACGGGGAGAACATGCTAACACGGGGAGAACATGCTAACACAGAGAGAACATGCTAACACAGGGAGAACATGCTAACACAGGGAGAACATGCTAACATAGAGGGAACATGCTAACACAGGGAGAACATGCTAACATAGAGGGAACATGCTAACACAGGGAGAACATGCTAACACAGAGAGAACATGCTAACACGGGGAGAACGTGCTAACACGGGGAGAACGTGCTAACACAGGGAGAACATGCTAATACAGAGGGAACATGCTAACACAGGGAGAACATGCTAACACGGGGAGAACATGCTAACACAGGGAGAACATGCTAACTCCACACATAAGGGCCCCAAGCCGGGTTTGAACCCGCAACCATTTATTGCTGTGAGGCTGCACCCCCATGCAGCCCCAATCTACAGTATATCATCATTTCAATATAGAAGATACAACACATTACATAGGCTTCAATAAAAACATGATTTACCAGCAGCAGGTGCATCAGGCATGGATTCAAAATCAGTTTCAAGATATCATTAACGTTCCTTTTGTCCAGGTTCTTAATGGTTCTCAGGCTATAGCGCCACCTCAAGGAAGCACATCAAAATCATTAACACAACAAACAAAAACAGGCTTTACCTGAATGGAATTTGGTCAAAACTAGAAAGGTTTTGTGATTTAAATCTCCAGATGTCAGAGATAAAGTAAACAAGCCAACAATCTCCAAGCACCAGCTTTTGATTATTTTCAACGCTCATGTTTCATCGCAGAGTAGTAGCCTATATCTCCCCCATAATATTATTCCTGGCAGTGTGAAGAAGGTTTTTAAGACATAAACACCTGGCAAAGTACTCTAACCTCCTCTGTACAGTACAGTAGGTGTCTCCAGGACCACACCATGGCCCTGCCTCATCTGCATGTGATGTGCCCACTTTGTTTCTGTTCTTAACTCTAGGTTTACAGAAAATACATTCAGAACTTAATGTAAAGCTTAGAGTCACAAAGGGTGACAGAGAACTACGTGTTTATGTCTCCCTTATTTGCTGGTGACCATTGCTGTTAGAAAAACTACACTCTCATAGTCTTGTGTTTTTGTGACACAAATCTCATTTGGTGAAATAACGCAGAACATGAATGAAGCGATGTGGTATTTATTCATCCAGTTTATTAGATCTTGTTTCAGCACCAGGAGCTGTCCACAGAATGCCTGTTTTGCGGGCGACACGTCACAGTAGACACAGGATCTGTTTGCTGATTGGCTGCGTGCTAAAAGTTAAACATTTCTCGAATTTGCTTGGCCGCACTTCGTTGCAGCTTTTCACAGACATTGCATGGCAGCTGGTCACTGGCTGCATTTTGCCACTGCTCTGGTGTGAATCCGGCATTAGAGTATTTGTAATGTTTGTGCTTCTCAGTTCATTCACAGGGTAGAAGCAGGGTTAGCTTTTTCATCTAACGGTGCTAACAATGAAAACAACTGCATCACTGCTGACAGAGCTTTCAGTGTTAGGCTGCATTCACACAAGATCAGGTGGTGCGGGGAAAACGCCAGTTTTTCCATTCCTATTGAATGGGGTAGTTCATTTGGGCTCCGCAGCCCTGTGGCATCAAAGACCTGAACACAGAGAGAGAGAGACGTCATTCTCTGCTCAGGTAGACATTACTCCTCTGACTTCATTTTGACTACTGCTGGCCAGAGACTAACGCCATAGTGCTAACACATGCTAACTGCCATCTGTCACAGCGGAGGAGAGGACAGGCCACGGCTATAATGTTTTGAATTTGGACTGCAGTACCCATTTTAAAACATTAGCTGTCAGTACTAATTATTGTTCCTTTGAATTAATAAATCAAACCCTAGCTACAGACAGTTTGCCCTCCTCCCCTCCGTGAGGCGCTACAGGAGCCTCCATTCTGGGACCAGCAGGCTCAGGGACAACTTTGTCCCTGCAGCTGTCACCCTGAAGAACTCTATATCCCAACAATAGCCCTCTCCCTTCAGCCCCCTCCACCACCACAAGCAATGACTGCACCCCCATCCCCGTCCCCCAAAGACTTTTAATTGTCTGTTTATCTCAGACAGTTTTTGCACAAGTGCCATTTTGAACAATCACTGCTGCTGCTACAGTGCTAATTTTATATATTTTCACTTCCCATTATCTATCTGATTGTACCGAACTCTCATCCTTTGTGACAGAAATGTCTTTCCTCTTTTCCACTATACATATTACATAGCTGCTCGCTGTTTATACAGTATCAAACATAACCACGCTCATTCTACTCTATATACTGTCACCATCAGTAAGTGGGGATCCAAACGCAGAACACAGGGAGTGAGGTTTAAAGGAATGGGATTTATTGCAGATGGAGGTAGAGGAATGATGTCCGGAGGGTTGCTGGGAGGAATGATGAGAGATGGAGCGTGGCTGGACCGGAGCAGGGAGAGGGGGAGAGCGCGGCTGGACCGGAGCAGGGCGAGTGTGAGACCGTGGCTGGCTGGAGGGAAGCAGTGGTGAGGAGGTAGGTTTGGCAAGCGGGCAGGTTAGGCAGGCAGACGGGAGTAAGAAGAAACCCCACTCAACTAATTCTCCCTTAATCTTGGCAGGAGGAACTGTTATCTTATTCTTACTAAAATCTATGACCATCTCTTTTGTTTCTTTAATGTTGACCTCAAGAAAATGATCTGAGCACCATTGGATAAAGCTCTGTGTTTCCCTCTTGGAGTAGAAGTGGGTAGGGAGAGGGTGTTGGAGGTGGTTTCAGAAAGGCCCAGAGAGAGACAGACATGGGAGCGTTGGAAGCACGGGGGAGGGGGTGACACAAAGGACAATGGGAAATATGCTGGGGCATGGCCACAGTTATTTTTATTATACTATTTGTATTGGTTTCTGACATAGGTTTATATTGTAGTTACATACACATATCATAGCTGCATTAATTGATACTGTACATCTTACAGTTACATACCTACTATAATAACCTCGTCTTTTTATTCTGTACATTTGTGAGTAGTTACTATGTGATGAGCTGCTATAGTACAGACTGTGAGATACTGAATCATTAGGTAATGATTAGCTCATCTGTGAATCGACAAAACAAAAACCTATCCAGACAGAGAATGTCGTTAACCACACAATACACAAACTAATTGTGATGCTAATGCTAGCTGTTTTGTGTGTTCTGTGACCAACATAGCATTCGCAAGTGCATATCAGCTACATTACCATCCTCATTGTATCCCAGCAGCTGGGCAATCTCAGGCCACATATTGTCCTTTATTTTGTTGTTGAGGTAGTCGTCGCAGTGTTTGTCGTGTATTATTGCTCATTGTTATTCCGAAACACCAATAGTCCGAAAAATGTCCCATTGGACTAAAAAAAAAAACATTTGTCCGACGGTCCGTTAATAAACGTCAATTGTTCCAAGGCCCTATTGCTCTGAAAATACAAACCCTTCATGCAACAAACAGAAGCACATGGTTAATTATTATGCAGAATGACAGCGTTCCCAACAAGCACGGATTCTCGTCTGAAAAATTTGAATGGAATTTTATAAAAACTGCTTTTGTGGGTTCTTATGAATGCTTGAACACCCTTGCAAAACATTCGTACAGGGGAAAATTCTGGTCCAGTGGCTCACCTCTCTGGGTTCTGATTGTGGATATGTAGACAGCCAATGCAGGGAGAAGTGCACACCATGGTAGATTGTTGGGGACTGTGCATGAGGGAGGCAACTGATGAGGAGAGGTTTGACTTCAGCTCAGGCTTTTTTATCCATGTCAGATCAGACTTTAAACTGTAAATGGACAAGCCCCTTCTCACCTGCCTGATCTCCTTAAACCTTTTACTCCAACCAGGACTCACTGCTCTCAGAATACAGGACTCCTGTCTGTCCTCATAGTGAAAAGAAGTGATCAGGTCAAAGGGCCTTTTCTTATCGAGCCCCTTTCCTCTGGAATAACCTCCCTATAGACATCAGACAGTCTGAACCTCTGGAGGTCTTTAAATCAAACTCAAAACCCATCTTTTTGCCCAACTTTCAATTAGTTAGGTGGTGGGTATGTCCTCAAGGTGAACAAAATCAGCAGGTCAAAGGGCCTTTTCCTATCATACTATCAAAACATACTTTATCAAAATAAAAGCCCCACAGAGTAACTGTTCCTTAACAAGAAGCTCAGGATGAGGCTTGTTTTTCTAAATAAAAGCCCCCAACTCTCACTGTGTGTCAACAGAAAACAAGGGATGGACCTAATGTTTCAAAATAAAAGTTCAAAACACCCAAATATTACTTTGTCTAATGAATTAGAATTTTAAAGGTTCATTCCACTCAAATACTTTATGTTTAATGACTTATAGTTTTAAATGTTTATTCCACCCAAATACTACTTTCTAGAAGTCTATTCTGCATTTGCCCTCTAAAATGTCTGTATTGTATGACTGTATGATTAATTTCAGCTGTCAGTATTCACACGCATTTTAAGCAATCATCTAGTTTTCAATATGTGTTTTCGGTGTAATGCATCAAAGGAAATGTTTAAATCACCCATTACTATCATATGTACTGTTTTTCATGTTGTTTTTATCAGTGTTTAAACATCTTGCAACTATGTCCACGCACTTCATGTTGTTTCCCCAGACTTGACTGATTAATCAGGGGACTGTGCTTAGCTGACAGGAAACTGATCCAGATGTTCTATCAGAAAAGGGAAACGATCTCATCATTCCGCCCACAAAATACAGCAGTGCAAAGAAGTAGAAAAAAAAATAGTTTCCATAAAATGACAGATGTCACAATAGATTGAGTGGCATATTTATTAAAGGATCAAGATATAGTTCATTCTACAAACATACACTTTGCATTCAACATTGATTCAACAAGATTTGAACAAGCAGATACATAAAATCATTCAGCCACACATCGAAACGTGGACTAAAGTTCCTCAAGAGAAGCAACAATTTTAACTCAAACGCAATATATGCTATAAAAAAAGTATGGTAAAAGCTAACAATTTGAATGTGAGAAGTAGATCTTAAGCAGTCCGTACTACGATGGCGTATTAGGGCCAGGGATGTAATATTCCGAGATTAGAGTCGAGAAAAAAGTTGGAAAACTGAGCGAGGCGATGGTCCTGAAAGGTACATATACTGTACACATTTCTTTTCGTGTTCGTTCTGTGTTCTTTTATAAACATGCGTAAATACTAATATTGTAGAAGTTACAGGAAAGTAGAGCTGAACAACTTATATCTTTGACTACATGAAGGCGTGTCTTTTATTTCACACTAAAAACAAGCCGTCGAGAAGACGTCACTCCAAACACTGCGTTGCCATGGTTACACACTGACGCTTTTAACTGTCACTGTGTCAGTGTGAAGGGAAAATAACACAGAAAAGGCACATACTTTGACATAACTGCTTGTGTTGAACCACACATTATGGCTAATGATGCCCTTAGAGTTTACTGGGGAGAGGGACGTCTACATTACCCTGCTTATCCTGCTGCCCCCGTGACCCGGCCCCGAATAAACAGCTGGGAATGGATGGATGGAGAGTCCACTACAATATACAGTATAATGTAGGCCTATAGTAATAATATATTTTGCACTTTGTGGCCCACGTTACCGCAGTGATTAATGGTGTGTGTTGAGCTTGATCCGACCTTGCACAGTGTAGCGATATGGTTCCTAAACAAAGATACTCCACTATTTTTCATTACCACAGTTTTGTACTTTTTGTTTTTTTTCCTCTCAAATTTATAACTTTATAATCTCAGCGAATATCTGAGTTTTGTCTTGTAAATGTACCACTGTAATCTCAGAGAATATCCAAGTTTTATTTTTCTTGTAAATGTATGACTTTAATCTCAGAAATTCTGAATTTTGTCTCGGAATATTACACCCCTCCCCGGCTCCGTAAATAGTTTTATTGACCTACAATGGCCTTAATACGCCACCGTAGTGGAGCAGTCTTGAAACTGACTTATCTAATTAAATTAATGACAAAAAAATGTGATTGTTTCTAACTGACAATAAGATTTAACCATGTGGAAGAGTCTGACAGGAAGTAAACATGGAGTCAATCATGTGTGTGTGTGTGTGTGTGTGTGTGTGTGTGTGTGTGTGTGTGTGTCTAGTACTCATAAGCAGAGTGTGGCGTCCTCTGTGATGTGGTTCTGGTGCTCTGGCTGCTGAGACTCATGTGTCTCTTCAGACAGGGGATCCTCTTAGACATCAGCCTTCTGAAGTGGCTCTGGAACTTCTTTCCCACAAATGTGTAAAACATTGGACTGATGCAACAATACAAATAGGCTATGTTTCGGGTCACATACAGGGCATAGTCCAAGGTCTTTGCGTCAGAACAATCCTTACTGGGGCTCGAGATCTGAATAGCTCGAAGGAGGATCACGATATTATAGGGTGTCCAGCAGGCGAAGAAGGTGAAGATGATGACAAATATGAGCTTGATGGAGCGGCATTTCTCCTTCAAGCGGGTGGACAGGATGCGGACTGTGATGCTGATGTAGCAGTACATCACCATGAACAGAGGGAGGAGGAAGAAGAGCAGGAATTGCTGGTAATAACTGACCAGACGCCAGTGCTCCATGGTGCTCTCAGGGTATCCTGACTCCTCACATATCAGTCCATTGTATGGACTCTTTCTCACATTTTGGAGAACCAGCTCTTTCACACTCGCTACAATACTGGTGCACCAAACTGCCACTGATGCAATGATGGCATATGCTTTTTTCCTGCTCTTAGCAGCTGCCACTGCATGCACCACTGCAAGGTATCGGTCAAATGTCATGAGTGTGAGGAATAGGATGGAGCTGTAGAAGCCGATGATGTAAGCACTGCTGACCATCTTACACAGAACCAGGCCAAAAATCCAGTCAGACAAATGGTACATCGCCCAGAATGGGAGACTGGAGGCAAAGAGAAGGTTGGAGAGGACCAAATTCAGGAGGAAGATGTTTGTCACTGTGCTGAGCTTCTCAAACTTGAAGATAATGAAGAGCACGAGCCCGTTACCAAGGTAACTCAGGAGGAAGTTGGCATAGTAGAACACTGGGATGAATCTTGCACCAAACTGATTGACATCCTGCTTTGGACAGAGCACGACACGGTCACTGAGCACATAGCTCGTGTCAGTCGTGTTATCGTATTCACCGAATAGGTCCAAGAAGGTTTGATATTGGTCTTCAGAGCTCATGGCTGGGGTTTGACCTGTGAGACATTAAGATCCATGTTAGTCTGGTAGTTGAAGAAATTGCTCATAAAACACAACTGAACTGAATATAAGATGAACTGGACATCAGTTCAACCCTCACATGCAACAAAGAAGCCAGATGTCTAGCCTCCACCGCAATATGGGTGGCCCTATAATATAGTAAACCAATCCATAAAACATCTGGGTTAATTAAAGAGGACCTATGATGCTTATTTCCAAGGTCATACTTGTATTTTGGGTTTCTATTAGAACATGTTTACATGGTTTAATGTTCAAAAAACACTTTACTTTTCTCATACCAACTGTGCTGCAGCACCTCTTTTCACCCTATTTCTGAAATGCCCTCTCTCCTCCGAAAAAGCCCCCGTGGGCTCTGATTGGTCCACTATGGTGATTGGTCAACCGAACCAAACTCTTCGGACTCCCCTCCAGCTCCGCTCTAACTAGCTTTGTTTGAGGGCCTGCCAAACTAGGCTAGGCAAATGTGTTACTTGGTGACATTACCATGTTACGGAAGAAAAGGCGGGACTTCAAGTGAGGCGTTTCAGGAGCAGTATTTCTGTGGGGGAGAGTAACTCCCTTTGGCATGGACTTTGGGCTTTGTAACTTTGCAGACATTTTACATTTTACACAAATAACTATATAATACACTAAAGGAAAGGGAAAAAGCATAATAGGTCCTATTTAGGTCAGAATCATCAATCTCGCCATGAATCGCTGTCACTTTTTATACAAACATTTTGATAAACTTGATGTTTGATCTATAGTAGCCCCTTGTCAAGGACACTCAACTCAGAGTTTTGGTTAATGCACATTGATGAAGACCAGAAGGCTGTTTTTGTTGTGTTTTATGAGCTTTAATAAAGGTCAACGGTGATGGAGATGGTTAATTCATCTCAGGTACTTTATTCCTATAGAAGAAGGCAGGCAAAGGGGAGAGAGAGCATCAGGAACATTACCACACCGGCATACGCCTCTGATGGGTCAAGTAGGCGGAGCCTGCACACATTTTAACAGATCTCAGCACGATTTGTATTCCCTTTATTTGTCTCAATAATTTTCATTTGGCTGTTAATATCCTTTACTTCATTCCCTGCCTATTTGATTATTTTGGTTATTTCAATAAAACATTTGGTTCATTCTGAAAACACATCTGTGTTGTGTCAGTAATGAGCCTGATACATTTTGAGACAGTATTTCCTGGGGTGCAATTCCCTAGGTGACGTTGTTGTTGTTTTTTCTCATTCTCCCCTTATTGCCCTTGCCACACTTACATGTTTTTATTTGTAGCCTATTATGCTCACGTTTCTCTAGCTATGTTGTCAATTGCTAGCAATATCATTTTATTATAGTGTAGCTTGGATACTCAGCAAGTAACCAGGCTACACTGTAACAAAATGATATCACTGGCAAGTGACAACAGCTAGGGGAAAGTGAGCATAATAGTTGCCGATGATAGATGCATATGAGGTTATAATGTAACTGCAACATAATAAAAACTTTAATTCCTGTCTCCTCATGTTAGATTTACTAGAGAGCCCATAAAATGCACCTGTCCAGAGACAAACACCCCTGTACCAGCAAAGAAGAGTGCCAACATGATGGAACACTACTTCAACAATTGCACAATTAATGTTGATATCTACATGAATGATAATTATCACCCCGATCTTTAAAGGTCTTATTGATTTTATGTAGAAAAATATTTTTAAAAAATAAATAATTATTATTATAATAATTATACATCCACAGAGCTTTTAGAAAGGTGTCGAATAAAAGTATGTTTTTTTCCTAAAAATTGATTATGGCAGTGAATTAATCTTTTTTTTTTTAAATGTACAGGTCCAAAATGAATGTTTTGTTTATATTTGTGGAAGATATCAGATGCTTGGTTTCCACTTCTAACAAGGCTTGTGAGCCAATAGTATAACATGGTATCTCTGTGTTGTCAGCGATCAAGTTCCAAGGTTAATGTGAAAAAAACAGATTATGGCTGAGTTTGACACTGGTGTCTCCATCAGGCTGCAGGAAAAGTGAATATTTACAGTCGAAACAAGTGACCACTGACGTTAGCACATATTAGCTGTTTTAGCTTAATTGTCCCAACGACAACTAGAATGGCACTCGGAGAGCGCAGACCTTCGCCAAGGTGTGTGACTTTAAAAACAGATCACAGCTCCCAGTTGGCGGTACCGTGAGGCGGTCGGCTTATTATTAACACAGTGTGTTTCCGTGTGACGTATCGGTGGATGCCTCTCTCATTCAGCAACCTTGTTATGTCTGTTATGCCTTGTTATGTCTGTATAACATTGAACTACGTTGTCTCTCATCCCGTAGGATACCGCTTTGTTCTTTCTCACCGCAGACGGAAAGCAGCTCCCGCACACACATCCATTCACGTATCTCTCTGCTCTCAGAAGGAGGCAGGGTCACACGCCATCAGTCACACCGTGCATGTATTATACCCTGTGGTCTTAATGCTCAGGCTGATCGGAATCATTAAAAAAAATTCTGAATCTGGATCATGATTCGGATTGCCACCAAAATTTTATGGATTGTTCATTGTGCTACACTCCACCCCTCCAAACAATTTCATTCGTATCCATCGCAAACTTTTGGAGTAATCCTGCTTACAGACAGACGGACAGACGGACGGATGACAGACAGACAGACAGACAGACAGACAGACAACCGACTAACTGACCGACCTACAAACGGCAGTGAAAACAATACTTCCTCCTAATAACCCATAAAATTACAATTTGGCATATTTAAACAAAACCAACAATAACTAACAGCAGCCATCGTCCTTACAAACTGAACTAAGATGTGCATCCCAGTACAGAGTATGACATAACTGCCCGTTGAACCAATGACTCATGCATGGTCCGTCATCTTATGTTGATTCTTTTTGTCACCATCTCAAAACAGAGAACTGACACTGCTGACTGAGCAATAAAAAATTCCTGACTCTCGCAATTGCTGTGCAATACTTGTTCCCAGAAATGAGTTAAAAACAGGTTTGAGTTATATACTTCGTACCTCTGAGCTTAATGAGTAGAATTTCTGAGGAGTAGGGATGCACCCATACCGGATCAGATACCAGGCCGATACTGACTCGGTGACAATGGGGCCGATCTGTTCAAGTCAATTCTATGTGTATATACTGTATACATTATATACAGGAATTCTAATTCCTGTTTAAGTTTTAAACAGGAATTTGAATTCCTGTTTAAAGTTTAAACAATTTGTTGCTGCATTAAAAAGGTTTACACTTGAAGGTACAGCAGGTACAGCAGACGCCGTACTGAACCGCCTGTCCGTCTCCTGCTCCATTTTACCCTCATTCATGAACAAGACCCCGAGATACTTAAACTCCCTCGTTTGGGGCAAAGAAAGGGTGTAATCCACCGGCAGAGAACTATAGCCTCAGACTTGGAGGTACTGACTCTCATCCCGACCGCTTCACACTCGACTGCAAACCTCCCGAGTGCGTGCTGAAGGTCACGGTCTGATGAAGCCAACAGAACTACATCATCTGCAAAGAACAGAGACGCATTTCTGAGGTCCCCAAACTGGACACTCTCCTCCCCCTGGCTGCGCCTTGAGATCCTGTCCATGAAAATCACAAACAGGATCGGTGACAAGGGACAACCCTGGCGGAGGCCAACACTCACTAGGGGACACGGTCATAACGGCCTTTTCCAAGTCCACAAAGCACATGTAGACTGGATGGGCAAACTCCCATGACCCCTCCAACAGTCCCGCGAGGGTAAAGAGCTGGTCTACTGTTCTACGGCCAGGACGGAATCCGCATTGCTCCTCCTGGATCTGAGTTTCGACTATCGGTTGGAGTCTCCTTTCCAGCACGCTGGAATACACTTTACCGGGTAGGCTGAGCAGTGTGATACCCCAATAGTTGGAGAACACCCACACATTTAAAAATGTGAACCACCACCCTGGTCTGCCATTCCACAGGCACTGTCCCCGACCTCCACGCGACACTGAAGTCAGCCAAGACAGCCCAACAATGTCCAGAGCCTTCAGCATCTCAGGGAGAATCTCATCTACTACCCCTGTCGCCTTGCCACTGAGGAGCTTTTTGACTACCTCAGCAGCCTCTGCCAAGGATATGGACAAGCCTCCCCTGCTGAACACAGCCTAAGTCAAGCCCTGCTTTCTCTTTCTGAATCGCTTTGAGTCGATTTGCCAGAACTTCCTTGAGGCCAACCGAAAGTCCTTCTCCATGGTCTCCCCGAACTCCTCCCACACCCGGGTTTATGCTTCTGCGACCGCCGCACCTGCAGCCCTTCTGGTCAACCAGAATCGGTCAGCTGTTTCTGGAGTCTCCAGTCGGCGCCCTTTCCAGGACGCCAGCCAGAGACTCCAAGAAGGTTGGGTACTCCTCCTGCAGTTTGTGCATATGCACACACACAACAGTCAGAGATTTCCTTGCAGCAACTCGCGGTCGCATCAAGGCGACCCTCTCGTTTTCCGGGGAGAACTCCAACACAGCGTCTCTCAGCGGGGGGCTCGTAAGTATCCCCACACCCACCCGGCGCCCCTCACCCTGGGCAACTCAGGCCCCTTTCCAGGAGTATGGTTTGAAAACCAGAGCTATGCGTGGAGATGAGCCCAACTATAGCTAGTTGATACCGCTCCACCTCCCGCACCAGCTCTGGTTCCTTCCCCAGAGTGGTGACGTTCCATGAACCAAAAGCCAGTCTGCGATCAGAAAGCCTAGATCCCTGCCTTTGCCTGCCGCCCGGCTGACATTGCACCCCACCGCTATGCCTATCCATGCGGGGGGCGGGCCCACAGGGTTTAACCAAAGTTGAACTGAGTAAATATGATAAAAAAAGTATTTTTTTATAAAACTGTCACTATATCCTTACAGTAGAGACAGGTGATCAGAAAAATTATGTTCCTCTGTGTCCTCCTGTGCTCATAATGGAATTTGCAAGACTTCACAGACCGGAGAAAATCAACCAATCAGAGCCAAAGAGTCTCTACAGCAGCTGTCAATCACTCCTCGGGAAGCTTGTGAACTCTGATCAAATTGTCAAACTAGGCAGCTCTGGCCAGTGGGCGATACTTGGTTTTGTCTCGACTGATGTCAACATGGCTCCCGGGTCAGAAACTTTCTCATTTTACAGCTAAACCGTGCACTAGTAGATGATTCTGAAAACATTTGAAGAAAGAAATTGGCATTACAGAATATTGATTCATATTTGAGCACTGTCTAGTTTGACAGTTTAGTCGGAGTTCACCAGCTGTCCAGAGACTGCAAGGCTCCAGCTCGGCTATGATTGGCTGTTTTTATTCGGGCATGGTAGGAATATGCAAATGTCATTAGGAGCATAAATGGGAGACAGAGGAACCTGATTTTTTTTCACAGATTATCTGTCTCATGTACTACTGTCAGGACATAGTTACAGTTTTATAAAAATGACTTTTAATCATATTGGCTCAAAGTGAGCGACTGCAGCTTTAAGATCTGTATCAACTAGGAAACAGGAAGTAGTTCCTATGGTGTCAAAACAGTCTCATAAGTATTCACAAATAAATGTCAAGTTATGTAAAAAAACACAATGCACAAATAAATGTAGAGTGATTTGTATTTGTTTTCAACACAAGTCATGTGATATTTTATGAGTCACTTGCTCGCTGTATTTGTGGATTTTGTGTGAAAACAGCATGGTAAAACAGTCTCAAAAGAATCCACACAAGCAAGTGGAAATTCTCAAATATATTTTCCTCCGTGTTACATTTTTTTGTGACTACTTGTGAGACTGTTTTGACAACATATAGTTCTTCTTCCTCTCTACAGTTTCCATAGTGAAGGCAGAGCTAGGTGGAGCTCATGTTAAGTTCTCCTTTCATTTCCGGTGTAGATCTTAGAAAGCTGAGTTTATTTTCTTGCACACTTGTTTGTGATCGTATATTTATATTTATTGCGGGGATAATTTATATTGACACATGATGAGGCTCTGTTTGTGAGAGCTATCAGTGAGCCAGTAGTTAGCTATTAATACAGTATAGATTAAAGATAAGCTACGAAGTAGATGTAAATTTGGTTTATTCATACCTCCTGACTATGTATTTTATGTATTCTTACACAAATTCATCTGTCCTGTGTGTCACTGTGAAAGTTAAATAAAGGAGCACGGTGGCTCATTTCCTGACTCACAACTAGTAGCATCATCATCAGTGTTTATCATCTGTTTTGATCAAATGTTTTAGCAACAACATATCTGTGGGTATCTAAATAGTATTAATGTCGTCATTAATGTTAATAATCCATCAATAAATACTCATCAGGGTTTCTCTTTATAATAAGCAATACAATTTAGTTACGAATGTTATTTATGTATTATTTGAAGACCTTATGAACTGTATCAGGACTCCTCTTAAATTAGTAAATCAATAAAGAATATATTTGACTTAAAACTTAAAGTTGTCATTTTGTTTTCTATTATTGGTTAGTAAATGCTTTATCTGATGCTGTCCTAAATTCTATCAACTGGGGCAGCTGTGGCTCAGAGGGTAGAGCAGGTCGTCCATATTGGAAGGTCGGTGGTTCGATCCCCGACTGCTCTGGTAACATGTCGATGTGTCCTTGAGCAAGACACTTAACCTGAGCCATCGGTGTGTGAATGAGTATTTAGATTAGATCCTGATTGGCAGGTTGGCTCCTTGCATGGCAGCCTCTGCCATCAGTGTATGAATGTGTGTGTGAATTGGTGAATGCTGACATGTAGTAAAGAGCTTTGAGTGGTCAGAAGACTAGAAAAGCACTACGGTATATAAATGCAAGTCCATTTAACATAACTGTATCACCCTTTAAAACGTGAGCATCCTTTCACTTATATTACATCATCAGTAGTAAATATGCACGCAATGGCATTACTAACAATCAGAAGAAATCTTAAGATTATAAATAAAATATATATTACAACATTCACTAATGTGTCTTGCTCGGGCTTACAATTGTGCCTTGTTTACTACTCAGGAGTTTTGTCTATTTTACATTAAAGAATGGTCACAACGTGTTTTATAGTTATTCATAATGACTTATGGATGTGATCGTAAACTGTTACTGTCATCCTCACCATGCCAAATACCATAAAAATGCCCTTTTCAAATCAGAATTAACCAGCAAAGTATGCATCTATACATTTCATAAAGAGAATTAAGTGTTAAATACAGACAGATTATTGTAAAAAAAGACTAGTGATGTCACTGTCGTGAAGGCGAATTAAACTCACCAGTAGTGCAGTGAGAGGAGGACAATGAGGAGCACAAGGAAGCACTGAGGGACTCTGAGTGTTCACTGAGTTTTAGTGCCAAAGAGGCATCTGCTAAAGGGGCAGTCCTACAACAGAGTAATGTGTATGTGTGTGTGTGTGTGTGTGTGTGTGTGTGTGTGTGAGTTTGTATTTCTATTCTGGTGGGATCCATGATCTAACATACCACTCACGCCGTGGGGACCGATTTTTCCCCACAGATTTCGATTTTCAGTACTTAGTGTGTGCCCTAGTGGTCATGGATGGTATTGCGGTGTGGGGACATTTTCCTGAAAAAGTGTTTAAGTGTGTAACTGTGTGTAATCATATCATCTTCATATTTTATGAACATTATTACAATCTGTGCACTTTTATGTGATCAGACTGTTATGTTATCTAATTAGTTTTCCTAAAATCAACAAGGGAACCAATTTAATCATTAAACTTCCCTTCAAAGAAGTTTTATTCTTTGGAAGAAACTGGTGATAACATTTTTGTAGGCCTGAAGAAGACAAATATATGAATTAATATCAGTATTGATAAGTATAAATAATAATTTTTAATTTAAGTAAATAAAATGCCCATAGACAACAATACTTGGTATTTGTATAAGGGAATTCCTAAACATTAATTGTTATGAAATGTTTAAATTCAACAGAACTTTATTTATTTATTATTATTTATTTATTATATTTATCTCATGATTTACAAGTATTGACTGATATGAAAAAAAAATACTGATACAAATTTGTACTACATAGTAAACTGTAAATCAGGGTCCAAAGAAGTGTTTAAAGTGAAACTTCTGAGGGTAGTAAAGGCCAGATAGAGGACAAACACAAGACACACAAAAGCTCCACAGTACTTGGATGACTATATTTTGAATGCAATAATTATATACTAAAGCACAATGATTGATGACTGTGACAGAGTACATGATGTACCACAAATCTTTAGGGGAGGCATTTCAATCACAGATGTGAGTAAATGCTATGAAAAAGGAAATGGGTCCACTCACGGAGAAAGACACATTCACATGAGTGGATGGTGGTTTGGTCCATGCAGTGTAAAACAATGCATACAAACTGAGGCCTATAAGTTAGCCAGTTTTGGGATATTAATAAAACTGAGGCTATAAGTAAGCAGTAGTCTATATTCATACAACCTGAGGCTATAAGTTAGCCAGTGTTCTAATATGCATTAAAGCTGAGGCTTTAAGTTAGCCAGTGTTCAGATATATATACAAACTGAGGTTATAAGTTTACGGTGACCAGACGTCCCGGTTTGTCGGGGACCGTCCCGGTTTCAAGCTGACGTGTCCCGAGTCCCGACAAATATCTGTAAAACACTCAAATGTCCCGGTTTTCAACAGTCACTAACAAATTTTCCCGGTTTTCACGACAATTAAAATAATAATATTATACTTACATAGACGTTTATCATATTCCACTCATTAATTAATTTGTGCGAATGAGATAAGAGAGTCAGCACAGCGCAACCCACTGCAGTCTGTAACTAGAGTGATGCTGTCAAGCCACAATTAGGCACAAACACAACAGATATCCGCTGGTTACATTAAGTGTAGTTTTGATTCACAGAGCCCTCCGTGCTTATGTGCACATCAAACGTGTCATTTTGATTAATTATACGACACAGTTCCTTCTGCGCATCAACAGGCATTTAGCTCCACTTATAACTCCTTGTGCTCTGTGGTCTGTGCTCCACATTTTACATTATAATAGTCTGTAACGAGCAACATGATGTGATAGAGATGGTTCAGGTTCAAAACTAAAGTTGAAAAATAATGTACAGTACATAGGCCCAGACAAGGGAAACTCTCTATAGGACTCCCAAACTGTCAGTACGTCATGAGGGGCATAGTCCTGTGATTAAAGGGGGAGAAAGTAGTGAATGTCTTTCTGATCCCACTCTGTGCTCAAATGCACCACAATTGCACCAAGTTAGCAATCCTGATGAAAACGGCTATGGTGCGTGCATATTAGCGTGTGCACGTGCGTGCGCATGAACCCGCACATGCGTGAACATGCGTGAGCATGACCGTGTGGTACATTTAAGGGTCCCGCTTCGGGGGTTTAAAAATATGGTCTGATATGCATATAAACTGAGGCTATACGTTAGCAGTGGTCTGACATTCATACAAACTGAGGCTATAAGTTAGCCAGTGTTCTGATATTCATACAGACTGAGGCTATAAGTTAGCCAGTGTTCTGATATTCATACAGACTGAGGCTATGAGTTAGCTGTGGCCTTGTGTTCTTACAAACTGAGGGTATATGCCAGCTTTCTGATGAGACTATACGTTAGCAGTGGTCTGGTATTCATAAAAACTGAGGCTTTAAGTTAGCCAGTGTTCTGATTATCATACAAACTAAGGCTATACGTTAGCAGTGATCTGGTATTCATATAAACTGAGGCTAAATGTTAGCCAGTGTTCTGATAAGGCTACACGTTAGCCAGTGTTCTGATATTCATACAAACTGAAGCTATAAGTTGTCGGTGTTCTAACATTCATACAAAATGTGGCTATATGTTAGCCAGTGTTCTGATGAGGCCATACATTAGCTGTGGTCTGATATGCACAAAACTGAGGCTATACGTTAGCAGTGGTCTGGTATTCATACAAACTGAAGCTATAAGTTGTCGGTGTTCTAACATTCATACAAAATGTGGCTATATGTTAGCCAGTGTTCTGATGAGGCCATACATTAGCTGTGGTCTGATATGCACAAAAACTGAGGCTATACGTTAGCTGTGGTCTGGTATTCATACAAACTGAGTCTAGGCCTATAGGGCTACGGTGACCAGACGTCTCGGATTTAAGCTTGGGGGAACTAGTAAATGTGATAAGTCATGATTGTCACTCCCAGCCTCTAATTCTAATGCATCCACCTATAATAATGCCTTCTATCTGATCAGATGACAACGGACCTGTGCCAAGGAGTACAACACTGTCAGTGGGTGCCTGTCATTGCTGTCATCATTTAATGATGCCACTGTGGAGCTGTCAACAGAGGAAAATGTTTCCGGATCGAAGGTGGTTCCACTGCTGAAAATGTTGGAGCAGATGCTGCAGAAAGACATTACAAACACGGCAGCTGCAGTGGCGAGGGAAATGGGGGACCACCTCATAAGGCAGCTGAGGGAGAGGCTACACACATTTCAATCTATGAGCATCATGTCACTGGCAACCTTACTGGACCCAAGGTTTAAGGTAATAGGGTTTTTCAGCTCAACCAAAGCCACAGAGGCTATATAAAGGCTAACATCTGAGTGTGCAGCCGTTATTAGATCTGCTCAAACCCCGGAGTCAGATCAGCCATCAACATAACAGAATGCTCAACCTGCAGCCCGAAGTAGTTTTTATTTGGTTTTTAGGTCAATATTTATTATTACTACACTCACTAACATGGTCTGTGTGTACTTCTCAGGTAAAAAACTGTGGCGTCACTTGGATGAGAGTGGAATGCATGCCAGGAGAGTCCAGAATGTGACAGCAGATGCCACTGTGGAGGTCCAGCGGTTCCTGTCGGAACCAAACATTGGACGAATGGAGGACCCTCTCTTGTACTGGGAAGGACAAAAATGTATCTACCCAAATTTATATAAACTTGCTGTTGTATTTCTGTGCACCCCAGCCTCATCAGTACCATGTGAAAGAGTCTTCTCAAAGGCGGGAGAAGTTGTATCGAAAAAAAGAAATCGCCACAGCCCGAACACGGTTGAGAAGCTTCTGTTTCTAAATAAAAATGAATAAAGTCTCCCCTGTACTGTACATCATTGTCCTAGTTACACAAGCACATTCAATGCCCTCTCCCAAGTTACACAATCACATTCACTGTCCTCTGCCTGGTTAAACCAATGCCACTTTCCAGAAGTAACACAGAACACTAATATTACCCCTCCTGCCATTATTATATTATATTACACTACCTTACAATACAATTATTGACCAAAGGATTAGTTTACACACATAAGATGCATTAGTCACAAAACAATTACAGTTTATTATACATGTATGTTATACACTCATAATATACTTACTAGAACATAGAAATTATATTAATTATTATATAGATATAAATTCATTACATGGTAATGGATTTTTTTTTATTGTTTATAGTCATTTCCAACAGCCTTTACTGGCTCAAAATACAGTATATCACAGATCAGGTGGTTAAGATCATATCTGCCTGTTTTACACTCTTTGACCACCAGGTGGTTTCGTGAGCACATGAAGTCTCAAGCAATGAACCCTTTTCCGAACCAATTTGCTGGAAAGCTTCAAAGCTTCATGAGGCTTCATCTCGCCATCACTAAGGAACACTACCCATCATGTTTATCAACTGTTTAATCTTATGTTTGTTAGGTTTAAGTGTTGTTTGGACCCCATAAGCAGAGACGGACTCAGGCAAGTGAAAAAAGAACACAAAGTTTATTTTCCAACCAGGAAACAAAAATGTAGACAGGGTGGCAGGGAGCTGGCAGGCTCGTGGCGAGGCGAGAAGGAACATGAGACTGGAGCACATGGAATCTCCAAGCCACCGGAGAACAAGGAAGCAGAGCAGCAACAAGGCACAAAGGAACCTGAGTGCAGGAAAAACAACAAAGGTAAGTAACACGAATACTAAAGACACTAGGAAGAATAGTAGACTGAAAAAACACTGGAGAAAGATACGCAGAGCAACTACCGAACGAGACGGAATTATCTGGCGAGGTAGTGGAGTTCAGACCACTCTTTTATGGAGGGGTTGATTACCTGAGTGAAGACCCGGTGTACCTCGTTGCTGCCCTGGGAGGAGCCAGCCACGCCCCCCTGCCACACACATTCCCTGCCAGGAGAAAAAGAGAGAACAGGAAGGGGAAAACAAAACACCAAACAACACAACAACAAAACCAAAACCAACAGAATCGTAACAATGTCTGCCCAAAATTATATTTTAGAATAAGAATATGATCTGCTTTTGAAGAAAAATCTGGTATTTGGCAGTATGGATCATTAGATTCAGTGTTTACGTAAACTTATATTAAGGTTTCAATCCAACATTAGTTAGATTAAATGCTTGTCAGTGGCTAACAGTGGTGGTGATTGTATGCCAATAGACATAACCTGAATTTTGTTCACCTTGGGGAACAAGGGGGGAACAGAATTCAGGTATTACGTTTTTCAGAGAGGTTATTGATGTTTCAAGTCATTTTCGTGTTCACCAAAAATTAGCATGATTTTAGCAGTTAAAATCATGTCTCTAGACCCTTCAGAAAGGGTGGATTCCATCAGGCTGCTTCCAGTCATTGGTCCCTACGGTGGAGCAAAAACGGGTATGTGTGTGCGTGCGCCTGCGTGTGTGTGTGTATACAGTTTATTAACAATTAAAGAAAACGTGTCAACGACCAACTTAAATCTACTTTCTAACAGGAAGTGTTACCGTAAACTACAGCCAGCACTACAACAATAAACACAGTTCATTCACTTAAATGTCCCATATTGTAAAAGGTGAGATTTTCATGTCTTTTATATCATAAAGTAGGTTTAAGTGCTGTATAAATACTGTGAAGTATTCAGAAACTGTGCTTTTGAAACAAGCTGTCAGGATTTTTGTCCATTTGTGATGTCACAAATCTACAATATTTAGACCATTTCACAGTTTTAAACCTAAGCATTCTAAATGTGTCCTAGTTTAATTCCTGCTGCAGTGTATGTGAACGACATCAGCTGACAGGAAGTAAACATGGACACAAGCTGTTGCCTAGTAACGCAATTCCATTGAAATGCGCTAAACAGAGCATTTCAGACAGAGAGTATATACAGGTATATCCAGGCAGACTATATGAGAAACATAAAGTTTTTTTTGAACATTACAGCATGTAATCCTCCTGGGCCTGACATGTTCTAGTAGAAACATAAAATACAATTATGAACCTGAAAATGAGCACAATATGGGATGAATATGGGACATTTAAAGGAAACCACTGCCACTCCGGCACACGCATCCACAACCGACGTAAACCACGCAACACAAAGTCTGAACGCTGCCGTTTGGCCACTGGCCCTGTCTGCTCCTCTCTCCTGGTCTCTTCTCCTCCTGGGCCTGATGGGTGACCCAGCCGCGTACATCCAGTCACTGCAGCTGTACAGCGGGGGGTAAGAGCTAGACGAGTTTCTTGAGAACATATCTTCTTTACGAGATCTTTTTAACTATGAAAAGGGGGGTTCAAGATGGCGTCGTAGAGGAAACACCACGCTTCACTGAGCTCCGGTGTTCCTTGTCAAGTGATCCGATTATTATGCATATTTGCCTAGCGAAAGTGCTACAGAGAGAGTCACTTTATAATGTCTCTTGAAAAATATTTCTCAAAAATACCGGACAACATGCCCAGGACCAGAACAAAGACGATTAAGAGCAAGCCTGCTCAAGAAAGCACGGAACAGAGTGAGGAAGCGAACATCATGGCAGCAGCTGAAGATGAGGGTGCTAACTGCTGCAGTAGCATTGACCCGAACACTTTGAAAGCATTGGATAAGATTACCGAAAACATTACTAAAGTTATTGATGCTAAAGTTGACACAGTACTCGCTGCTATACAGGAACAAACAACCCAAATACAGGCGCTGGGGGCTCGGGTCGGCGAGGCCGAGGGCAGAATTATGAGTGTGGAAGATGCAACGGACTCGTTGCAGGCTAAAGTGACACAACTGGAGAAGCAAGTGAGCGGTATGTTGGAGCACATAGATGACCTGGAGAATCGTGGTCGCAGATGCAATGTGCGCTTGGTTGGACTACCTGAGAATGCGGAGGGAACAGATCCAGTGAAGTTCATAGAGACATGGCTACCTAGCTATCTCAAAATCACCACCAAAACTGGTAGGATCAAGCTGGACCGCGCACATCGCTCCCTCGCACCAAAACCCGATCTCAAACAACGACCCAGATCCATCATTATGAAGTTTCACAACTTCTCTGACAAGCAACGTGTTATGAATGCAGCCCGCCGCCTCGGTACAGAGCCGGACCAGCCAGCTCGTAACGGACCGAGGATCTCTTTCTTCAACGATTATTCAGCGGCAGTGGTCAAAAAGCGCAAGGCTTTCGATGAGGTGAAAGACCGGCTGAAGAGGATAAATATTGACTATGCACTGATGTACCCCGCAACGCTGAAGATGACTGTTAACGGCGTGGAGAAGAAGTTTGATGCACCTGAGGCAGCCTCAGCTTTCCTTGACTCGCTTGGATAAAGTGTCTAAAACAGCACAAATGCATCTTTCTCTTTTATGTTCCGATTATTGGACTGGGACTGTGACAGTTTGAGTGTTGTAAGTATGTGGCTTTGTCATTTATGATTATATTTTTATATTTTCTTTATTACAATTCACCAGGTGAAGTGGTTATGTCGCCGTGTGCGAGGTGGAGCTTGCGTGTGTTATTTCTATGGTTAGGCGTGAGTATAGCGCCTGGTCCATCTGTCGGCTGTCTGCCGCGGGTGGGAGAAGGACTGAGGTTCCCTGCATGTTTAGCAGGGACATTACCCCATTCTTTATTTTTATTTGTATTTTTGTATTTAGTTGGAATGTGTTCTGTTGTGGTTCTGATGTTTTGGTACAGCTCAGGTATTTTATGTTTCTGTTTTTTTTTTTTTTTTTTTTTTTTTTTTTGGAGTGTGCTAGGAGATTTCCAGCTCTTTATTTGCATCAAGAATTTTGATGGCAAATAAACTTCGGGTCTGCACTTGGAATGTGAGAGGGATTAATAATCCTCCTAAAATACTTACCTTCCTGAAAAAAGAAAATATAGATATAGCTCTAGTGCAAGAAACCCATCTTGATGATAAAGAACATTTAAAGTTAAGGCAGGGTGTGTTTGGACAAGTATTCTTTTCATCCTTTACAACCAGAAGCAGGGGTGTCGCTGTACTCATTAGACGAACCCTGCCTTTTAAAGTGGTTAACTGTGTTAAAGATCGGAGTGGTCGTTATGTTATAATTAAAGGGAGTTTACAAGGTCAAGATATTGTAATAATGAACGTTTATTTCCCACCAGCTCATCCAGTTGCTTTTCTTTCTAAAGCGTTTTTAGATTTTGCAGAAATGACAGCAGATATAGTAATTGTGGGTGGTGATTTTAATTGTATATTAAATCCGCTCATAGATAGATTCCCACACCGCATTATGGCCCCCTCTCCCCAAGCAAATGCTCTTCGTGCCATCTGTGAAGATCTCGGATTTGATGATGTTTGGAGGAGTCTTCACCCTTCTGACAAAGAATATACATTTTTCTCTGCTCCTCATGGGTGTCAGACTAGAATTGATTATTTTTTTCTACCCAAATCCGAACTACACTCTGTTTTATCTTGTAATATAAACAGTATAATAATATCTGATCATGCCAGTATGGTTATGGACATAAAACTTAAAGTCTCAATAAATCAGGCCCGACAGTGGAGACTTAACACTATTATTCTTAAAGATAATACTTTTATATCTTATTTTTCCACTGAATTTAAGGCATTTTTGTCCATTAATTTACAATCTTCGAATAATCCCTCAATTCTATGGGAAACTTGCAAAGCCTATGCAAGAGGGTTGGTCATATCATATTCTACAACTAAGAGGCGCCAAAAACTTAAAGAGCAAAAATCCTTAGAGAGCAATTTGTCAAATAAAGAAAAGATGTATGTCAGCTCTCCATCACCTTATTTATGGCAAGACATTTCTGCTCTTAGATCAGCTATAAACTGTCTTCTTACTAAAGATGCAGAGAAAAAAATTAAGTATATTAAAGAGAGCTTTTATGAATATGGGGATAAACCAGGGAAATATCTTGCATACCTGGCTAAAAAACGAACAGAGTCCCAGTCTATAGCAGTGATTGCGGATGCTGAGGGCAATAAGGTATACGAAAACAGACTGATAAATGACAGCTTCAAAGATTTTTACATAAATTTGTACTCTTCTGAACAGACAACTGATGCACCGCAATTGATGGAAGACTTTTTTGCTCAGATTAATCTTCCAACACTATCAGAAGAACAGGAAAGTTTTCTTAACAGCCCCATTACAAGAAATGAAATAGCTAATGCCATCAAAAAGCTTCAGAGTGGGAAGTCGCCAGGTCCTGATGGGTTCTGTTCTGAATTTTATAAGGAGTTCCAAGACTTACTTTTGGAACCTTTACTTGAAATGTTCAATCATTCATTTTCTATTGCAGATTTGCCACAGACTCTTAAAGAGGCTAACATATCACTTATCTTAAAGAAAGGGAAATGTCCTGAATCTTGCTCATCCTATAGGCCGATAGCTCTTTTAAATGTGGACAGAAAATTGCTTTCTAAAATTTTAGCTACTCGTTTGGAGGATCTTCTGCCCATATTAATTAAAGAGGATCAAACTGGCTTTATAAAAGGCAGAAACTCAACTAACAATGTCAGACGTCTCATTAATGCTATTCAGACCTTTAAACAAAAATCTATAGATGGTCTGGTGCTTTCGCTGGATGCAGAGAAGGCATTTGACCGAATTGAGTGGCCTTTTTTAATTTACACATTAGAAAAATTTGGTCTTGGTAATAATTTTGTGAAATGGGTTGAAATCATTTATAATGATCATCAAGCTGCGGTTATGACTAATGGACTTAGATCAGAATATTTTAGTACACATAGAGGAACTAGACAGGGCTGCCCTCTATCGCCTCTCCTGTTTGCATTGGCCATTGAGCCACTGGCTGAGACCATTAGAAGAGAGCCCTCTATATGTGGTCTGCAGGTCGGAGAGATATGCCATAAGATAACATTGTATGCTGACGACGTCCTAGTTTTTTTAACTGACCCAGAGACATCTGTTTCAGCCCTCATTAAGGTGATTAACATGTTTAGCAAATTCTCTGGCCATAAGATTAATTTAAACAAATCAGAAGCTATGCCCCTGGGTACTCTAACTACTATACCTAATACGGTCCCATCCTTCCCTTTCAAATGGTCCCCTGCAGGCTTAGTCTATTTAGCTATTTTTATTACCCCATCATTTAATCAGTTGTATAAAGCCAACTTTATCCCTTTATTTGGTAAAATAAGGCAAGATTTAGAGCGTTGGAACTCACTTCCTGTTTCTTGGTTAGGACGTATAGCCCTGATAAAGATGAATGTGTTACCTAGGCTACTTTATCCCATTCAAATGATTCCCATACTGTTTTCGAATAGGGTTCTTAAAGATTTGAATAGCTGGCTCAGCTCTTTCATATGGAGTAAACGTAGACCTAGACTCAAAATGTCAGTTCTACAATTGCCAGGTTCAATGGGTGGTTTAGACCTGCCAAATATCAAAGTATACCAGCTGTGTGCTCACTTGAGATTTATATCTGAATGGGTGAAAGATGAGGCATCTTCTGCTTGGCTGAACATTGAGGCATCATTGTCCCAGTGTAGACTACAGGATTTATTATTTTTTAAGAATTTTAAGGACATAAGAAATAATTGTATAAATCCAATAACAATCAATGCTTTAAAGGCATGGCGATCAGTCCGTCGTCTGGAGGGGAGGTCCAAATTAACTTCCACATTTACCCCAATAATAAACAACCCTGAATTTGTGCCAGGGATATTGGATTCTGGTTTCCGACAATGGAACAATAAAAATATTACAAAATTGGGAGACTTACTTTCAGATAATAGTCTCATGTCATTTGAACAATTGATAAAGGAATATCAACTCCCAAAACAAGATTTCTTTCGGTTTTTACAAATAAGGCATTATATCACTAAGAGTGCAACCATTATAGATCATCCTGAGGTGTCTGTTGTTGAGAAAATGCTGTTTCAACAGGTGTCTCTGAGTTTGCTATATAATGTAATGAATGGCAAGTATACTACAAATACACAGAGGATTAGGAGTGTGTGGGAGAAGGAACTGTCAGTAACTATTAATGATGAGACATGGGATGATATTTGGAGTCATGCCAAAAAGATATCTATCTGTACCCGGATGAAAGCAATCCAATTTAAAATTATACATAGAATACATATATCCCCTAATCGCAGGCATTTCTTCGACCCCTCACTTTCTCCTCTGTGTCTCAAATGTAAAACAGAAATAGGTACCTTAACCCATTGCCTTTGGTCGTGTCATAAATTACAGAAGTACTGGTCTGAAATAGTATGTCAAATGGAAAAGATATTTGATAAGGATTTAGAAATGAATCCAATGTCTTTGATTTTAGGAATCCCAAGTACAAATATAATTACTGCAGCCAACAAAAGGTTATACAACATTCTTACATTTGCTGCTAAAAAAAATATACTACTACAGTGGATCAGTGATAAGGATCCCTCTGTACAAGGCTGGCAAAAAGTGATATTTGAGATGGTCCCTTTGGAATATCTGACAAATATTATACATACCAAAGTAGATCAGTTCCATAATATTTGGCAGCCCTATCTGAATTATATTGGACCCGAACTCTCTTCCATTATCTCACAAGGAGTCTCTTGAACATGAACTCATATATCCTGTGACTTCCCTGCACTATGGACTATTTCCTATGACCTCCTATATACATTTTTTTTTTGTTTTGTTTTTCCTTTATCCTTATTGTGTTTGTGAAAATAGGAAAACCCAATAAACATATTAGTGGAAAAAAAAAAAGAAAAAAAGAAAACACCAACAGTTGTGGAGTGGTATAAACTGATATTTGAGCTAATATCAATTGAATATCTAACATACAGATTCAAATGTAAAATGGGTGATTTCTTTAAGACTTGGACATCCTTATTTAAATATGTTGTTGAAAAAACTTGAACTAAAAAGGGTCTGATAGATTGCAATATTGAAAATTCGCCAAAGGGCCATTTTTGGGTCGTAGGGCGAGATATTTATTTGTTGACTTATTTATTTTGTTTTGTTTTCTTATTTTTATTTTTCTTAAAATGTTTTGTTGTATCAGTGTCGACTGCGATAAATTGTAACAGACTGAGCGCCTCCTTATCCCTATACATATACATACATAGATGCTTTGATTTTTCAAACACATATGTGATTGTGTACAATCATCTCTTTGAGTATATTAGGTGCTATGTATACTGTGTGTTAGGGATCTAAATCTGGTGTTTAGTTATTGTGACCAATGTGTGCTGATTTATTGTTGGTTTTGTCGGTGTTTGTGTTTAAAAGCATAATAAAAATATTGTGGAAAAAAAAAAAACTATGAAAAGTTTCAAGAACACTAAGTCACACTGAGCGTTTGCTACTTTGAAAATGTTTCAGTAAAACAGGAAGAAAAGTCTAACACAGAAACTGAGCCTTCCATCACCAAGATAAACCTGCTTTTTGAGAACAAGAAGCTCACAGAAGAGTCCCACATGATTATGTGATTATTTTGGTGACAACATTTCCTTTAACTGCATCTGCAAAGGAAGCAGGAAGTTGTGGTAAATTAGTCAGTGACATGTGGTGGCAGTTTCTGTTAAAACAAGACACAAACCAAGGTCACAACTTGTCTTTCAAGTAAATTTAATAAGAAAAGCATAATTAATAAGAAAAGCATCTGCAGATGGACCCATGAGCACAGCCACCTGAGTGGGCTGTGGCAAGTGAGCCCTGAACACAAAAATAGTCAGGCCTTTATACATACTAATACAAAATACACAGATACGTGCAGTCATGAAAAAATAGTGAAGTGAATCATTATCCTTACGTCAGCACAGAACAGACAACAGAGCATCACAAGACATAACAAGTACTTCAGCCCTCTGTTGTTTACAGTCACAGAAGATAAAACTGTCGGGTCACTGTTTAAATGCTTATAGTGACAAGTTCTGCTAAATGTGAGGCCCTGAGATTTTCTGAAGATACATGGTTAACTTTGGCCAACTCAGATATGAAAATGTCCATTACATTCCTCTCTTTGAGCATTCTATGCTCACTTTAATAATTAACATGTCTAATTACTACCATTACCATTGTAATACACAAAATCAAAGTGTGAAAATACTATGTGATTTCAATTTAAGTATATGAGAAAGAAGGAATTAACCTATCTCAAACAATATCCTCATGAAATGGTGGCGTCCACCCTGGAGGTGGAAAAAGGTCAGGAATGCCTTCCTCCAGCTGTGGCATATTTATAAGTGTATGCATAAGAGGCAATCATAGTATTAGCACAAGGAATAACGCATAATCAATTTAACAAGTCTGATGTACTCTGTAACACATATAAGATAATGAAAAATAACAAAGGTATCGATTCTCTTCAGCATGAAGAGGAATGAAAATTAAAAATTAAAATTAAAAAGATGAAAAGATAAAAAGATAAAAAGATAAAAAAGATAAAAAAGATAAAAAGATGGCAATTTGTTTTCTCCAGGTTTGGTCAGTTTGTCGGAGAAGTTGTGCAACAGGTCTCTGTTGTCCCCCATGCTCCGCCATTAGTATTAATGTCATGTACCCACCCCGGTCGTCAAAAGCCTGTGTCAATGGTCTGGTGCAGTCTGGTAGGTCCAATGTTGAAGGAGATTTAGAGCTAGCTTCAGATCCACAAAAACTTTTTCTGCTTCAGGTGTCCAGACAATCTTGTATTTTGCAGTGAGGCCTTTTCCATGGGCAATTGCTGCCAATGCTGTCTCAATTTCAGCATAATTTGGAATCCATTGCCTACAATAGGATGTTGTGCCGAGAAAACTCATTACCTGTTTTTTTGTGTCAGGTTTTGGGATAGTTTGAATGGCTTCAATTCGTTTGGGCGAGAGGGTTTTGCCCTCTGCAGTGATCACATGACCCAAAAAGATAACCTTCTCAGAAATAAACTGCAGTTTTGATAAGCTTGCTTTGTGGCAATTTTGTGCTAGGTGTGTGAGCAGGGCAACTGCGTCCTGTAAACAAGCTTCTCTCGTAGGAGAGCAAATCATCAAATCATCAACATACTGCAAGAGGGCGCTACCCCCCGACAGTATGAGTGCCCTGGTTTTCCTTTAATGCTGCATTAAAGATGATTCAGAAGATCCTTGACAAAGACGCGTAAATGTGTACATTTTGTTCTCAAAAGAAAAATGCGAACCAAAACTGGCTGTCTGGGTTGACTGGGATGCTGAAAAACGCATTTGCAAAGTTAACGACAGAGAACCACTTATAGTGTGTAAGGCCAAAATTTGTCAGTTTCCATTCTGTGTCTGAGAGGAGTTCAACTGAGCTGACTGCATTTACCACAGCAGAGAATCAGAGACCCTGTAAAAATCAACATTTGGGTCCGCTGTTTTCTCCCAACCTGTAGCGGCGAGGAATGAACAACATCTGCGGCCAAGATTCCAGGTTTTCCTGGCAGTTTTGCTCTGGTAAATATTCTATTTTAAAGCTCTGTCACGTTAGCTCAGTATTTACGTTCTGCATAAACTCTGTAAACCGTAAACATACACTCTGTTTTACGTTTGTCTCAAGTCATGTCGCTGCAAGTCGAAAAAAAAAAAAAAAAATGTCATGTCAAAAACGAATAAAAAGTCATGCCGTCAAAATGTCGAAAATCATAAAATAAAGGTCATGTCAAAAACAAATAAAAAGTCATGCCGCAGCAAGTCGAACATAAAAAAACAATAGTCATGTCAAAAACAAATAAAAGGCATGTCGAAAATGAAGAAAATATAGTCATGTCAGAAACAAATAAAAAGTTATGCCGTCGAAATGTCGAAAATTATAAAATACAACTTATGTCAGAAACAAATAAAAAGTCATGTCATCGAAATGTCGAAAACAATAAAATACAAGTCATGTCAAAAAAAATAAAAAGTCATGCCGCGGCAAGTCGAACATAAAAAAAAAAATAGTCATGTCAAAAACAAATAAAATACATGTCACGTCAAAAACAAATAAAAAGTCATGCCGTCGAAATGTCGAAAATCATAAAATACAAGTCATGTCAAAAACAAATAAAAAGTCATGCCGCGGCAAGTCGAACATAAAAAAAACAATAGTCATGTCAAAAACAAATAAAAGACATGCCGCGGCATGTCGAAAATCATAAAATACAAGTCATGTCAATAACAAATAAAAAGTTATGTAGCGGCATGTCAAAAATCATTAAATACAGGTCATGTCAAAAACAAATAAAAAGTAATGCCGTCGAAATGTCGAAAATCATTAAATACAAGTCATGTCAAAAACAATAAAAAGTCATTCCGCGGCATGTCAAAAATCATAAAATACAAGTTATGTCAAAAACAAATAAAAAGTCATGCCGTCGAAATGTCGAAAATCATAAAATACAAGTCAAGTCAAAAACAAATAAAAAGTCATGTCGTCGAAATGTCGCAAATAATAAAATACAAGTCATGTCAAAAACAAATAAAAAGTCATGCTGTGGAATGTAAAAAATCATAAAATACAAGTCATGTCAAAAAAAAAATAATCATGCCGTCGAAATGTCGAAAATGAATAAAAATAGTCATGTCAAAAACAAATAAAAAGTCACGCTGCAGCAATGTCGAAAATCATCAAAAAAAGTCATGTCAAAAACAAATAAAAAGTCATGCTGCGGCATGGCAAAAATCATAAAATACAAAGCTTCACAACGTACATCAGACACTGCTGCACATCAACACTGCCACTTTTCTGGACATTTAAATTTAGTTTTCCATACGTCATTTTGAATATTCATACATATCCTTTTATGTATTACAGTGATGTCATCGTCCGTTGATGTGATGTCATCGTCCTTTGATGTTTTCACGCATTCTGGAACAATAGGCTAGTATGGGTAGACACTTGAATCGTGCTGCTACAATACACTCACAGTTGACAATCTCTACTCAGTTGGATATTTGTAACATACATATTTTTTTCTTCAAATTAATGCTTCTTTTCAAGAATATGGATGGTATTAATCTGTATTTGTTTTTAACTTTATAAAAAAATGATTGTCATAAAATACTTGATCATTGGATCTCCAATGCCAGGTAAATATGAGTTTGATGCGACTCGCATTGGTCAACACACAGCTTCACAACGTACATCAGACACTGTTGCACAGCAACACTGCCACTTTTCTGGACATTTAAATTTAGTTTTCCATACGTCATTTTGAATATTCATACATGTCTTTTTATGTATTACAGTGATGTCATCGTCCTTTGAAGTGATGTCATCGTCCTTTGATGTGATGTCATCGTACTTTGATGTGATGTTATCGTCCATTGATGTTGTCACACATTCTGGAACATTAGGCTAGTTTGGGTAAACACTTGAAGCGTGCTGCTACAATATACTCACAATTGACATCTCTACTCAGTTGGATATTTGTAACATACATATTTTTTTCTTCAAAATAATGCTTCTTTTTGAGAATATTGATGGTATTAATCTGTATTGGTTTTTAACTTTAAAAAAAAATTATTGTCATAAAATACTTGATCATTGTATCTCCAATGCCAGGTAAATATGAGTGTGATGCGACTCGCATTGGTCAACATACAGCTTCACAACATACACCAGACACTGCTGCACAGCAACACTGCCACTTTTCTGGACATTTAAATTTAGTTTTCCATACGTCATTTTGAATATTCATACATATCATTTTATGTATTACAGTGATGTCATCGTCCTTTGATGTATAAAGCGATGACATAAAGCGTCTTGAGATAACTTCTGTTGTGATTTGACGCTATACAAAAATAAATTGATTTGATTTGATTTGATGTGATGTCATCGTCCTTTGATGTGATGTCATCGTCCTTTGATGTGATGTCATCGTCCTTTGATGTGATGTTATCATCCATTGATGTTGTCACACATTCTGGAACATTAGGCTAGTTTGGATAGACACATTGAAGCGTGCTGCCACAATACACTCACAGTTGACATCTCTACTCAGTTGGATATTTGTAACATACATATTTGTTTCTTCAAAATAATGCTTCTTTTCAAGAATATGGCTGGTATTAATCTGTATTTGTTTTTAACTTTTAAAAAAAAATTATTGTCATGAAATACTTGATCATTGTATCTCCCATGCCAGGTAAATATGAGTTGGATGCAACTCGCATTGCTCAACACACAACATACACCAGACACTGCTGCACAGCAACACTGCCACTTTTCTGGACATTTAAATTTAGTTTTCCATACATAATTTTGAACATTCATACATGTCTTTTCATGTATTACAGTGATGTCATCGTCCTTTGATGAGATGTCATCGTCCTTTGATGTGATGACATCGTCCTTTGATGTGATGACATCGTCCATTCATGTTTTCACACATTCTGGAACATTAGGCTAGTTTGGATAGACACATTGAAGCGTGCTGCCACAATACACTCACAGTTGACATCTCTACTCAGTTGGATATTTGTAACATACATATTTTTTTCTTCAAAATAATGCTTCTTTTCAAGAATATGTCTGGTATTAATCTGCATTTGTTTTTAACTTTAAAAAAAAATTATTGTCATGAAATACTTGATCATTGTATCTCCAATGCCAGGTAAATATGAGTGTGATGCGACTCGCATTGGTCAACATACAGCTTCACAACATACACCAGACACTGCTGCACAGCAACACTCCCACTTTTCTGGACATTTAAATTTAGTTTTCCAAACATCATTTTGAATATTCATACATGTCTTTTCATGTATTACAGTGATGTTATCGTCCTTTGATGAGATGTTATCGTCCTTTGATGTGATGACATCGTCCTTTGATATTTTCACACATTCTGGAACATTAGGCTGGTTTGGGTAGACATTTGAAGCGTGCTGCTAAAATACACTCACAGTTGACAATCTTTACTCAGTTGGATATTTGTAACATATATATTTTTTTCTTCAAAATAATGCTTCTTTTAAAGAATATGGCTGGTATTGATCTGTATTTCTTTATAACTTTGAAAAAAATGATTGTCATAACATACATGCTTACGGTAAGCGTATTGCCTCATTTCCGGTTGCCTGTCTTTCTGTGAGCTGCTGTGTTCTGTAGCTGCTCTAGCACATCCAGGGCAATATAGTTATATACTCTTCATTACAGCGGATAATTACCCGCTACATTTATATCTACACTAGTTCTGCTTAAGCACTCACACCTCACTCCTCTTTAGAGACTTAACCACACATTTTCAGCTCGGCTAACGCTAGCTGGGCTATCGTATCGTAGCATAACAGTAGTTTAGCAGTAGCTTAGCCGTTAGCGATGGCTTCTCCTCTCTCCTGCTCTCCTGTTCTCTCTCCCTCTCCTGCTCTCCCCTGCTCTCCTGTTCTTTCTCCCTCTCCTGCTCTCCCCTGCTCTCCTGTTCTCTCTACTTCTCCTGCTCTCCCCTGCTCTGTGTGTCTTATGTTTAGTTATTCCTCTGCCTCCTTTAGCGATAATGGTACATGTATAAGGTGTAGTGCATTCGCTGCATTGGAGGCGAGGGTTAGCGAGTTAGAAGCCCGGTTCTGCACTTTAGCTTTAGCTTCTTCTGTAGTTAGCCAGCCCCTAGCCGGTGCAGACCGGCCAAGCTTAGCTTCTGCTAGCCGTCCCCCGGCAACCCCCGAGCAGCCGGGAGGCTGGGTGACTGTCCGAAGGACGCATAGTCGTACCCTGAAGCCCACGGTTAACCACCAACCACTCCACGTTTCAAACAGATATTCCCCTCTCAGCGACACACCCGCTTATAAACCAATTCTGGTTATCGGCAGCTCCATTTTGCGGAACGTGAAGTTAGCGAAGCCAGCTGCCATAGTTAATTGCATCCCGGGGGCCAGAGCGGGCGACATTGAATCTGTTTTGAAACTGCTGGCTAAGGATAAACGTAAATACAGTAAGATTGTTATTCACGTCGGCGGTAATGACACCCGGTTACGTCGATCGGAGGTCACTAAAGTTAATGTCCAATCGGTGTGTGCATATGCAAAAACAATGTCGGACTCCGTAGTTTTCTCTGGTCCCCTCCCCAATTTGACCAGTGACGACATGTATAGCCGCATGAAGTCAATCCACAGCTGGCTGTCGTGGTGGTGTCCAGCAAACGATGTGGGCTTCATTGACAATTGGAACCCTTTCTGGTGAATTCCTGGTCTGATTAGGAGAGACGGCATTCATCCTACTTTGGATGGTGCGGCTCTCTTATCCAGAAATCTGACCAAGATTGTTGGTGGAACAAATCCATGACAAACCAGGGGTCATTCCAGGACGCAGAGCTGTAGTCTTACACACTTCTCTGCGCTTCCACTAGAGCAGTTACCCACCCATAGCTTAACTCCAAACCTAACTGAGACTGTGTCTGCCCCACCTAAATTAATTAAATCAAAAGTAAACAGAAGAGGAGTTAAACATAATAATCTAATCAAATCTAACACTAGCACTGCAATAAAGCAACAAAACAGGAGAATTAAATGTGGACTCTTAAATATCAGATCTCTGTCATCTAAAGCTCTACTAGTAAATGATTTAATATCAGATAATCACATTGATTTATTTTGTCTTACTGAAACCTGGCTGTGTCAGGAAGAATATGTCAGCCTAAACGAATCCACTCCCCCGAGTCATATTAATACTCACATTCCTCGAGACACAGGCCGAGGAGGTGGAGTTGCAGCCATCTTCGACTCAAGCCTATTAATAAACCATAAAACTAAACTAAATTATAACTCATTTGAAAGCCTTGTTCTTAGTCTTTCACACCCAACCTGGAAAGCACTACAGCCAATTTTATTTGTTATAGTGTACCGCGCTCCAGGCCCATATTCTGAATTTCTATCTGAATTCTCAGAGTTTCTATCAAGCTTAGTCCTGAAAACAGATAAAGTCATTATAGTAGGTGATTTTAATATTCATGTGGACGTTGATAATGATAGCCTCAGTACTGCGTTTATCTCTTTATTAGATTCAATTGGTTTCTCGCAGAACGTGCATAAACCCACTCACCGCTTTAACCACACCCTTGATCTTGTTATGTCATATGGCGTTGAAATTGAACATTTAATTGTTTTTCCACAGAACTCTCTTTTATCAGACCATTATTTAATCACTTTTAAATTCTTATTACTAGACTATACACCATTAGATAAAAGTGTGTACACTAGATGTCTATCCGATAGTGTTGTAGCTAAATTTAAGGAAGCGATTCCATCAGCATTAAATTCAATACCATGTCTCAATATAACAGAGGACTCGTATGTTAATTTTAGCTCCACCCAAATTGATCATCTTGTAGATAGTGCTACAGACTCACTGCGAGTCACACTTGATTCTGTTGCCCCTCTAAAAAAGAAGTTAGTAAAACAAAGGAAGTCAGCTCCATGGTATAACCCTCAAACACGCAAATTAAAGCAAGCATCGAGGAAACTGGAAAGGATATGGCGTTCCACCAAACAGGAAGACTCTCATTTAGTCTGGCAAGATAGTCTTAAAACATATAGGAAGGCTCTGCGTGATGCCAGAGCAGCCCATTACTCATCATTAATAGAGAAAAATAAGAACAACCCTAGGTTTCTATTCAGCACTGTAGCCAGGCTGACAGAAAGTCACAGCTCTATTGAGCCATGTATTCCTACAACCCTCAGTAGTAGTGACTTCATGAGTTTCTTTAATGATAAAATCATAACTATTAGAGACAAAATTAATCACCTCCTACCGTCAACTGGTACCAACTTATCCTCAAACTTAGGAACCTTAGAAACAGCTGTACAACCTGATATATATTTAGACTGCTTTTCTCCTATTGATCTCCACAAATTAACCTCACTGATCTCTTCATCTAAACCATCTACCTGTCTCCTAGACCCCATTCCAACTAGACTGCTTAAAGAAGTTTTACCTCTAGTTAGCACCTCTTTACTGGATATGATCAATGTGTCCTTACTAACAGGCTATGTACCACAGTCCTTTAAAGTAGCTGTAATTAAACCTCTTCTTAAAAAGCCCACTCTTGATCCAGAGGTCCTAGCCAATTATAGACCTATATCTAACCTTCCCTTTACCTCCAAAATACTCGAGAAAGTAGTTGCCAGTCAGCTGTGTGACTTTCTACAGAACAATCATTTATTCGAAGATTATCAGTCAGGATTTAGAGTGCACCATAGCACAGAGACAGCACTAGTGAAAATTACAAATGACCTTCTAATGGCATCGGACAAAGGACTTGTCTCTGTCCTTGTCTTGCTAGATCTCAGTGCTGCTTTCGACACCATTGACCATGACATCCTATTACAAAGACTGGAACAATTAATTGGCATTAAAGGAACTGCACTAAGTTGGTTTAAGTCCTATTTATCAGATCGATCTCAGTTTGTACATGTCAACGATGAGTCCTCCATGCACGCCAAAGTTAGTCACGGAGTTCCACAGGGTTCTGTACTTGGACCAATTCTATTTACCTTATATATGCTTCCCTTTGGCAATGTTATTAGAAAACACTCCATAAACTTTCATTGTTATGCAGATGATACCCAATTATATCTATCGATCAAGCCAGACGAAACAAACCAGTTAACTAAACTTCAAGCATGCCTTAAGGACATAAAAACCTGGATGACCTGCAATTTCCTGATGTTAAACTCAGACAAAACTGAAGTTATTGTACTAGGCCCTGAGCACCTCCGAAACAAATTATCTAATGATATAGTTACTTTAGATGGCATTGCCCTGGCCTCCAGCACCACCGTAAGGAATCTGGGAGTTGTCTTCGATCAGGATATGTCCTTTAACTCTCACATAAAACAAACCTCACGGACTGCCTTCTTTCATCTACGTAACATTGCAAAGATCAGGCACATCCTGTGTCAAAATGATGCAGAAAAATTAGTCCATGCATTTGTTACCTCTAGACTCGATTACTGCAATTCCTTATTATCAGGCTGCTCCAATAAGTCTCTTAAGACTCTCCAGTTGATCCAGAATGCTGCAGCACGTGTAATGACTAGAACTAGAAAAAGAGATCATATTACACCTGTATTACTTTCTCTACACTGGCTGCCTGTAAAATCCAGAATAGATTTTAAAATCGTCCTCCTCACCTACAACGCGCTAAACGGTCAGGCCCCATCATATCTTAAAGAGCTCATATTACCCTACTACCCCACTAGAGCACTGCGCTCACAGAATGCAGGGTTACTTGAGGTTCATAGAGTCTCCAAAAATAGAATGGGAGCAAGAGCCTTCAGCTATCAAGCTCCTCTTCTCTGGAACCAGCTCCCAGTTTCAGTCCGGGAGGCAGACACCGTCTCTACATTTAAGAGTAGGCTAAAGACTTTCCTCTTTGATAACGCTTATACTTAAGCTGCTATAGGCATAGACTGTCGGGGGACTTCCTATGACACACTGTCATAAGGAACTTCCTATGACACACTGATCTCCCCTCTCCTTCTGTATATACTCATGTCCCATGTCCATGTTGTTACTAACTTCATTCCTTCCCGGGAGTCCTTGTGCCTCCTTGTCTCGCAGCTAACCGTGGATCGGGGTCACACCTGGAGCAAGGTCATACCTGGAGCGGGATCACACCGGGAGCGAGATTATACCTGGAGCAGGGGTACACTTGGAGCAGGGTTTCACCTGGATCTTGGTAGTGGTTGGTATTATGGCTGCATTTGCTGCCTGCTTGACACCAACTGCTACCATCCTTAATTAACTACGTCTGTACGAGGGACTACCAATGCTAACGAGGGATTTCCAACACCTAGTGACAATGTGGCAGCCTGGAGAATAACACTTCTCAGTCACTGCCAAAGACATCAAGAGCTCCCAGTAAGCATGCTAATGCTGCGGGAACCAACGCACGGGCATCGCTCGCAGGGACGTCCCACACCAACACATATGGACGTACTGAGGAGAGATGCTGGACAGTGTTGGCGAGCTAGCAAGATGTATGGTGGACTGAGACAGCTGGAAGCTCCACTTGAAAGCCCGTCTGGGTACGACCCAATGATATCATTTCCGATAGTTGTATTATCACTCTTTCCATCCACCACTATTGGTTTTGTGTTATCAGTCCTACTTGTATTAGCTATTACAGCTGCTAGGCTACTATTGTGGCTGCTTCTCTATCTCTCTCTCTCTCTCTCTCTCTCTCTCTCACTCTCTCTCTCTATCTATCCCCACAGCCGGTCTTGGCAGATGGCCGCCCACCCTGCGCTCGGTTCTGCTCCAGGTTTCTTCCCAGTAATAGGGGAGTTTTTCCTGGCCACAGTGCGCTTGGTGGATCCTGTTGGGTCTCTAAACTATGGTGTACGGTCATAGACCTGCTCTATATATAAAGTGTCTTGAGATAACTTCTGTTGTGATTTGACGCTATACAAAAATGAAATTGATTTGATATGATTTGAAGCTTCATTAAAGCGTGCTGCCACAATACACTCACAGTTGACATCTCTACTCAGTTGGATATTTGCAACATACATATTTTTTTCTTCAAAATAATGCTTCTTTTCAAGAATATGGATGGTATTAATCTGTATTTGTTTTTAACTTTAAAAACAAATTATTGTCATGAAATACTTGATCATTGTATCTTCCATAACAGGTAAATATGAGTTGGATGCAACTCGCATTGCTCAACAAACAGCTTCACAATGTACACCAGACACTGCTGCACAGCAACACTGCCACTTTTCTGGACATTTAAATTTAGTTTTCCATACGTCATTTTGAATATTCATACATATCCTTTTATGTATTACAGGGATGTCATCATCCTTTGATGTGATGTGATCGTCCTTTGATGTGATGTGATCGTCCTTTGATGTTGTCACACATTCTGGAACATTAGGCTAGTTTGGGTAGACTCTTGAAGCGTGCTGCTACAATACACTCACAGTTGACAATCTCTACTCAGTTGGATATTTGTAACATACATATTTTTTTTCTTCAAAATAATGCTTATTTTCAAGAATATGGCTGGTATTAATCTGTATTCGTTTTTAACTTTAAAAACTAATTATTGTCGAGAAATACTTGATCACTGTATCTCCCATGCCAGGGAAATACGAGTTGGATGTAACTCGCATTGCTCAACACACAGCTTCACAATGCAGACCAGACACCGCTGCACAGCAAGGCTGCCACTTTTCTGGACATTTAAATTTAGTTTTCCATACGTCATTTTGAATATTCATACATGTCTTTTCATGTATTACAGTGATGTCATCGTCCTTTGATGAGATGTCATCGTCCTTTGATGTTTTCACACATTCTGGAACATTAGGCTAGTTTGGATAGACACATTGAAGCGTGCTGCCACAATACACTCAAAGTTGACAATCTCTACTCAGTTGGATATTAGTAACATACATATATTTTTCTTCAAAATAATGCTACTGTTCAAGAATATGACTGGTATTGATCTGTATTTCTTTATAACTTTAAAAAAGATTATTGTCATAACATACTTGATCATTGTATCTCCCAGGCCAGGTAAATATGTGTTGGATGCAACGAGCATTGCTCAACACACAGCTTCACAACGGTCACCAGACACTGCTGCGCAGCAACACTGCCACTTTTCTGTACATTTAAATTTAGTTTTCCATACGTCATTTCGAATATTCATACATATCCTTTTATGTATTACAGTGATGTCATCGTCCTTTGATGTGATGTCATCGTACTTTGATGTGATGTTATCGGCCATTGATGTTGTCACACATTCTGGAACATTAGGCTAGTTTGGGCGTGCTGCAACAATATACTCACAATTGACATCTCTACTCAGTTGGATATTTGTAACATACATATTTTTTTCTTCAAAATATTGCTTCTTTTCAAGAATATGGATAGTATTAATCTGGATGAGTGAAATTGAGGAGCGACATGGAGGAGTGACATAGAGGAATGACAAAGAGAGGCGACATGGAGAACCAAGGAGGAGTGACATGGAGGAGCAACATGGAGGAGTGACATGAAGGAGTGACATGGAGGAGTGATAGGGAGGAGTGACATGGAGGCTCGACATGGAGGAGTGACATTGAGGAGTGACATGGACGATCGATATGGAGGAGTGACAAGGAGGAACCATATGAAGGAGTAACAAGGAGGAGCGACATGGAGGAGTGACATGGAGGATCGACATGGAGGAGTGATATGGAGGAGTGACATGGGAGACGGAGGAGTGACATGTAGGAGCGAAATGGAGGTGTTAAATTGAAGATCGACATGGAGGAATGATATGGAGGAGGGACATGGAGGAGAGACATTCTAGAGTGACATTCTGGATGGACATGGAGGATCAACATGGAGGAGTGATATGGAGGATGGACATATACGATTGACATGGAGGAATGACATGGAGGAGTGATATTCTGGAGTTACATTCTGGAGGGACATGAAGGAGTGACATGAAGGATGACATGGAGGATGGACATAGAGGAGCGACATGGAGAAGTAACAAGGAGGAGCGACATGGAGGATCGACATGGAGGATCGACATGGAGGAGCGACATTGAGGAGCGACATGGAGGACTGACATGGAGGGTCAACATGGAGTAGTGACATGGAGGAGTGACATGGAGGATAGACATTGAGTAGTGACATGGAGGATCGACATGGAGGAGCGACTTGAAGGAGTAACAAGGAGGAGTGACATGGGAGAGCGACATGGAGGATCGACATGGAGGAGTGACATGGAGGAACGAAATTGAGGAGCGACATTGAGCAGCGACATGGAGGACTGACATGGAGCAAGAATGAGTGACATGGAGGAGTGACATGGAAGAGTAACATGGAGCAACAAGAATGATTGATACTGAGGAGTGACATGAAGGAGCTACATGGAGGAGTGCCATGAGTGAGTGACATGGACGAGTGACATGGAGGAGCGACAAGGAGGAGCCATATGAAGGAGTAACAAGGAGGAGCGACATGGAGGATCGACATGGAGAAGTGACAAAGAGTAGTGACATGAAGGAGCGACATGGAGCAACAAGAATGATTGATACTGAGGAGTGACATGAAGGAGCTACATGGAGGAGTGCCATGAAGGAGTGACATGGATGAGTGACATGGAGGAGCGACAAGGAGGAGCCATATGAAAGAGTAACAAGGAGGAGCGACATGGAGGATCGACATGGAGGAGCGACATGGAGCAGTGACATGGAAATGTGACACGTAGGAGCGACATCTCCATGTCGCTCCTACTCCTAAGGGATCGACATGGAGGAGTGACATGGAGGAGCGATGTGGAGAAGCAAGGAGGAGTGACATGGAGAAGTGACATGGATGAGCGACATGGGGGATTGACATGGAGGAGTGACATGGAGGAGTGAGAAGGAGGAGTGACATGAAGGATTGACACAGGGGACTGACGTGGAGGAGCTAGATTGAGTAGAGACACCGAGGAGTGACATGGAGGAGTAACATGGAGGTTCAACATTGGGGAGTAACATGGTGGAGTGAATTGGAAAATCTACATGGAGGAGTGAATTGAAGGACCGATATGGAGGAGTGACATAGAGGAGCGACATGGAAAAGTGACATGGAGGCGCGACATGGAGGATTGACATGGAGGATCGACATGGAGGAGTGACTTGGAGGAGCAACATGGAGGAGTTACACAGAAGAGTGATATGGAGGCTCGGGGGAGTGACTTGGAAGACATGGACGAGTGACATGGAATAGCTACATGGAGGATCGACATGGAGTATCGACATGGAGCAGTGACATGGAGGAGTGACAAGGACGAGTGACAAGGAGGAGAAACATGAAGGAGTAACAAGGAGGAGCAACATGGAGGATCGACATGGAGGAGCAACATGGAGCAGTGACATGGAAATGTGACACGTAGGAGCGACATGGAGGATCGACATGGAGGAGTGACATGGAGGAGTGACATTCTAGAGTGACATTCTTGATTGACATTCCAGAGTGACATGGAGAAGTGATATGGAGGATGGACATATAAGATTGACATGGAGGAGGTACATGGAGGAGTGACATTCTGGAGTGACATGTAGGAGCAACATTATAGAGTGACATGGAGGAGTGATATGGATGAGCAATTAGGAGCGGCAGTGAGGAGCGACATGGAGCAGTGACATGGAGGATCGACATGGAGGAGTGACATGGAGGAATCACATGGAAGACAGGGAGGAGTGACATGTAGGAGCAAAATGGAGGTGTTAAATTGAGGATCAACATGGAGGAGTTATATGGGGTAGGGACATGGAGGAGGGACATGGAGGAGTTAAATTCTGGAGTGAAATTCTGGAATGACATGGAGGAGCAACATTCTAGAGTGACATGGAGGAGTGATATGGTTAAGCAATTAGGAGCGACATGGAGGATCGAAACGGAGAAGTGACATGGAAGACATGGAGGAGTGACATGGAGGATCGACATTGAGTAGTGATTTAGAGTATTGACATGGAGGAGTGACATGAAGAAGTAATAAGGAGGAGTGACATGGAGGATGGACATGGAGGAGCGAAATGGAGATTTTAAATTGAAGATTGACATGGGGGAGCGACATGGGGGATCGACATGGAGGAGCCACATGAAGGAGTAACAAGGAGGAGTGACATGGGAGAGCAACATTCTGGAATTAAATTCTGGAGTGACATGGAAGGGCGACATTCAGGAGTGACATTGAGGAGCGACATGGAGTATTGACATTGAGTAGTGACATGGAGGAGTGACAAAGAGGAGCGACATGGATGAGTGACATGGAGGGATGACATTCTGGATGGTCATTCTGGAATGACATTGAGGAGCAACATTCTGGAGTCACATTGAGTAGTGACATGGAGGATTGACATGGAGTAGTAACACGAAGCATTTACTTGGCGGAGCGACATTGAGGAGGTACATGAGGGAGTGACATGGAAGACATGGAGGAGTGACATGGAGTAGCAACATGGAGGATCAACATGGACGATCGACATGGACGATCGATATGGAGCAGTGACATGGAAGATTGACAAGGAGGAGCCATATGAAGGAGTAACAAGGAGGAGCGACATGGAGGACTGATATGGAGGAGTGACATGGGAGACGGAGGAGTGACATGTAGGAGCGAAATGGAGGTGTTAAATTGAAGATCGACATGGAGGAGTGATATGGAGGAGGGACATGGAGGAGGGACATGGAGGATTAACATTCTGGAGTGACATTCTGGAGGGACATTCTGGAGTGACATGAAGGATCTACATGGAGGATGGACATAGAGGATTGACATGGAGGAGGGACATGGAGGAGTGACATTCTGGAGTTAAATTCTGGAATGTAATTCTGGAGTGACATGGAAGACATGGAGGAGTGACATGGAGGATCGACATCGAGTAGTGACTTGGAGTATTGACAAGGAGGAGTGACATGATGAAGTAACAAGGAGGAGTGATATGGAGGATGGACATGGAGGAGCGAAATGGAGGTGTTAAATTGAGGATTGACATTGCGGAGCGACATGGAGGATCGACATGGAGGAGCGACATGAAGGAGTAACAAGGAGGAGTGACATGGGAGAGCAACATTCTGGAATTAAATTCTGGAGTGACATTCTGGAGTGACATGGAAGAGCGACATGAAGGAGTGACATGGAGGAGTGAAAAAGCGACATGGAGGAGAGACATCTAGGATCTACATTGAGGAGCAACATGGAGGAATGACATGGAGGAGTGACATTGTTGATCGACATGGAGGACTGAAATGGAAAAGCTACATGGACAAGTGATATAGAGGAGCGACATTAAGAATCGACATGGACGAGTGACATTGAGGAGTGACATTGAGGAGTGATATTAAGGAGTGACATGGAGAAGTGACATGGAGGAGGGACATGGAGGAGGGACATTCTGGATTGACATGGAGTAGCGACATCGAGGAGTGACATGCAGGAGCAAGGATGAGCGACATGGAGGATCGAGATGGAGCAGTGACATGGAAGAGTTACATTCTGGATTGATATTCTGGTTTGACATGAAGGATCGATATGGAAGAGTAAAATGGAGGGGTAAGGATGAGCGACAAGGACGATCGACATGGAGGAGTGACATGGAAGAGTGACATTGAGCAGTGAGATGAAGGAGAGACATGGAGGAGTGACATGGAGGAGCGACTTGAAGGATAGACATGGAGGATTGACATGGAGGAGCAACATGGAGGAGTGACATGTAGGATTGACATGCAGGGGTGACATGTAGGAGTGACATGGAGGAGTGTCATGGAAGACAAGGAGTAGTGACATGGAGGAGTAACATTGAGCAGTGAAAAGTTGGCGTGACATGGAGGAGTGACATGGAAGATCGACATGGAGGAGTGACAAGGAAGACATTGATGAGTGACATGGAGGAGCGACATGTAGGATCGACATGGAGGATCGACATGTAGGATCGATATAGAGGAGTGAAATGAAGGATCAACATGGGGAATCAAGATGGAGGAGTGACATGGAGGAGGGACAAGGAGGAGTGACATTCTTGAGTGACATTATTGAATGACATGGAGGAGCGACATTCTGGAGTGACATGGAGGAGCAATATGGAGGAGTGCCATGGAGGAGCAAGGAGGATCGACATGGAGCAATGATATGAAGAAGTGACATGGAGGAGTGACATGAAGGAGCGACATGGAGGAGTGACATGTAGGATCGACATGTAGGAGTGACATGGAGGAGTGACATGGAGGAGTGTCAATGAAGACATGGAGGTTTGAAATTGAGGAATTACATGGAGGAGTCACAGGAAGGAGAGACATGGAGGAGCAACATTCTGAGTTGACATTCTGGATTGACATTCTGGAGTGACATGGAGGAGCAAAATTCTAGAGTGACATGGTGGAGTGACATGGAGGAGCAAGGATGAGCGATATGGTGGATCGAAATGGAAGAGTGACATGGAGAATTGATATGGAGGAGGGACATGGAGAAGTGACATGGAGGAGTGACATAGAGGATCAACATGGAGAAGTGCCATGGAGGAGCAAGGCGGAGAGACATGGAAGATCGATATTGAGGACTGTCATGGAGGAGTGACATGGAGGAGTGACATGGATGAGTGACATGGAGGAGTGTCATGGAGGAGTGACATGGAGGAGAAACTTGGAGGAGCGACATGGAGGATCGACATGGAGAAGTAACAAAGAGTAGTGACATGGAGGAGCAAGGATTAGCGACATGGAGGATCCATATGGAGGAGTTACATGGAGGAGTGACATTGAGGAGCAACATGGAGGATAGATATGGAGGATTGACATGGAGTAGCGACATGGAGGAGTGACATGTAAGTTCGACATGCAGGAGTGACATGGATGAGTGACATGGAGGATTGTCATGGAAGACATGGAGGAGTGACATGGAGTAGCAACTTGGAGGAGTGACATGGAGGATTGACATGGAGGAGTGACACTGAGGCACTCCTCAATGTCGACATTAAGGCGTGACATGGAGGAGTGACTTGGAGGAGGGACATGGAGGAGGGATATTCTGGAATAACATGGAGTAACGACATCGAGGAGTGACATGGATGAGCAAGGATGAGCGACATGGAGGATCGACATGGAGGAGCGACATGGAGAAGCGGCATGTAGGTTCTACATGGAAGAGCAACATGGAGGAGTGAAATGGAGGAGTGACATGGAAGATCAACATGGAGGAGTGACATGGAAGATCAACATGGAGGACTGACATGGAGGAGCGACATGGAGAACTGACATGGAGGAGTGACATGGAAAATCGACATTGAGGAGTGACAAGGAAGACATGGATGAGTGACATGGAGGAGCGACATGTAGGATCGACATAGAGGATCGACATGGAGGGGTGACATGGAGAAGTGACATATAGGATCCACATGCAGGAGTGACATGGAGGAGTGACATGGAGGAGTGTCATGGAAGACATGGAGCAGTGACGTGGAGGAGTTACATTGAGGAGTCACAGGAAGGAAGGACATGGAGGAGCGACATTCTGGGTTGACATTCTGGAGTGACATTCTGGAGTGACATGGAGGAGCAACATTCTGGAGTGACATAGAGGAGCGACATGGAGGAGTGACATTAGGCAATGACATGTCGGCGTGACATGGAGAAATGACATGGAGGAGTGAAATGGAGGAGCAAGGATGAGCAAGGATGAGCGACATGGTGGATCAACATGGAGGAGAGACATGGAGTAGGAACTTGGAGGAGTAACATGAAGGATGGACATGGAGGAGATACATTCTGGGTTGACATTCTGGAGTGATATGTAGGAGTGACATGAAGGAGTGACAAGAAGGAGTGACATCGAGGAGCAAGAATGAGCGACATGGTGGGTCAACATGGAGACTGACATGGAGTAGCAACTTGGAGGAGTGACATGGAGGATCCACATGTAGAAGCGACATGGAGGAGTGACATTGAGGAGTCACATTAAGGAGTGACATTGTGCAGTGACTTGGAGGAGGGACATGGAGGAGGGACATGGAGAAGTGACAAGGAGGAGTGACATGGAGGAGTGAAATGGAAGAGCAAGGATTAGCGACATGGAGGATCGACATGAAGGAATGACATGGAGGAGTGACATTGAGGAATGACAAGAAGAAGTGAAATGGAGGAGTGACATGGAGGACTGAAATGGAGGATAGACATGGAGGAGCGACATGGAGGAGTGACATTAGGCAATGACATGTCGGCGTGACATGGAGAAATGACATGGAGGAGTGAAATGGAAGATATGGAGTAGTGACATGGAGGAGTTACATTGAGGAGTCACAGGAAGGAGGGACATGGAGGAGCGACATTCTGGAGTGACATGGAGGAGTGACATGGAGGAGCAAGGATGAGCGACATGGTGGATCGACATGGAGGAGTGACATGGAGTAGCAACTTGGAGGAGTGACATGGAGGATCGACATGGAGAAGCGACATGGAGGAGCGACATCTAGAATCTACATGGAGGAGCAACATGGAGGAGTGACATGGAGGATTGACATTGTTGATCGACATGGAGGACTGAAATGGAAAATCTACATGGAGAAGCGACATAGAGGATCAACATGGAGAATCGTCATTGAGGAGTGACATTGAGGAGTGACATGGAGGAGGGACATTCTGGATTGACATGGAGTAAGGACATCGAGGAGTGACATGGAGGAGCAAGGATGAGCGACATGGTGGATCGACATGGTACTCCATGTAGCCACTTGGAGGAGTAACATTGAGGATCGACTTGGAGAAGCGACATGGATGAGCGTCATCTCGGATCTACATGGAGGAGCAACATGGAGGAGTGACATTGAGGAGTCACATTAAGGAGTGACATGGATGAGTGACTAGGAGGAGGGACATGGTGGAGGGACATTTTGGAGTGACAAGGAGGAGCGACATGGAGGAGTGACATGGAGGAGCAAGGATGAGTGACATGGAGGATCGACATGGATTAGAGATATTTAGGAGCGGCATAAAGCAGTGACGTGGAGGAGTGACATGGAGGAGCGACATGCAGGATCGACCTGGAGGAGTGACATGGAGGAGGAAGGAGGAGCGACATGGAGGGGTAACATGGAGGATCAACATGGAAGAGTGACATGGAGGAGCGAAATGGAGGAGTGACATGGAGGAGCGACAAGGAGGAGTGAAATGGATGATAGACATGGAGAAGTGACATGGATGATTGACATGGATACTCATCCTTCCATGATAGCAAGGAGGGACATGGAGGAGCGACATTTTCGACATGGTGGATCGAAATGGAGAATTTACATGGAGCAGTGACATGGAAGTGTGACATGAAGGAACGACATAGACGATCGACATGGAGGAGTGAGATGGAGGAACGACATGGAGGAGTGACATGGAGGAGTCACAAGGAAGACAGGGAGGAATGACACGTAGGAGCGACAAGGAGATGTGAAATAGAGCATTGACAAGGAGGAGTGACATGGAGGAGGGACATGGAGGAATTACATTCTGGAGTGACATTCTGGAGGGACATTCTGGATTGATAATCTGGAGGGAAATTCTTGACTGACATGGAGGAGTGATTTGGAGGATGACAGAGAGGATTGACATGGAGGAGGGACATGGAGGAGTGACATGGAGGATCGACATTCTGGAGTGACATGGAGGAGCTACATGGAGGATAGACATGGAGCAGTGACATGGAGGAGTGACAAGGAAGAGTGACAAGGAGGAGAAACATGAAGAAGTAAGACGGGGACATGGGGAACGACATGGAGTAGTGACATGGAGGATCGACATGGAGGAGTGACAAGGAGGAGTGACATGGAAGACAGGGAGGAGTAAAATGAAGGAGCGACATGTTGGAGCGACATTCAGCAGTGACAAGGAGGAGCGACATTCTGGAGCGACATGAATTAGTGACAGGGAGGAGTGACATGGAGGAGTGACATGGAGGAGAGACATGGAAGATTGACATGGAGGACTGACATGAAGGATCAACATGGAGGAGTCGATATGGAGTATTGACAAGGAGGACTGACATGGAGGATAGACATTCTACAGTCAAATTCTGGAGTGAAATTCTGGAGTGACTTGTAGGTTCTACATAGAGGATCAACATGGAGGATCGACATGGAGGAGCGACATGGAGCAATGACATTCCAGAGTAAAATTCTGGAGTGATATTCTGGAGTGACATGGAGGACCGACATGGAGCAGTGACATGGAGGAGCAACATGGAATATCGACATGGAGGATCGACATGGAGGAGAGACATGGAGGAGTGACATGGAACACAGGGAGGAGTGACATGGAGGGGTGACATGGAGGTGTGAAATAGAGGATCGACATGGACGAGTGACATGCAGGAGGTATATGGACGAATGATAATTCTGGAGTGTTTTTCTGGAGGGACTTTCTGGAGTGACATAGAGGTATCGACATGGAGAAGTGACAAGGAGGAGTAACATTCTGGAGTTAAATTCTAGAGTGACATTCTGGAGTGACATGGAGGAGCGACATTCTGGGGTGACATGGAGAAGCGACAAGAAGGAGTGATATGGAGGAGCAGGGACGAGCAACATGGAGAATCAACATGGAATAGTCACATGGAAGAGCGACACGGAGGAGTGACATGGAAGACATGCAGGAGTGACATTGAGGATTGACATGAAGGAGTGACATGGAGGAGTGACATGGAGGAGCTACAGGAAGGTGCGACATCGCGGAGCGACACGGAGGACTGACAATGAGGAGGTAAATTCTGTAGGGACATGGTGGAGCGACATTCTGGAGTGACATGGTAGAGAGACATTCTGGAGTGACATGGAGGAGTGATATGGAGGATGGACAAGGAGGAGCAACATGGAGGAGAAACATGGAGGACTGACATGAAGGATCAACAAGGAGGAGTGACAAGGAGGATTGACATGGAGGACAGACATGAAACATCGACATGGAGGAGTGACATAGTAGAGATGGAGGAGTGACATGGAGGAGTGACATTAAGGATTGACATGGAGGACTTACATGGAGGAGTGACATGAAGGATCGACATGGAGGATCAACATGGAGGATTGTCTTGGAAGAGCGACATTCTGGTGTGACAAGGAGAAGTGAAATGGAGGACAGAAATGGAGGAGCGACATGGAAGAGCAACATGGAGGAGTGACTTGGAGGATGGACAGAGAGGATTGACATGGAGGAACGACATTCTGGAGTGACATGGAAGAGCGACATTCTAGAGTGACATGGAGGAGGTACATGGGGGAGTGACTTGGAAAACATTGAGGAGTGACATGGAGGAGCTACATGGAGGATCGACATGGAGGATAGACATGGAGGATCGACATGGAGGAGTGACATGGAGGAACGACATGGAGGAGTGACATGGAGGATCAACATGGAGGAGTGACATGGAGGAGTGTCATGGAGGTGTTAAAAAGCGGATCGACATGGAGGAGCGACATGGAGGAGGGATATGGTGGAATAATATTCTGGAGTTACATTCTGGAGGGAAATTCTGGAGTGACTTTCGGAGTGACATGGAGGAGCGACATTCTTGGGTGACAGGAGCAACAAGAACGAGTGATATGGAGGAGAACGGACGAGCGACATGGAGGATCAACATGGAATAGTCACATGGAGGAGCGACACGGAGGAGTGACATGGAAGACATGCAGGAGTTACATTAAGGATTGACATTGAGTAGGGACATGGAGGGGTGAAAATGAGGAACGACATGGAGGAGTAACATGGAGGAGCGACATGGAGGGTTGACATAGAGGAGTAACATGAAGGATCAGCATGGAGGAGTGACATGGAGGAGTTACATGGGGGAGTGACATGGAAGACATGGTGGAGTGACATGGTGGAGCAACATGGAGGATCGAAATGGACGATCGACATGAAGCAGTGACATGGAGGAGTGACATGGAAGTGTGACATGGAGGATTGACATGGAGGAGTGACATGGAGGAGCAACATGGTGGAGTGACATGGATGAGTGACATATAGGATTGACATGGAGGAGTAAAATGGAGGAGTGACATGGATGACAGGGAGGAGTGAAATGGAGGAGCGAAATAGAGGATCGACATGGAGGAGTGACATGTAGGATTGCCATGGAAGACATAGAGGAGTGACAAGGAGGAACAACATGGAGTATTGACATGGACGATCAACATGGAGGAGTGACTTGGAGGAGCGACATGTTGGAGCGACATTCTGGAGTGACAAGGAGGACCGACATGGAAGATCGACATGGAGGAGTAACATGTAGGATCTACATGGAGGAATGACATGGAGGAACAACATGGAGGAGTGACATTGAGGAGCGACATGGAGGAGCGACAAGGAGGAGTGACATGGAGGAGCTTCATGGAGGAGTGACATAGAGGATCGACATGGAGGAGTGAAATGGAGGAATGACATGGAAGACAGGGAGAGGTTACATGGAGGAGCGACATGGCGCAGTGACATGGAGGAGTGACATGAAGGATTGACATTGACGAGTTACATGGAGGAGTGATGTGGAAGACAGGGAGGAGTTACATGGAGGAGCGACATTGAGGAGCAAAATAGAGGATCAACATGGAGAAGTGACATGGAGGAGGTATATGGAGGAGTGACATTCTGGAGTGAAATTCTTGAGGGACATTCTGGAGTGACATGGAGGAGTGACAATCTGGAGTGACATGGAGGAGCGACATTCTGGAGTGACATGGAAGAACGACATGAAGGAGTGATATGGAGGAGCAAGGAGGAGCGACATGGAGGATCGACATGGAGAAGTGACATGGAGGAGCGACACGGTCGAGTGACATGGAAGACATGGAGGAGGTACATTCTGGAGTAACATGTTGGATCTACATGGAGGAATGACATGGAGGATCGACATGGAGGAGCGACATTGAGGATCGACATGGAGGAGCAACATTGAGTAGCGACATGGAAGACTGATATGGAGGATCAACAAGGATTAGTGACATGGAGCAGTGACATGGAGGAGTTAAATGTCGTATTGACATGGAGGAGTTACATACAGGAGTGACATGGAGGAGTGACATGAAGGATTGACATGGAGGAGTTACATGGAGGAGTGACGTGGAAGACAGGGAGGAGTTACATGGATGAGCGACATGGAGGAGCAAAATAGAGGATCAACATGGAGGAGTTACATGAAGGAGGTATATGGAGGAGTGACATTCTGGAGTGACATTCTGGAGGGACATTCTGGAGTGACATGGAGGAGCGACATGGAGGAGGGACATGGAGGAGTAACATTCTGGAGTTAAATTCTGGAGTGACAATCTGCAGTGTCATAAAGGAGCGACATTCTAGAGTAACATGGAAGAACGACATGAAGGAGTGACATGGAGGAGCGACATGGAGGAGCGAAATAGAGGATCGACATGGAGAAGTGACATGGAGGAGGGACCTGGAGGAGTGAAATGGAGGAGTGACATGAAGGAGTGACATGGAGGAATGACATGGAGGAGTGATATGGAGGAATGACATGGATGAGTGACGTGGAGGAGCAACATGAAGGAATGACAGAGGAATGACAAGGAGGAGCTACGTGGAGAAGCAAGGAGGAGTGACATGGAGGAGTGACATGGATGAGCGAAATGGAGGAGTGACATGGAGGAGTTACATGGTGGAGTGAGAAGGAGGAGTGATACGGAGGATAGACCTCCTCCATGTGACTCTTGGGAGTCACATGGAGGAGCTAAATTAAGGAGAGACACAGAGGAGTGACATGGAGGAGTGAAATTTAGAAGTGAAATATAGCAGTGACAATAATGAGAGACATGGAGCAGCAAGGAGGAGTGATATGGAGGAGTGACATGGAGGAGAGACATATAGGCTTTATGTGGAGGAGATACATGGAGGAGTGATATGGAGGAGTGACATCGAGGAGTGACAGGGCGGATCAAAATGGAGGATTGATATGGAGGAGTTACATGGCGGAGGGACATGAAGTTGTGATATGGAGGAGCATGGAGGAGGAACATGGTAACATGGTAACTCCATCCATTTCACATGGTGGAGTGAAATGGAGGAATGACATGGAGGAGTGACATGGAGGAATGGCATAGAGGAGTGACGTGGAGGAGTAACATCAAGCAGCAAGGAGGAGTGACATGGAGGACTGACATGGAGTAGTGACATGGAGGAGTAACATGGAGGAGTGACATGGTGGAGTGACATGGAGGAATGACATGGATGAGTGACATGGAAGTCATGGAGTAGTGACATGGAGGAGTGACAAGGAGGACTGAGTTGATGTAGCGACATGGAGGAGTGACATGGAGGAGCGACATGGAAGAGTGACATGGACAGAGTGACATGGAGGAGTGAGTGGGTGGAGCGACATGGAGGAATGACATGGAGTAGCGTCATGGAGGAATTACATGGAGAAGTGATATGGAAGAGTGAAATGGAAGAATGAGATAGCGTGATGTTGAGGAGCAAAATGGAGTAATGACATAGAGGAGTGACATGGTGGAGTGACATGGAGGAATGACATGGAGGAGTGACATGGAAGTCATGGAGAAGTTACATGGAGTATTGATTTGGAGGAGTGACATGGAGGATTGACATTGAGGAGTGATGTGGAGGAGTGACATTTTTGGGTTGACATGGAGGACTGAGTTGGTGCAGCGGCAGGGAGGAGTCACACAGAGGAGTGACATGGAGGCTTGACATGGAGGAGTAACATTGAGGAGTGATATAGACGAGTTACATGGAGTAGCGACATCACGGAGTGACATGGAGGTATCGACATTGAGTAGTGACATGGAGGAGTGACAAGAAGGAGCGAAACAGAGGAGTGATATGGAGGAGCAACATGGAGGATTGACATAGAGGTGTAACATGAAGGATCTGCATGAAGGAGTGACATGGAGGAGCGACATGGTGGAGCAACATGGAGGATCGAAATGGAGGATCAACATGGAGCAGTGACATGGAGGAGTGACATGGAAGTGTGACATGGAGGAGTGACATGGAGGATCGACGTGGAGTGACATGGAGAAGTGACATATAGGATTGACATGGAGCAGTTACATGGAGGTGTGACGTGGAAGACAGGGAGGAATGACATGGAGGAGCGCAATAGAGGATTGACATGGAGGAGGTATATGGAGGAATGATATAGAGGATCAACATAGAGGATTGACATGGAGGAGGGACATGGAGGAGTGACGTTCTGGAGTTAAATTCTGGAGAGACATTCTGGAGTGACATGGAGGAGTGGCAATCTGGGGTAACATGGAGGAGATACATGGAGGAGTGATATGGAGGAGCAGGGACGAGAGACATAGAGGATCGACATGGAAATGTCACATGGAGGAGCAACACGGAGGAGTGACATGGAGGAGTGACATGGAGGATCGACATGGAGGAGTGGCATGGAGGAGTGACATGGAAGTGTGACATGGAGGAGTGACATGGAGGATCGACATGGAGGAGTGGCATTCTGGAGTGACATTCTTGAGGGACATTCTGGAGTGACATGGAGGAGCGACATGGAGGAGGGACATGGAGGAGTAACATTCTGGAGTTATTTTCTGGAGTGACATGGAGGAGCGACATTGTGGAGTGACATGGAGGAGCGACATTGAAGATCGACATGGTGGAGTAACATGTTGGATCCACATGGAGGAGCGACATTGAGGATCGACAATGAGGAGCGACATTGAGGAGCTACATGGAGGAGCGACATGGAGGTCTCACAACGAGGAGCGACATTCTGGATGAATCTGTTGACCAACAAAATTTTCAATTGCAGGTGCTTAGCAGGAAATTGACCATAATTCATTGACCATTAGCAAATCATCATAAATCTTGGTAGATATCTTCAGTACATGTTTGGGAAGAGGCGTACCAAAGCATTTTCCGCTTGACACATAAGGGGCGCCACAAATATCAGAAACTTGTATCACAAGATCCGGTGGACAGAATTTTATCAAATTTGGTGCACATACTCTGGGGGCAAGTATTAACCAAGATCTATAGTGTCATATTGATCGGTGCATGTGGGCGTGGCCTATTTAGCATTTTATGCAAAATTATGCCTTTGCTCAATTTGCTGTGAGCTGGAATGAGCTAGAGACATGAGACTTGGTACCATAACTGTACATGATGCCATAATGCTTCATATAAAATATGAAAACAATTGGCCACATGGTGGCGCTATAACAATTTTATAGGCCAGCCCCCTCACACCATAAGTCCTATTAATTTGAAATTTAACAGACATGTGCTGCTGAATGTGATTTAAAAAAAAGTCTCTTGGACCACGAAAGTCCACCAACTAAATTTTCCGCCATGTTGAATTTTTTGAAAAACACATTTTTGACATCTCCTCCTAAACCGTAGGTCTGATTGCTGGAATATTTTCTGCGAATCATTATTGGACCAGGCTCATCAAAGGTTGCATAAAGCTTGTTGATATGTTATTGTGTTGTGAAGATATTGACCAATTAATTTTTAAGGGGCGGGCTCAGCACGTCAATAGACCTAACTTCACAAGCCTTTGGCCCATCATCTCCAAACTTGCAGCATATGTTCACAAGAGTAGCGGAAACATCTGCTGAAAGTTTCATTCAAATCGGCCACATGGTGACACTGTAATTAACGCCCAAACATGCGATTTTGGAAAGGCCCCGCCCCTCAAACCGTAAGTCCAATTGACTTGAAATGTGACACATATGTGCAACTCCGTGTGATCTACAATAAAGCCTCTTGGACCTCCAAAGTGCACCTGGACATATTTTCCGCCATATTGGATTTTTTGAAAAACACATTTTTGACATCTCTTCCTAAGCCGTAGGTCCGATTGCTGGAATATTTTCTGCGAATTATTATTGGACCAGGCTCATCAAAAGTTGCATTAAGCTTGTTGATATGTTATTGCATTGTGAAGATATTGACCAATACATTTCTAAGAGGCGCGCCTCAGCACATCAATAGACCTAACTTCACAAGCCTTTGGCCCATCATCTCCAAACTTGCAGCATATGTTCACAAGAGTAGTTGAAACATCCGCTGAAAGTTTCATTCAAATCGACCACTAGAGGGGCGCTTTGAGCGATATGCCGCTTACGGCTTTAATTCATTTTAAATTGATATAACTATGTGGATGTGGAAATATGTTTTATATATTTCATGTTTATTCTTTTACAATGTAATTGTAACCTGTGTTGAAATGTACCACTATACGATCACAATGTACAACTCTAGTTTTCATCACTAAGCCAAAGAATGCATTTCTCCTCCAGAAACACTGAAAAGTGGATTCATATGAAAAATGTGAAATTTCTTCACAGAAAAACATTTCTTGCATTGGAAAAACTCAAAAAAAGGATAAATATGAAAGGGAACACAGTTTTCCAAAATATAATATGATAGTTTTGGAGACTCAGAAACGCATTTCTCCTCAAGAAACACTGAAAAGTGCTTTTATATGAAGAATATGTGATTTATTTACAGAAACACATCTGTTATACTGGAAACATACAAAACAAGACAGAATATGAAAAGAATCATTGTTTTCTCAAACTTTACATTAGAATTCGCTTCCCAGTATCAAATATTCATTCTGAGCTCAATTCTATGCAAAACTCTTGTTTGCATCACTAAACTCGCTTAATATGTCTTTCTCATGCAAAACCTCTCAGAAACGCATTTCTCCTCAAGAAACACTGAAAAGTGCGTTTATATGAAGAATATGTGATTTATTTACAGAAACACATCTGTTATACTGGAAACATACAAAAAAGAGACAGAATATGAAAAGAAACATTGTTTTCTCAAATTTTACATTAGAATTCGCTTCCAAATATCAAATCTTCATTCTGAGCTCAATTCTATGCAAAACTCTTGTTTTCATCACTAAACTCGCTTAATATGTCTTTCTCATGCAAAACCACTCAGAAACGCATTTCTCCTCAAGAAACACTGAAAAGTGCGTTTATATGAAGAATATGTGATTTATTTACAGAAACACATCTGTTATACTGGAAACATACAGAACAAGACAGAATATGAAAAGAATCATTGTTTTCTAAAACTTTACATTAGAATTCGCTTCCCAGTATCAAATATTCATTCTGAGCTCAATTCTATGCAAAACTCTTGTTTGCATCACTAAACACCCTTATATGTCTTTCTCATCCAAAACCACTCAGGAACGCATTTCTCCTCAAGAAACACTGAAACGTGCATTTATATGAAGAATATGTGATTTCTTCAGAAAATAAATCTCTTTTATTGGAAACATACAAAACAGGATGAAAATGAAAGAGAATATATTTTTACATTTGTTTTACATAATAGTTGGCCTTTCTGCATCAAACCTTCACACTGACCTCAAGTCCATGTAAAACTTTAGTTTTCATCACTAAACTTGCTTAAACTGTTTTAAAAAAAAATCCAAGTATTATATGTCGAAAAATTTCTTGGAAAAAGAAAAGTATAGTATTTCAAAAAATGTCATGAAAAAAAGTTATACTACTACTATATATTTTGATTTTTTTTTGAAAAAAAGTCATACTATATTGTATATCGAAAGATTTCATGAAAATAATTCATATCAAAAATGAATTGTATAACATGTCGAACAAAGTTAAACTATATCTTGTCGAAAAATTTCATGAAAAAAATTAATTGTATAATAAATCTTAAAAAATCATGAAAAAAAGTACCGTATAAGATGTCGAAAATTTTCTTGAAGAAAAGTCAAAGTATAGTGTTTTCAAAAAATGTCATGAAAAAAAAGTTATAGTATAGCATTTTGAAATTTTTTGGAAAAAAATACAATATTGTATATGTCAGCGACATTGAAGATCGACATGGAGGAGTAACATGTTGGATCCACATGGAGGAATGACATGGAGGACTGACATGAAGTAGTGATATGGAAGACAGGGAGGAGTGACATGGAGGGTCAACATGGAGGAGTGACATGGAGGAGGAATATGGAGGAGTGACATTCTGGAGTGACATTCAGGAGGAACATTCTGGAGTGACATGGAGGTATCGACATTGAGTAGTGACATGGAGGAGTGACAAGAAGGAGCGACACAGAGGAGTGACATGGAGGAGCAACATGGAGGATTGACATAGAGGTGTAATATGAAGGATCTGCATGGAGGAGCTACATGGAGGAGGTACATGGGGGAGTGAAATGGAAGACATGGAGGAGAGACATGGAGGATCAACATGGAGGAGTGACATGGAGGATCGACATGGAGTGACATGGAGAAGCGACATGGTGGAGTTACATGGAGAAGTGACATATAGGTTTGACATGGAGGAGTTACATGGAGGAGTGACGTGGATTACAGGGAGGAATGACATGGAGGAGCGCAATAGAGGATCGACATGGAGCACATTGAGGAGTGAAATGGAGGAGCGACATGGAGGATGGCAGGATGGAGTAACATTGAGGATCGACATGGAAGACTGACATGGAGGAGCGACATGGAAGAGCGACATGGAGGATCTACATGGAGGAGAGACATCACGGAGCGACGTGGAAGACTGACAACGAGGAGGTACATTCTGGAGGAACATGGTGGAGCGACATTCTGGAGTGACATGGAGGAGCGACATTCTGGAGTGACATGGAGGAGCGATATGGAAGATCGACATGGAGGATGAACATGTAGGATCTAAATGGAGGAGTTACATGTAGGATCAACATGGAGGATCGACAAGGAGGAGTGACATTGAGGAGCAACATGAAGGAGTATCAAGGTTGATCGACATGGAGAAGTGACATGGAGGAGTGACATGGTAGAGATGGAGGAGTGACATGGAGGAGAGACATTCTAGAGTGACATGGAGGAGCGACATGGTGGAGGGATATGGATGAGCAAGTAAGAGCGACATGGAGGATCAACATGTGTCGACATGGAAGACATGGAGGAGTGACATGGAGGAGCGACATCAAGCAGTGACATTCTGGAGTTCAATCTGGAGTGATATTCTGGAGTGACATGGAGGAGCGACATTCTGGAGTGACATGGAGTAGCGACATGGAGGATCGACATGGAAGAGTGACATTCTGGAGTTAAATCTGGAGTGATATTCTGGAGTGACATGGAGTAGCGACATGGAGGAGTGACATCAAGCAGTGACATTCTGGAGTGATATTCTGGAGTGACATGGAGGAGCGACATTCTGGAGTAACAAGGAGGAGCGACATAGAGGATCGAAATGGATTTGCGACATCAAGCAGTTACATGGATAAGTGACATTCTGGAGCTAAATCTGGAGTGATATTCTGGAGTGAAATGGAAGAGCGACATTCTGGAGTGACATGGAGTAGCGACATGATGGAGTGATATGGAGGATTAAGAAGGAGCCACATGGAGGATCGACATGTGTCGACATGGAAGACATGGAGGAGTGACATGGAGGATTGACATGAAGGATCGACATGGAGCAGCGACATGGAGGATCGACATGGCGGAGTTACATGCAGGACTGACATGGAAGAAAGGGAGGAGTGACATGGAGTGGCAACATGGAGGTGTGAAATAGAGGATCGACATGGAGGAGGTATATGGAGCAGTGACATTCTGGAGTGACTTTCTGGAAGGACATTCTGGAGTGACATGGAGGTATCAACATGGAGGAGTGACAAGGAGGAGTGATATAGAGGATCAACATAGAGGATTGACATGGAGGAGGGACATGGAGGAGTGACGTGGAAGACAGGGATTAGTGACATTGAGGAGCGACATAGAGGATCGAAATGGATTTGCGACATCAAGCAGTTACATGGATAAGTGACATTCTGGAGCTAAATATGGAGTGATATTCTGGAGTAAAATGGAAGAGCGACATTCTGGAGTGACATGGAGTGGCGACATGATGGAGTGATATGGAGGATTAAGAAGGAGCCACATGGAGGATCGACATGTGTCGACATGGAAGACATGGAGGAGTGACATGGAGGATTGACATGAAGGATCGACATGGAGCAGCGACATGGAGGATCGACATGGCGGAGTTACATGCAGGACTGACATGGAAGAAAGGGAGGAGTGACATGGAGTGGCAACATGGAGGTGTGAAATAGAGGGTCGACATGGAGGAGGTATATGGAGCAGTGACATTCTGGAGTGACTTTCTGGAAGGACATTCTGGAGTGACATGGAGGTATCAACATGGAGGAGTGACAAGGAGGAGTGATATAGAGGATCAACATAGAGGATTGACATGGAGGACGGACATGGAGGAGTGACGTGGAAGACAGGGATTAGTGACATTGAGGAGCGAAATAGAGAATCAACATGAAGGAGTGACATGGAGGAGGAGTGGCATTCTGGAGTGACATTCTTGAGGGACATTCTGGAGTGACATGGAGGAGCGACATGGAAGAGCGACATGGAGGATCGACATGGAGCAGTGACATGGAAGAGCGACATGGAAGAGCGACATGGAGGAGCTACATGGAGGTGCGACATCACGGAGCGACATGGAGGTCTGACAACGAGGAGGTACATTCTGGAGGGACAGGGTGGAGCGACATTCTGGAGTGACATGGAGGAGCGACATTCTGGAGTGACATGTAAGATCGACATGGAAGAGTAACATAGAGGATCTAAATGGAGGAGTGACATGGAGGAGTGACATGGAAGAGCGATATGGAGGATCGACAAGGAGGAGTAACATTGAGGAGCAACATGGAAGACTGACATGGAGGAGCAACATGGTAGAGCGACTAGGAGGAGCTACATGGAGTAGCGACATCACGGAGCGACATGGAGGACTGACATGGAGGAGTGACATGGAGGAGTGATATGGAAGACAGGGAGGAGTGACATGGAGGGTCGACATGGAGGAGGAATATGGAGGAATGACATTCTGGAGTGACTTGCAGGAGGGACATTCTAGAGTGACATGGAGGTATCGACATTGAGTAGTGACATGGAGGAGTGACAAGAAGGAGAGATACAGAGGAGTGACATGGAGGAGCAACATGGAGGACCGACATAGAGGTGTAACATGAAAGATCTACATGGAGAAGCGACATGGTGGAGTGACATGGAGAAGTGACATATAGGATTGACATGGAGGAGTTACATGGAGGAGTGACGTGGAAGACAGGGAGGAATGACATGGAGGAGCGCAATAGAGGATCGACATGGAGCACATTGAGGAGTGAAATGGAGGAGTGACATAGAGGATAGACATTGAGGAGTGGAATGGAGGAGCGACATGGAAGAGTGACATGGAGGAGCGACATGGAAGAGCGACATGGAGGATCTACATGGAGGAGCAACATCACGGAGCGACATGGAAGACTGACAACGAGGAGATACAGTCTGGAGGAACATGGTGGAGCGACATTCTGGAGTGACATGGAGGATCAACATGGAGGAGTCGACATGGAGTATTGACAAGGAGGACTTACATGGAGGAGTGACATCCTCCAGATAAATTCTGGTGTGAAATTCTGGAGTGATATGTAGGATCTACATGTAAGAGTATCAAGGTTGATCGACATGGAGAAGTGAAATGGAAGAGTGACATGGTAGAGATGGAGGAGTGATATGGAGGAGAGACATGGAAGATCGACATGGAGGATCGACATGTAGGAGTGACATTCTGGAGTTAAATCTGGTTGACATGGAGGAGCGACATTCTGGAGTGACATGGAGGAGCGACATGGTGGAGTGATATGGAAGACATGGAGGGGTGACATGGAGGATCGACATTGAGCAGTGACATGGAGGAGTGACAAAGAGGAGCGACATGGAGGAGTGATATGGAGGAGTGACATTCTGGAGGGACATTCTGGTACCATAACTGTACATGATGCCATAATGCTTCACATAAAATATGAAAACAATTGGCCACATGGTGGCGCTATAACAATTTTCAAGGCCAGCCCCCTCACACCATAAGTCCTATTAATTTGAAATTTGACAGACATGTGCTGCTGAATGTGATCTAAAAAAAAGTCACTTGGACCATGAAAGTCCACCAACTAAATTTTCCGCCATGTTGAATTTTTTGAAAAACACATTTTTGACATCTTCTCCTAAACTGTAGGTCTGATTGCTGGCATATTTTCTGCGAATCATTATTGCACCAGGCTCATCAAAGGTTGCATAAAGCTTGTTGATATGTTATTGTGTTGTGAAGATATTGACCAATTCATTTTTAAGGGGCGGGCTCAGCACGTCAATAGACCTAACTTCACAAGCCTTTGGCCCATCATCTCCAAACTTGCAGCATATGTTCACAAGAGTAGCGGAAACATCTGCTGAAAGTTTCATTCAAATCGACCACTAGAGGGCGCTTTGAGCGATATGCCGCTTGCGGCTTTAATTCATTTTAAATTAATATAACTATGTGGATGTGGAAATAAGTTTTATATATTTCATGTTTATTCTTTTACAATGTAATTGTAACCTGTGTTGAAATGTACCACTATACGATCACAATGTACAACTCTAGTTTTCATCACTAAGCCAAAGAATGCATTTCTCCTCCAGAAACACTGAAAAGTGGATTCATATGAAAAATGTGAAATTTCTTCACAGAAAAACATTTCTAGCATTGGAAACACTCAAAAAAAGGATAAATATGAAAGGGAACACAGTTTTCCAAAATATAATATGATAGTTTTGGACTCCAGGCATCAAACTGTCAGTCTGAGCTGAATTCCATGTTAAACGATAGTTTTCATCACTAAACTCGTTTAATATGGCTTTCTCACCCAAAACCACTCAGGAACGCATTTCTCCTCCAGAAACACTGAAACGTGCATTAATATGAAGAATATGTGATTTATTTACAGAAACACATCTGTTATACTGGAAACATACAAAACAAGACAGAATATGAAAAGAATCATTGTTTTCTCAAACTTTACATTAGAATTCGCTTCCCAGTATCAAATATTCATTCTGAGCTCAATTCTATGCAAAACTCTTGTTTTCATCACTAAACTCGCTTAATATGTCTTTCTCATGCAAAACCACTCAGGAACGCATTTCTCCTCCAGAAACACTGAAACGTGCATTAATATGAAGAATATGTGATTTATTTACAGAAACACAGCTGTTATACTGGAAACATACAAAAAAGAGACAGACTATGAAAAGAAACATTGTTTTCTCAAATTTTACTTTAGCATTCACTTCCAAGTATCAAATCTTCATTCTGAGCTCAATTCTATGCAAAACTCTTGTTTTCATCACTAAACTCGCTTAATATGTCTTTCTCATGCAAAACCACTCAGAAACGCATTTCTCCTCAAGAAACACTGAAAAGTGCATTTATATAAAGAATATGTGATTTATTTACAGAAACACATCTGTTATACTGGAAACATACAAAAACGAGACAGACTATGAAAAGAAACATTTTTTTCTCAAATTTTACATTAGAATTCACTTCCGAGTATCAAATCTTCATTCTGAGCTCAATTCTATGCAAAACTCTTGTTTTCATCACTAAACTCGCTTAATATGTCTTTCTCATGCAAAACCACTCAGAAACGCATTTCTCCTCAAGAAACACTGAAAAGTGCGTTTATATGAAGAATATGTGATTTATTTATAGAAACACATCTGTTATACTGGAAACATACAAAAAAGAGACAGAATATGAAAAGAAACATTGTTTTCTCAAATTTTACCTTAGAATTCACTTCCAAGTATCAAATCTTCATTCTGAGCTCAATTCTATGCAAAACTCTTGTTTTCATCACTAAACTCGCTCAATATGTCTTTCTCATCCAAAACCACTCAGGAACGCATTTCTCCTCAAGAAACACTGAAACGTTCATTTATATGAAAATGATGTGATTCCTTCAGAAAATAAATCTCTTTTATTGGAAACATACAAAACAGGATGAAAATGAAAGAGAATATATTTTTACATTTGTTTTACATAATAGTTGGCCTTTCTGCATCAAACCTTCACACTGACCTCATTTCCATGTAATGTTTTCATCACTAAACTTGCTTAAACTGTTTTAAAAAAAATCCATTGTATGATATGTCGAAAAATTTCTTGGAAAAAAAAGTCAAAGTATAGTATTTCAAAAAATGTCATGAAAAAAATACAATATTCTATATGTCAGCGACATTGAAGATCGACATGGAGGAGTAACAAGGATCCACATGGAGGAATGACATGGAGGATCGACATGGAGGTGCGACATTGAGGATCTACATTGAGGAGCTACATGGAGGAGCTCCATGGAAGATTAACATGTAGGATCCAAATGGAGGAGTGACATGGAGGAGTGACATGCTGGAGCAACATGGAGGATAAAAATGTAGGATCGATGTGGAGGAGTAACAAGGAGGAGCGACATAGAGGATCGAAATGGATTTGCGACATCAAGAAGTTACATGGATAAGTGACATTCTGGAGCTAAATCTGGTTGATATTCTGGAGTGACATGGAAGAGCGACATTCTGGAGTGACATGGAGGATCGACATTGAGGAGTGGAATGGAGGAGCGACATGGAGGATTGACATTGAGGAGTGGAATGGAGGAGCGACATGGAGGATGGCAGGATGGAGTAACATTGAGGATCAACATGGAAGAGTGACATGGAGGAGCGACATGGAAGAGCGACATGAAGAGATCTACATGGAGGAGCGACATCACGGAGCGACATGGAAGACTGACAACGAGGAGGTACATTCTGGAGGAACATGGTGGAGCGACATTCTGGAGTGACATGGAGGAGCGACATTCTAGAGTGACATGGAGGAGCGATATGGAAGATAGACATGGAGGAGGAACATGTAGGATCTAAATGGAGGAGTTACATGTAGGATCAACATGGAGGATCGACAAGGAGAAGTGACATTGAGGAGCAACATGGAGGATCGACAAGGAGGAGTGACATTGAGGAGCAACATGGAGGATTGACATGGAGGAGCAACATAGAGGATTTACATGGAGGAGTATTAAGGTTGATCGACATGGAGAAGTGACATTGAGGAGTGACATGGTAGAGATGGAGGAGTGACATGGAGGAGAGACATCAAGCAGTGACATTCTGGAGTTCAATCTGGAGTGATGTTCAGGAGTGACATGGAGGAGCGAAATTCTGGAGTGACATGGAGTAGCGACATGGAGGAGTGACATGCTGGAGCAACATGAAGGTTAAAAATGTAGGATCGATGTGGAGGAGTAACAAGGAGGAGCGACATGGAGGATCGACATGGAGGAGCGACATCCAGCAGTGACATTCTGGAGTTCAATCTGGAGTGACATGGAGGAGCGACATTCTGGAGTGACATGGAGTTGTGACATGGAGGAGTGACATGCTGGAGCAACATGGAGAATAAAAATGTAGGATCGATGTGGAGGAGTAACAAGGAGGAGCGACATAGAGGATCGAAATGGATTTGCGACATCAAGAATTTACATGGATAAGTGACATTCTGGAGCTAAATCTGGAGTGATATTCTGGAGTGACATGGAAGAGCGACATTCTGGAGTGACATGGAGGATCGACATTGAGGAGTGGATTGGAGGAGCGACATGGAGGATTGACATTGAGGAGTGGAATGGAGGAGCGACATGGAGGATGGCAGGATGGAGTAACATTGAGGATCAACATAGAAGAGTGACATGGAAGAGCGACATGGAGCATCTACATGGAGGAGCGACATCACGGAGCGACATGGAAGACTGACAACGAGGAGGTACATTCTGGAGGAACATGGTGGAGCGACATTCTGGAGTGACATGGTGGAGCGACATTCTGGAGTGACATGGAGGAGCGACATTCTAGAGTGACATGGAGGAGCGATATGGAAGATCGATATGGAGGAGGAACATGTAGGATCTAAATGGAGGAGTTACATGTAGGATCAACATGGAGGGTCGACAAGGAGGAGTGACATTGAGGATCAACATGGAGGATCAACATGGAGGAGCGACATAGAGGACTTACATGGAGGAGTATCAAGGTTGATCGACATGGAGAAGTGACATGGAGGAGTGACATGGTAGAGATGGTGGAGTGACATGGAGGAGAGACATGGAAGAGTGACATTCTGGAGTTAAATCTGGATTGACATGGAGGAGCGACATTCTAGAGTGACATGGAGGAGCAACATGGTGGAGGGATATGGATGAACAAGTAAGAGCGACATGGAGGATCAACATGTGTCGACATGGAAGACATGGAGGAGTGACATGGAGGAGCGACATCAAGCAGTGACATTCTGGAGTTCAATCTGGAGTGACATTCAGGGTTGACATGGAGGAGCGACATTCTGCAGTGACATGGAGTAGCGACATGGAGGCGTGATATGCTGGAGCAACATGGAGGATAAAAATGTAGGATCGATGTGGAGGAGTAACAAGGAGGAGCGACATGGAGGATCGACATGGAGGAGCGACATCAAGCAGTGACATTCTGGAGTTCAATCTGGAGTGATATTCAGGAGTGACATGGAGGAGCGACATTCTGGAGTGACATGGAGTAGCGACATGGAGGAGTGACATGCTGGAGCAACATGGAGGATAAAAATGTAGGATCGATGTGGAGGAGTAACAAGGAGGATCGACATGGAGGATCGACATGGAGGAGCGACATCAAGCAGTGACATTCTGGAGTTCAATCTGGAGTGACATGGAGGAGCGACATTCTGGAATGACATGGAGTAGCGACATGGAGGAGTGACATGCTGGAGCAACATGGAGGATAAAAATGTTGGATCGATGTGGAGGAGTAACAAGGAGGAGCGACATGGAGGATCGAAATGGATTTGCGACATCAAGCAGTTACATGGATAAGTGACATTCTGGAGCTAAATCTGGAGTGATATTCTGGAGTGACATGGAGGATCGACATGGAGGAGTGACATGGAGGATCGACTTTCTGGAGTGACATGGAGAAGCGGCATTCTGGTGTGACATGGAGGAGATACATGGAGGAGTGATATGGAAGAGCAGGGACGAGAGGCATAGAGGATCGACATGGAAAAGTCACATGGAGGAGTGTCAGGAGTGACATGGAACACATGGTGGAGTGACATTGAATATCGACATTGAGGATCGACATGAAACAGTGACATGGAGGAGTGTCATGGAAGTGTGACATGGAGGAGTGACATGGGGGAGCGACATGGTGGAGTGACATGGAGTACATGGAGGAGTGAAATGGAGGAGCCACATGGAGGATCGACATGGAGGAGTGACATGGAGGATCGACATTGAGGAGTGGAATGGAGGAGCGACATGGAGGATTGACATTGAGGAGTGGAATGGAGGAGCGACATGGAGGATGGCAGGATGGAGTAACATTGAGGATCAACATGGAAGAGTGACATGGAGGAGCGACATGGAGGAGCGACATGGAAGAGCGACATGGAGGATCTACATGGATTTGCGACATCAAGCAGTTACATGGATAAGTGACATTCTGGAGCTAAATCTGGAGTGATATTCTGGAGTGACATGGAAGAGCGACATTCTGGAGTGACATGGAGTGGCGACATGATGGAGTGATATGGAGGATTAAGAAGGAGCCACATGGAGGATCGACATGTGTCGACATGGAAGACATGGAGGAGTGACATGGAGGAGTGACATGGAGGATCGACATGGAGCAGCGACATGGAGGAGTGACATGCTGGAGCAACATGGAGGATAAAAATGTAGGATCGATGTGGAGGAGTAACAAGGAGGAGCGACATGGAGGATCGACATGGAGGAGCGACATGGAGGATCGACATGTGTCGACATCTAAGACATGGAGGAGTGACATGGAGGAGCGACATGGAGGATCGACATGGAGCAGCGACATGGAGGATCGACATGGCGAGCGTTACATGCAGGACTGACCTGAAGAAAGGTAGGAGTGGACATGGAGTGGCAACCTGGAGGTGTGAAATAGAGGATTCGACATGGAGGCGGGATATGGAGCAGTGACATTCTGGAGTGACTTTCTGGAAGGACATTCTGGGTGACATGGAGGTATCACATGGAGAGTGAAAGGGAGTGATATAGAGTGATCACAAGAGGAGTGAGAGTGATAGACAGGATAGGACATTGAGGAGCAATAGAGGATTGACATGGAGGAGGAGTGGCATTTGGAAGGCATCTGAGGGATTCTGAGTGACATTGAGCGACGAAGAGGGGACTATGGAGGAGTAAATTCTGGAGTAATTTTGGCAACATGAGAGCGACTTCTGGAGTACATGGAGGAGCGAGTGGAGTGCATGGAGGAGTAACATTTGCTCACATGGAGGGACATTCGACATGGAGTGACGACATGTATGGAGCGACGTGGTGGAGGAGCGACAATGGAGGAGACACATTGCTGGAGTACATATTATGTTCTGGGAGGAGAGAGTGACATGGAGGATCGACAAGACAGCTCTGAGTGGACATGGAGAGAAGGAAGTGACATAGAGAGGAGCGACATTCTGGAGTGCAGGAGTGACAAAGAGGAGTGACATGGAGGAGTGAGGAGTATGGAGGAGTGACATTTTGGAGGGACATTCTAGAGGGAAATTCTGGAGTGACATTGATGAGAGATATGGAGAATTGACATAGAGGAGTAACATGAAGGATCTACATGGAGGAGCAACATAGGGGAGTGACATGGAAAACATGTAGCAGTGAAATGGAGGAGCAACATCGAGGATCGACATGAAGGATCGACATGAAGCAGTGACATGGAGGAGTGACATTGAGGATCGACATGGAGGAGTCCACATGGAGTATTGACATGGAGGAACGACATTCTCGAGTGACATGGAGGAGGTACATGGGGGAGTGACTTGGAAGACATCGAGGAGTGACATGTAGGAGTGACATGGAGGAACGACATGGAGGAGTGACATGGAAGAGTGACATGGAAGACAGGTAGGAGTGAAATGGAGGAGCGACATTCTGGACTGACATTCTGGAGTGACATTGATGAGCTACATGGAGGAGGTACATAGGGGAGTGACATGGAAGATAGGGAGGATTGACATGTAGGAGCAAAATAGAGGTGTTAAATTGAGGATGGACATGGAGAAGTGATATGGAGGAGGGACATGGAGGAGTGACATTCTGGAGGGGCATTCTGGATTGACATGGAGGAGTGACATGGAGGATGGACATGGAGGAGTGACATTCTGGAGTTAAATTCTGGATTGACATTCTGGATTGACATGGAGGAGCAACATTCCCGAGTGACATGGAGGAGTTTTATGGATGAGCAATTAGGAGCGACATGGAGGATCGAACCGGAGGAGTGACATGGAAGACATGGAGTGACATGGAGGATCGACATTGAGTAGTGACTTGGAGTAGTGACAAGGAGGAGTAACATGAAGGAGTAAGAAGGAGGAGCGACATGGAGGAGTGACATGGAGGATCGACATTCTGGAGTGACATGGAGAAGCAGCATTCTGGTGTGACGCGGAGGAGATACATGGCAGATTGATATGGAGGAGCAGGGACGAGAGACATAGAGGATCGACATGGAAAAGTCACATGGAGGAGTGTCAGGAGTGACATGGAACACATGATGGAGTGACATTGAAGATCGATATTGAGGATCGAAATGGAGGATCGACATGAAACAGTGACATGGAGGAGTGACATGGAAGTGTGACATGGAGGAGTGACATGGAGGATCGAAATGGAGGAGTGACATGGGGGAGCGACATGGTGGAGTGACTTGGAGGAGTGACATGTAGGTTGACATGGAGGAGTGACGTAGAAGACAGGGAGGAATGACATGGAGGAGTGAAATGGAGGAGCGACATGGAGGCTCGACATGGAGGAGTGACATGGAGGATCGACATTGAGGAGTGGAATGGAGGAGCGACATGGAGGATAGATAGGATGGAGTAACATTGCGGATCGACATGGAAGAGTGACATGGAGGAGCGACATGGAAGAGCGACATGGAGGATCTACATGGAGGAGCGACATCACGGATCGACATGGAAGACTGACAACGAGGAGGTACATTCTGGAGGAACATGGTGAAGCGACATTCTGGAGTGACATTCTGGAGTGACATGGAGGAGCGATATGGAAGATCGACATGGAGGAGTAACATGTAGGTTCTAAATGGAGGAGTTACATGTAGGATCGACATGGAGGATCGACAAGGAGGAGTGACATTGAGGAGCAACATGGAAGACTGAAATGGAGGAGTGACATCCTACAGTTAAATTCTGGTTTGAAATTCTGGAGTGACATGTAGGATCTACATGGAGGAGCGACATGGAGGATCAACATGGAGGAGCGACATAGAGGATTGACATGGAGAAGTATCAAGGTTGATCGACATGGAGAAGTGACATGGAGGAGTTACATGGTAGAGATGGAGGAGTGACATGGAGGAGAGACATGGAAGATCGACATGGAGGATCGACATGTAGGAGGGACATTCTGGAGTTAAATCTGGTTGACATGGAGGAGCGACATTCTGGAGTGACATGAAGGAACGACATGGAGGAGGGACATGGAGGAGTAACATTCTGGTGTTAATTTCTGGAGTGACATGGAGGAGCGACTTTCTGGAGTGACATGGAGGAGCGACATTGAAGATCGACATGGAGGAGTAACATGTTGGATCCACATGGAGGAATGACATGGAGGATCGACATGGAGGAGCGACATTGAGGATCGACAATGAGGAGCGACATTGAGGAGCTACATGGAGGAGCTACATGGAGGAGCGACATGAAGGAGTGAAATGGGGGAGTGACATGGAAAATGGGGAGGTTGACATGTAGGAGCAAAATGGAGATGTTAAATTGAGGATGGACATGGAGAAGTGATATGGAGGAGGGACATGGAGGAGCAACATTCCCGAGTGACATGGAGGAGTTTTATGGATGAGCAATTAGGAGCGACATGGAGCAGTGATATGAGAGTGTGACATGGAAGAGCGAAATGGAGGATCGACATGTAGGAGTGACATGGAGGACCGACATGGAGGAGTGACATGGAGGAGTGACATGGAAGACAGGTAGGAGTGACATGGAGGAGTGACATTCTGGACTGACATTCTGGAGTGACATTGATGAGCTACATGGAGGAGGTACATAGGGGAGTAACATGGAAGACATGGAGGAGTGAAATGGGGGAGTGACATGGAAGATGGGGAGGCTTGACATGTAGGAGCAAAATGGAGGTGTTAAATTGAGGATGGACATGGAGAAGTGATATGGAGGAGGGACATGGAGGAGCCACATTCCCGAGTGACATGGAGGAGTTTTATGGATAAGCAATTAGGAGCGACATGGAGGAGTGATATGAGAGTGTGACATGGAAGAGCGAAATGGAGGATCGACATGTAGGAGTGACATGGAGGACCGACATGGAGGAGTGACATGGAGGAGTGACATGGAAGACAGGTAGGAGTGACATGGAGGAGTGACATTCTGGACTGACATTCTGGAGTGACATTGATGAGCTACATGGAGGAGGTACATAGGGGAGTGACATGGAAGACATGGAGGAGTGAAATGGGGGAGTGACATGGAAGATGGGGAGGAATGACATGTAGGAGCAAAATGGAGGTGTTAAATTGAGGATGGACATGGAGACGTGATATGGAGGAGGGACATGGAGGAGCAACATTCCCGAGTGACATGGAGGAGTTTTATGGATGAGCAATTAGGAGCGACATGGAGGATCGAACCGGAGGAATGACATGGAAGACATGGAGTGACATGGAGGATCGACATTGAGTAGTGACTTGGAGTAGTGACAAGGAGGAGTGACATGAAGGAGTAAGAAGGAGGAGCGACATGGAGGAGTGACATGGAGGATCGACGTTCTGGAGTGACATGGAGAAGCGGCATTCTGATGTGACACGGAAGAGATACATGGAGGAGTGATATGGAGGAGCAGGGACGAGAGACATAGAAGATCGACATGAAACAGTGACATGGAGGAGTGACATGGAAGTGTGACATGGAGGAGTGACATGGGGGAGCGACATGGTGGAGTGACTTGGAGGAGTGACATGTAGGTTGACATGGAGGAGTGACGTGGAAGACAGGGAGGAATGACATTGAGGAGTGGAATGGTGGAGCGACATGGAGGATTGACATTGAGGAGTGGAATGGAGGAGCGACATGGAGGATGGCAGGATGGAGTAACATTGAGGATCGACATTGAGGAGTGGAATGGAGGAGCGACATGGAAGAGCGACATGGAGGATCTACATGGAGGAGCGACATCACGGAGCGACATGGAAGACTGACAACGAGGAGGTACATTCTGGAGGAACATGGTGGAGCGACATCCTGGAGTGACATGGAGGAGCGACATTCTGGAGTGACATGGAGGAGCGATATGGAAGATCGACATGGAGGAGGAACATGTAGGATCTAAATGGAGGAGTTACATGTAGGATCAACATGGAGGATCGACAAGGAGGAGTGACATTGAGGAGCAACATGGAGGATTGACATGGAGGAGCGACATAGAGGATTGACATGGAGGAGTATCAAGGTTGATCGACATGGAGAAGTGACATGGAGGAGTGACATGGAGGAGAGACATGGAAGATCGACATGGAGGATCGACATGGAAGAGTGACATTCTGGAGTTAAATCTGGATCGACATGGAGGAGCGACATCCAGCAGTGACATTCTGGAGTTCAATCTTGAGTGACATGGAGGAGCGACATTCTGGAGTGACATGGAGTTGCGACATGGAGGAGTGACATGCTGGAGCAATATGGAGGATAAAAATGTAGGATCGATGTGGAGGAGTAACAAGGAGGAGCAACATAGAGGATCGAAATGGATTTGCGACTTCAAGCAGTTACATGGATAAGTGACATTCTGGAGCTAAATCTGGAGGAATATTCTGTAGTGACATGGAAGAGCGACATTCTGGAGTGACATGGAGTAGCGTCATGGTGGAGTGATATGGAGGATTAAGAAGGAGCCACATGGAGGATCGACATGTGTCGACATGGAAGACATGGAGGAGTGACATGGAGGATCGACATGGCGGACTTACATGCAGGACTGACATGGAGGAGTGGCATTCTGGAGTGACATTCTTGAGGGACATTCTGGAGTGACATGGAGGAGCGACATTGAAGATCAACATGGAGGAGTAACATGTTGGATCCACATGGAGAAATGACATGGAGGATCGATATGGAGGAGCGACATTGAGGATCGACAATGAGGAGCGACATTGAGGAGCTACATGGAGGAGCTACATGGAGGAGCGACATGGAGGTCTCACAACGAGGAGCGACATTCTGGATGAATCTGTTGACCAACAAAATTTTCAATTGCAGGTGCTTAGCAGGAAATTGACCATAATTCATTGACCATTAGCAAATCATCATAAATCTTGGTAGATATCTTCAGTACATGTTTGGGAAGAGGCGTACCAAAGCATTTTCCGCTTGACACATAAGGGGCGCCACAAATATCAGAAACTTGTATCGCAAGATCCGGTGGACAGAATTTTATCAAATTTGGTGCACATACTCTGGGGGCAAGTATTAACCAAGATCTATAGTGTCATATTGATCGGTGCATGTGGGCGTGGCCTATTTAGCATTTTATGCAAAATTATGCCTTTGCTCAATTTGCTGTGAGCTGGAATGAGCTAGAGACATGAGACTTGGTACCATAACTGTACATGATGCCATAATGCTTCACATAAAATATGAAAACAATTGGCCACATGGTGGCGCTATAACAATTTTCAAGGCCAGCCCCCTCACACCATAAGTCCTATTAATTTGAAATTTGACAGACGTGTGCTGCTGAATATGATTTAAAAAAAAGTCTTTTGGACCACGAAAGTCCACCAACTAAATTTTCCGCCATGTTGAATTTTTTGAAAAACACATTTTTGACATCTCCTCCTAAACCGTAGGTCTGATTGCTGGTATATTTTCTGCGAATCATTATTGGACCAGGCTCATCAAAGGTTGCATAAAGCTTGTTGATATGTTATTGTGTTGTGAAGATATTGACCAATTAATTTTTAAGGGGCGGGCTCAGCACGTCAATAGACCTAACTTCACAAGCCCATCATCTCCAAACTTGCAGCATATGTTCACAAGAGTAGTTGAAACATCCACTGAAAGTTTCATTCAAATCGACCACTAGCGGGCGCTTTGAGCGATATGCCGCTTGCGGCTTTAATTCATTTTAAATTAATATAACTATGTGGATGTGGAAATAAGTTTTATATATTTCATGTTTATTCTTTTACAATGTAATTGTAACCTGTGTTGAAATGTACCACTATACGATCACAATGTACAACTCTAGTTTTCATCACTAAGCTAAAGAATGCATTTCTCCTCCAGAAACACTGAAAAGTGGATTCATATGAAAAATGTGAAATTTCTTCACAGAAAAACATTTCTAGCATTGGAAACACTCAAAAAAAGGATAAATATGAAAGGGAACACAGTTTTCCAAAATCTAATATGATAGTTTTGGACTCCAGGCATCAAACTGTCAGTCTGAGCTGAATTCCATGTAAAACGCTAGTTTTCATCACTAAACTCGTTTAATATGTCTTTCTCACCCAAAACCACTCAGGAACGCATTTCTCCTCCAGAAACACTGAAACGTGCATTAATATGAAGAATATGTGATTTATTTACAGAAACACATCTGTTATACTGGAAACATACAAAAAAGAGACAGACTATGAAAAGAAACATTGTTTTCTCAAATTTTACTTTAGCATTCACTTCCAAGTATCAAATCTTCATTCTGAGCTCAATTCTATGCAAAACTCTTGTTTTCATCACTAAACTCGCTTAATATGTCTTTCTCATGCAAAACCACTCAGAAACGCATTTCTCCTCAAGAAACACTGAAAAGTGCATTTATATAAAGAATATGTGATTTATTTACAGAAACACATCTGTTATACTGGAAACATACAAAAAAGAGACAGACTATGAAAAGAAACATTGTTTTCTCAAATTTTACATTAGAATTCACTTCCGAGTATCAAATCTTCATTCTGAGCTCAATTCTATGCAAAACTCTTGTTTTCATCACTAAACTCGCTTAATATGTCTTTCTCATGCAAAACCACTCAGAAACGCATTTCTCCTCAAGAAACACTGAAAAGTGCGTTTATATGAAAAATATGTGATTTATTTACAGAAACACATCTGTTATACTGGAAACATACAAAAAAGAGACAGACTATGAAAAGAAACATTGTTTTCTCAAATTTTACATTGGAATTCACTTCCGAGTATCAAATCTTCATTCTGAGCTCAATTCTATGCAAAACTCTTGTTTTCATCACTAAACTCGCTTAATATGTCTTTCTCATGCAAAACCACTCAGAAACGCATTTCTCCTCAAGAAACACTGAAAAGTGCGTTTATATGAAAAATATGTGATTTATTTACAGAAACACATCTGTTATACTGGAAACATACACAAAAGAGACAGACTATGAAAAGAAACATTGTTTTCTCAAATTTTACATTAGAATTCACTTCCAAGTATCAAATCTTCATTCTGAGCTCAATTCTATGCAAAACTCTTGTTTTCATCACTAAACTCGCTCAATATGTCTTTCTCATCCAAAACCACTCAGGAACGCATTTCTCCTCAAGAAACACTGAAACGTTCATTTATATGAAAATGATGTGATTCCTTCAGAAAATAAATCTCTTTTATTGGAAACATACAAAACAGGATGAAAATGAAAGAGAATATATTTTTACATTTGTTTTACATAATAGTTGGCCTTTCTGCATCAAACCTTCACACTGACCTCATTTCCATGTAATGTTTTCATCACTAAACTTGCTTAAACTGTTTTAAAAAAAATCCATTGTATGATATGTCGAAAAATTTCTTGGAAAAAAAAGTCAAAGTATAGTATTTCAAAAAATGTCATGAAAAAAAGTTATAGTATAGTATTTTGAAATTTTTGGGAAAAAAATACAATATTCTATATGTCAGCGACATTGAAGATCGACATGGAGGAGTAACAAGGATCCACATGGAGGAATGACATGGAGGATCGACATGGAGGAGCGACATTGAGGATCTACATTGAGGAGCTACATGGAGGAGCTCCATGGAAGATTAACATGTAGGATCCAAATGGAGGAGTGACATGGAGGAGTGACATGCTGGAGCAACATGGAGGATAAAAATGTAGGATCGATGTGGAGGAGTAACAAGGAGGAGCGACATAGAGGATCGAAATGGATTTGCGACATCAAGAAGTTACATGGATAAGTGACATTCTGGAGCTAAATCTGGTTGATATTCTGGAGTGATATGGAAGAGCGACATTCTGGAGTGACATGGAGGATCGACATTGAGGAGTGGAATGGAGGAGCGACATGGAGGATTGACATTGAGGAGTGGAATGGAGGAGCGACATGGAGGATGGCAGGATGGAGTAACATTGAGGATCAACATGGAAGAGTGACATGTAGGAGCGACATGGAAGAGCGACATGGAGGATCTACATGGAGGAGCGACATCACGGAGCGACATGGAAGACTGACAACGAGGAGGTACATTCTGGAGGAACATGGTGGAGCGACATTCTGGAGTGACATGGAGGAGCGACATTCTAGAGTGACATGGAGGAGCGATATGGAAGATAGACATGGAGGAGGAACATGTAGGATCAACATGGAGGATCGACAAGGAGAAGTGACATTGAGGAGCAACATGGAGGATCGACAAGGAGGAGTGACATTGAGGAGCAACATGGAGGATTGGCATGGAGGAGCGACATAGAGGATTTACATGGAGGAGTATTAAGGTTGATCGACATGGAGGAGTGACATGGAGGAGAGACATCAAGCAGTGACATTCTGGAGTTCAATCTGGAGTGATGTTCAGGAGTGACATGGAGGAGCGAAATTCTGGAGTGACATGGAGTAGCGACATGGAGGAGTGACATGCTGGAGCAACATGGAGGATAAAAATGTAGGATCGATGTGGAGGAGTAACAAGGTGGAGCGACATGGAGGATCGACATGGAGGAGCGACATCAAGCAGTGACATTCTGGAGTGATATTCAGGAGTGACAACGAGGAGGTACATTCTGGAGGAACATGGTGGAGCTACATTCTGGAGTGACATGGAGGAGCGACATTCTAGAGTGACATGGAGGAGCGATATGGAAGATCGACATGGAGGAGGAACATGTAGGATCTAAATGGAGGAGTTACATGTAGGATCAACATGGAGGGTCGACAAGGAGGAGTGACATTGAGGAGCAACATTGAGGATCGACAAGGAGGAGTGACATTGAGGATCAACATGGAGGATCAACATGGAGGAGCGACATAGAGGACTTACATGGAGGAGTATCAAGGTTGATCGACATGGAGAAGTGACATGGAGGAGTGACATGGTAGAGATGGAGGAGTGACATGGAGGAGAGACATGGAAGAGTGACATTCTGGAGTTAAATCTGGATTGACATGGAGGAGCGACATTCTAGAGTGACATGGAGGAGCAACATGGTGGAGGGATATGGATGAGCAAGTAAGAGCGACATGGAGGATCAACATGTGTCGACATGGAAGACATGGAGGAGTGACATGGAGGAGCGACATCAAGCAGTGACATTCTGGAGTTCAATCTGGAGTGACATTCAGGGTTGACATGGAGGAGCGACATTCTGGAGTAACATGGAGTAGCGACATGGAGGCGTGACATGCTGGAGCAACATGGAGGATAAAAATGTAGGATCGATGTGGAGGAGTAACAAGGAGGAGCGACATGGAGGATCGACATGGAGGAGCGACATCAAGCAGTGACATTCTGGAGTGATATTCAGGAGTGACATGGAGGAGCGACATTCTGGAGTGACATGGAGTAGCGACATGGAGGAGTGACATGCTGGAGCAACATGGAGGATAAAAATGTAGGATCGATGTGGAGGAGTAACAAGGAGGAGCGACATGGAGTATCGACATGGAGGAACGACATCAAGCAGTGACATTCTAGAGTTCAATCTGGAGTGACATGGAGGAGCGACATTCTGGAATGACATGACGTAGCGACATGGAGGAGTGACATGCTGGAGCAACATGGAGGATAAAAATGTAGGATCGATGTGGAGGAGTAACAAGGAGGAGCGACATGGAGGATCGAAATGGATTTGCGACATCAAGCAGTTACATGGATAAGTGACATTCTGGAGCTAAATCTGGAGTGATATTCTGGAGTGACATGGAGGATCGACATGGAGGAGTGACATGGAGGATCGACTTTCTGGAGTGACATGGAGAAGCGGCATTCTGGTGTGACATGGAGGAGATACATGGAGGAGTGATATGGAAGAGCAGGGACGAGAGGCATAGAGGATCGACATGGAAAAGTCACATGGAGGAGTGTCAGGAGTGACATGAAACACATGGTGGAGTGACATTGAATATCGACATTGAGGATCGACATGAAACAGTGACATGGAGGAGTGTCATGAAACAGTGACATGGAGGAGTGTCATGGAAGTGTGACATGGAGGAGTGACATGGGGGAGCGACATGGTGGAGTGACATGGAGGATCGACATGGAGGAGTGACATGGAGGATCGACATTGAGGAGTGGAATGGAGGAGCGACATGGAGGATTGACATTGAGGAGTGGAATGGAGGAGCGACATGGAGGATGGCAGGATGGAGTAACATTGAGGATCAACATGGAAGAGTGACATGGAGGAGCGACATGGAAGAGCGACATGGAGGATCTACATGGATTTGCGACATCAAGCAGTTACATGGATAAGTGACATTCTGGAGCTAAATCTGGAGTGATATTCTGGAGTGACATGGAAGAGCGACATTCTGGAGTGACATGGAGTAGCGACATGATGGAGTGATATGGAGGATTAAGAAGGAGCCACATGGAGGATCGACATGTGTCTACATGGAAGACATGGAGGAGTGACATGGAGGAGTGACATGGAGGATCGACATGGAGCAGCGACATGGAGGAGTGACATGCTGGAACAACATGGAGGATAAAAATGTAGGATCGATGTGGAGGAGTAACAAGGAGGAGCGACATGGAGGATCGACATGGAGGAGCGACATGGAGGATCGACATGTGTCGACATCTAAGACATGGAGGAGTGACATGGAGGAGCGACATGGAGGATCGACATGGAGCAGCGACATGGAGGATCGACATGGCGGAGTTACATGCAGGACTGACATGGAAGAAAGGGAGGAGTGACATGGAGTGGCAACATGGAGGTGTGAAATAGAAGATCGACATGGAGGAGGTATATGGAGCAGTGACATTCTGGAGTGACTTTCTGGAAGGACATTCTGGAGTGACATGGAGGTATCAACATGGAGGAGTGACAAGGAGGAGTGATATAGAGGATCAACATAGAGGATTGACATCGAGGAGGGACATGGAGGAGTGACGTGGAAGACAGGGATTAATGACATTGAGGAGCGAAATAGAGGATCAACATAAGGAGTGACATGGAGGAGGAGTGGCATTCTGGAGTGACATTCTTGAGGGACATTCTGGAGTGACATGTAGGAGCGACATGGAGGAGGGACATGGAGGAGTAACATTCTGGAGTTAATTTCTGGAGTGACATGGAGGAGCGACATTCTGGAGTGACATGGAGGAGCGACATTGAAGATCGACATGGAGGAGTAACATGTTGGATCCACATGGAGGAATGACATGGAGGATCGACATGGAGGAGCGACATTGAGGATCGACAATGAGGAGCGACATTGAGGAGCTACATGGAGGAGCTACATGGAGGAGCGACATGGAGGTCTCACAACGAGCAGCGACATTCTAGAGTGACATGGAGGAGCGACATTCTGGATTGACATGGAAGATTGACATGGAGGATTAACATGTAGGATCTAAATGGAGGAGTGACATGGAGGATCGACAAGGACGAGCAATGAAGTAGTGATATGGAAGACAGGGAGGAGTGACATAGGGAGGAATATAGAGGAGTGACATTCTGGAGTGACATTCAGGAGGAACATTCTGGAGTGACATGGAGGTATCGACATTGAGTAGTGACATGGAGGAGTGACAAGAAGGAGCGACACAGAGGAGTGACAAAGAGGAGTGACATGGAGGAGTGATATGGAGGAGTGACATTTTGGAGGGACATTCTAGAGGGAAATTCTGGAGTGACATTGATGAGAGATATGGAGAATTGACATAGAGGAGTAACATGAAGGATCTACATGGAGGAGCAACATAGGGGAGTGACATGGAAAACATGTAGCAGTGAAATGGAGGAGCAACATCGAGGATCGACATGAAGGATTGACATGAAGCAGTGACATGGAGGAGTGACATTGAGGATCGACATGGAGGAGTCCACATGGAGTATTGACATGGAGGAACGACATTCTCGAGTGACATGGAGGAGGTACATGGGGGAGTGACTTGGAAGACATCGAGGAGTGACATGTAGGAGTGACATGGAGGAACGACATGGAGGAGTGACATGGAAGACAGGTAGGAGTGAAATGGAGGAGCGACATTCTGGACTGACATTCTGGAGTGACATTGATGAGCTACATGGAGGAGGTACATAGGGGAGTGACATGGAAGATGGGGAGGATTGACATGTAGGAGCAAAATGGAGGTGTTAAATTGAGGATGGACATGGAGAAGTGATATGGAGGAGGGACATGGAGGAGTGACATTCTGGAGGGGCATTCTGGATTGACATGGAGGAGTGACATGGAGGATGGACATGGAGGAGTGACATTCTGGAGTTAAATTCTGGATTGACATTCTGGATTGACATGGAGGAGCAACATTCCCGAGTGACATGGAGGAGTTTTATGGATGAGCAATTAGGAGCGACATGGAGGATCGAACCGGAGGAGTGACATGGAAGACATGGAGTGACATGGAGGATCGACATTGAGTAGTGACTTGGAGTAGTGACAAGGAGGAGTAACATGAAGGAGTAAGAAGGAGGAGCGACATGGAGGAGTGACATGGAGGATCGACATTCTGGAGTGACATGGAGAAGCAGCATTCTGGTGTGACGCGGAGGAGATACATGGCAGATTGATATGGAGGAGCAGGGACGAGAGACATAGAGGATCGACATGGAAAAGTCACATGGAGGAGTGTCAGGAGTGACATGGAACACATGATGGAGTGACATTGAAGATCGATATTGAGGATCGAAATGGAGGATCGACATGAAACAGTGACATGGAAGTGTGACATGGAGGAGTGACATGGGGGAGCGACATGGGGGAGCGACTTGGAGGAGTGACATGTAGGTTGACATGGAGGAGTGACGTAGAAGACAGGGAGGAATGACATGGAGGAGTGAAATGGAGGAGCGACATGGAGGCTCGACATGGAGGAGCGACATGGAGGCTCGACATGGAGGAGTGACATGGAGGATCGACATTGAGGAGTGGAATGGAGGAGCGACATGGAGGATTGATAGGATTGAGTAACATTGAGGATCGACATGGAAGAGTAACATGGAGGAGCGACATGGAAGAGCGACATGGAGGATCTACTTGGAGGAGCGACATCACGGAGCGACATGGAAGACTGACAACGAGGAGGTACATTCTGGAGGAACATGATGAAGCGACATTCTGGAGTGACATTCTGGAGTGACATGGAGGAGCGATATGGAAGATCGACATGGAGGAGTAACATGTAGGCTCTAAATGGAGGAGTTACATGTAGGATCAACATGGAGGATCGACAAGGAGGAGTGACATTGAGGAGCAACATGGAGGATTGACATGGAGGAGCGACATAGAGGATTGACATGGAGGAGTATCAAGGTTGATCGACATGGAGAAGTGACATGGAGGAGTGACATGGAGGAGAGACATGGGAGATCGACATGGAGGATCGACATGGAAGAGTGACATTCTGGAGTTAAATCTGGATTGACATAGAGGAGCGACATTCTAGAGTGACATGGAGGAGCGACATGGAGTTGCGACATGGAGGAGTGACATGCTGGAGCAATATGGAGGATAAAAATGTAGGATCGATGTGGATGAGTAACAAGGAGGAGCGACATAGAGGATCGAAATGGATTTGCGACATCAAGCAGTTACATGGATAAGTGACATTCTGGAGCTAAATCTGGAGGAATATTCTGGAGTGACATGGAAGAGCGACATTCTGGAGTGACTTGGAGTAGCGACATGGTGGAGTGATATGGAGGATTAAGAAGGAGCCACATGGAGGATCGACATGTGTCGACATGGAAGACATGGAGGAGTGACATGGAAGATTGACATGGAGGATCGACATGGAGCAGCGACATGGAGGATCGACATGGCGGACTTACATGCAGGACTGACATGGAGGAGTGGCATTCTGGAGTGACATTCTTGAGGGACATTCTGGAGTGACATGGAGGAGCGACATTGAAGATCAACATGGAGGAGTAACATGTTGGATCCACATGGAGGAATGACATGGAGGATCGATATGGAGGAGCGACATTGAGGATCGACAATGAGGAGCTACATGGAGGAGCTACATGGAGGAGCTACATGGAGGAGCGACATGGAGGTCTCACAACGAGGAGCGACATTCTGGATGAATCTGTTGACCAACAAAATTTACAATTGCAGGTGCTTAGCAGGAAATTGACCATAATTCATTGACCATTAGCAAATCATCATAAATCTTGGTAGATATCTTCAGTACATGTTTGGGAAGAGGCGTACCAAAGCATTTTCCGCTTGACACATAACGGGCGCCACAAATATCAGAAACTTGTATCGCAAGATCCGGTGGACAGAATTTTATCAAATTTGGTGCACATACTCTGGGGGCAAGTATTAACCAAGATCTATAGTGTCATATTGATCGGTGCATGTGGGCGTGGCCTTTTTAGCATTTTATGCAAAATTATGCCTTTGCTCAATTTGCTGTGAGCTGGAATGAGCTAGAGACATGAGACTTGGTACCATAACTGTACATGATGCGATAATGCTTCACATAAAATATGAAAACAATTGGCCACATGGTGGCGCTATAACAATTTTCAAGGCCAGCCCCCTCACACCATAAGTCCTATTAATTTGAAATTTGACAGACGTGTGCTGCTGAATATGATTTAAAAAAAAAGTCTCTTGGACCACGAAAGTCCACCAACTAAATTTTCCGCCATGTTGAATTTTTTGAAAAACACATTTTTGACATCTCCTCCTAAACCGTAGGTCTGATTGCTGGCATATTTTCTGCGAATCATTATTGGACCAGGCTCATCAAAGGTTGCATAAAGCTTGTTGATATGTTATTGTGTTGTGAAGATATTGACCAATTAATATTTAAGGGGCGGGCTCAGCACGTTAATAGACCTAACTTCACAAGCCTTTCGCCCATCATCTCCAAACTTGCAGCATATGTTCACAAGAGTAGTTGAAACATCCGCTGAAAGTTTCATTTAAATCGACCACTAGAGGGCGCTTTGAGCGATATGCCGCTTGCGGCTTTAATTCATTTTAAATTAATATAACTATGTGGATGTGGAAATAAGTTTTATATATTTCATGTTTATTCTTTTACAATGTAATTGTAACCTGTGTTGAAATGTACCACTATACGATCACAATGTACAACTCTAGTTTTCATCACTAAGCCAAAGAATGCATTTCTCCTCCAGAAACACTGAAAAGTGGATTCATATGAAAAATGTGAAATTTCTTCACAGAAAAACATTTCTTGCATTGGAAACACTCAAAAAAAGGATTAATATGAAAGGGAACACAGTTTTCCAAAATATAATATGATAGTTTTGGACTCCAGGCATCAAACTGTCAGTCTGAGCTGAATTCCATGTAAAACGCTAGTTTTCATCACTAAACTCGTTTAATATGTCTTTCTCACCCAAAACCACTCAGGAACGCATTTCTCCTCCAGAAACACTGAAACGTGCATTTATATGAAAATGATGTGATTTCTTCAGAAAATAAATCTCTTTTATTGGAAACATACAAAACAGGATGAAAATGAAAGAGAATATATTTTTACATTTGTTTTACATAATAGTTGGCCTTTCTGCATCAAACCTTCACACTGACCTCATTTCCATGTAAAACTTTAGTTTTCATCACTAAACTTGCTTAAACTGTTTTAAAAAAAATCCATTGTATGATATGTCGAAAAATTTCTTGGAAAAAAAGTCAAACTATAGTATTTCAAAAAATGTCATGAAAAAAAGTTATAGTATAGTATTTTAAAAATTTTTGGAAAAAAATACAATATTCTATATGTCAGCGACATTGAAGATCGACATGGAGGAGTAACATGGATCCACATGGAGGAATGACATGGAGGATCGACATGGAGGAGCGACATTGAGGATCGACATTGAGGAGCTACATGGAGGAGCTCCATGGAAGATTAACATGTAGGATCTAAATGGAGGAGTGACATGCTGGATTAACATGGAGGATAAAAATGTAGGATCGATGTGGAGGAGTAACAAGGAGGAGCGACATAGAGGATCGAAATGGATTTGCGACATCAAGAAGTGACATGGATAAGTGACATTCTGGAGCTAAATCTGGAGTGATATTCTGGAGTGACATGGAAGAGCGACATTCTGGAGTGACATGGAGGATCGACATTGAGGAGTGGAATGGAGGAGCGACATGGAGGATTGACATTGAGGAGTGGAATGGAGGAGCGACATGGAGGATGGCAGGATGGAGTAACATTGAGGATCAACATGGAAGAGCGACATGGAGGATCTACATGGAGGAGCGACATCACGGAGCGACATGGAAGACTGACAACGAGGAGGTACATTCTGGAGGAACATGGTGGAGAGACATTCTGGAGTGACATGGAGGAGCGACATTCTAGAGTGACATGGAGGAGCGAAATGGAAGATAGACATGGAGGACGAACATGTAGGATCTAAATGGAGGAGTTACATGTAGGATCAACATGGAGGATCGACAAGGAGGATTGACATTGAGGAGCAACATGGAGGATCGACAAGGACGAGTGACATTGAGGAGCAACATGGAGGGTCGACAAGGAGGAGTGACATTGAGGAGCGACATGGAGGATCGACATGGAGGAGCGACATCAAGCAGTGACATTCTGGAGTTCATTCTGGAGTGACATGGAGTAGCGACATGGAGGAGTCACATACTGGAGCAACATGGAGGATAAAAATGTAGGCTTGATGTGGAGGAGTAACAAGGAGGAGCGACATGGAGGATCGAAATGGATTTGCGACATCAAGCAGTTACATGGATAAGTGACATTCTGGAGCTAAATCTGGAGTGATATTCTGGAGTGACATGGAAGAGCGACATTCTGGAGTGACATGGAGTAGCGACATGATGGAGTGATATGGAGGATTAAGAAGGAGCCACATGGAGGATCGACATGTGTCGACATGGAAGACATGGAGGATTGACATGGAGGATCGACATGGAAGAGTGACATGGAGTATCGACTTTCTGGAGTGACATGGAGAAGCGGAATTCTGGTGTGACATGGAGGAGATACATGGAGGAGTGATATGGAAGAGCAGGGACGAGAGGCATAGAGGATCGACATGGAAAAGTCACATGGAGGAGTGTCAGGAGTGACATGGAACACATGGTGGAGTGACATTGAATATCGACATTGAGGATCGACATGAAACAGTGACATGGAGGAGTGTCATGGAAGTGTGACATGGAGGAGTGACATGGGAGAGCGACATGGTGGAGTGACTTGGAGGAGTGACATGTAGGTTGACATGGAGGAGTGACGTGGAAGACAGGGAGGAATGACATGGAGGAGCGCAATAGAGGATCGACATGGAGTACATGGAGGAGTGAAATGGAGGAGCGACATGGAGGATCGACATGGAGGAGTGACATGGAGGATCGATATTGAGGAGTGGAATGGAGGAGCGACATGGAGGATTGACATTGAGGAGTGGAATGGAAGAGCGACATGGAGGATGGCAGGATGGAGTAACATTGAGGATCAACATGGAAGAGTGACATGGAGGAGCGACATGGAAGTGCGACATGGAGGATCTACATGGATTTGCGACATCAAGCAGTAACATGGATAAGTGACATTCTGGAGCTAAATCTGGAGTGATATTCTGGAGTGACATGGAAGAGCGACATTCTGGAGTGACATGGAGTAGCGACATGATGGAGTGATATGGAGGATTAAGAAGGAGCCACATGGAGGATCGACATGTGTCGACATGGAAGACATGGAGGATTGACATGGAGGATCGACATGGAGGAGTGACATGGAGTATCGACTTTCTGGAGTGACATGGAGAAGCGGAATTCTGGTGTGACATGGAGGAGATACATGGAGGAGTGATATGGAAGAGCAGGGACGAGAGGCAGAGGATCGACATGGAAAAGTCACATGGAGGAGTGTCAGGAGTGACATGGAACACATGGTGGAGTGACATTGAATATCGACATTGAGGATCGACATGAAACAGTGACATGGAGGAGTGTCATGGAAGTGTGACATGGAGGAGTGACATGGGAGAGCGACATGGTGGAGTGACTTGGAGGAGTGACATGTAGGTTGACATTGAGGAGTGACGTGGAAGACAGGGAGGAATGACATGGAGGAGCGCAATAGAGGATCAACATGGAGTACATGGAGGAGTGAAATGGAGGAGCGACATGGAGGATCGACATGGAGGAGTGACATGGAGGATCGATATTGAGGAGTGGAATGGAGGAGCGACATGGAGGATTGACATTGAGGAGTGGAATGGAGGAGCGACATGGAGGATGGCAGGATGGAGTAACATTGAGGATCAACATGGAAGAGTGACATGGAGGAGCGACATGGAAGTGCGACATGGAGGATCTACATGGATTTGCGACATCAAGCAATAACATGGATAAGTGACATTCTGGAGCTAAATCTGGAGTGATATTCTGGAGTGACATGGAAGAGCGACATTCTGGAGTGACATGGAGTAGCGACATGATGGAGTGATATGGAGGATTAAGAAGGAGCCACATGGAGGATCGACATGTGTCGACATGGAAGACATGGAGGAGTGACATGGAGGAGTGACATGGAGGATCGACATGGAGCAGCGACATGGAGGAGTGACATGCTGGAGCAACATGGAGGATAAAAATGTAGGATCGATGTGGAGGAGTAACAAGGAGGAGCGACATGGAGGATCGACATGGAGGAGCGACATGGAGGATCGACATGTGTCGACATCTAAGACATGGAGGAGTGACATGGAGGAGCGACATGGAGGATCGACATGGAGCAGCGACATGGAGGATCGACATGGCGGAGTTACATGCAGGACTGACATGGAAGAAAGGGAGGAGTGACATGGAGTGGCAACATGGAGGTGTGAAATAGAGGATCGACATGGAGGAGGTATATGGAGCAGTGACATTCTGGAGTGACTTTCTGGAAGGACATTCTGGAGTGACATGGAGGTATCAACATGGAGGAGTGACAAGGAGGAGTGATATAGAGGATCAACATAGAGGATTGACATCGAGGAGGGACATGGAGGAGTGACGTGGAAGACAGGGATTAGTGACATTGAGGAGCGAAATAGAGGATCAACATAAGGAGTGACATGGAGGAGGAGTGGCATTCTGGAGTGACATTCTTGAGGGACATTCTGGAGTGACATGTAGGAGCGAAATGGAGGAGGGACATGGAGGAGTAACATTCTGGAGTTAATTTCTGGAGTGACATGGAGGAGCGACATTGAAGATCGACATGGAGGAGTAACATGTTGGATCCACATGGAGGAATGACATGGAGGATCGACATGGAGGAGCGACATTGAGGATCGACAATGAGGAGAGACATTGAGGAGCTACATGGAGGAGCTACATGGAGGAGCGACATGGAGGTCTCACAACGAGCAGCGACATTCTGGAGTGACATGGAGGAGCGACATTCTGGATTGACATGGAAGATCGACATGGAGGATTAACATGTAGGATCTAAATGGAGGAGTGACATGGAGGGTTGACATGGAGGAGCGATATGGAGGATCGACAAGGACGAGCAATATTGAGGAGCAACATGGAGGACTGACATGAAGTAGTGATATGGAAGACAGGGAGGAGTGACATAGGGAGGAATATAGAGGAGTGACATTCTGGAGTGACATTCAGGAGGAATATTCTGGAGTGACATGGAGGTATCGACATTGAGTAGTGACATGGAGGAGTGACAAGAAGGAGCGACACAGAGGAGTGACAAAGAGGAGCGACATGGAGGAGTGACATTTTGGAGGGACATTCTGGAGGGACATTCTGGAGTGACATTGATGAGAGATATGGAGGATTGACATAGAGGAGTAACATGAAGGATCTACATGGAGGAGCAACATAGGGGAGTGACATGGAAAACATGGAGCAGTGAAATGGAGGAGCAACATCGAGGATCGACATGGAGGATCGACATGAAGCAGTGACATGGAGGAGTGACATTGAGGATCGACATGGAGGAGTCCACATGGAATTTTGACATGGAGGAACGACATTCTAGAGTGACATGGAGGAGGTACATGGGGGAGTGACTTGGAAGACATCGAGGAGTGACATGTATGAGTGACATGGAGGAACGACAGGTAGGAGTGTAATGGAGGAGCGACATTCTGGACTGACATTCTGGAGTGACATTGATGAGCTACATGGAGGAGGTACATAGGGGAGTGACATGGAAGATGGGGAGGATTGACATGTAGGAGCAAAATGGAGGTGTTAAATTGAGGATGGACATGGAGAAGTGATATGGAGGAGGGACATGGAGGAGTGACATTCTGGAGGGGCATTCTGGATTGACATGGAGGAGTGACTTGGAGGATGGACATGGAGGAGTGACATTCTGGAGTTAAATTCTGGATTGACATTCTGGATTGACATGGAGGAGCAACATTCCCGAGTGACATGGAGGAGTTTTATGGATGAGCAATTAGGAGCGACATGGAGGATCGAACCGGAGGAGTGACATGGAAGACATGGAGTGACATGGAGGATCGACATTGAGTAGTGACTTGGAGTAGTGACAAGGAGGAGTGACATGAAGGAGTAAGAAGGAGGAGCGACATGGAGGAGTGACATGGAGGATCGACATTCTGGAGTGACATGGAGAAGCGGCATTCTGGTGTGACATGGAGGAGATACATGGCGGATTGATATGGAGGAGCAGGGACGAGAGACATAAAAGATCGACATGGAAAAGTCACACGGAGGAGTGTCAGGAGTGACATGGAACACACGATGGAGTGACATTGAAGATCGATATTGAGGATCGAAATGGAGGATCGACATGAAACAGTGACATGGAGGAGTGACATGGAAGTGTGACATGGAGGAGTGACATGGAGGATCGAAATGGAGGAGTGACATGGGGGAGCGACATGGTGGAGTGACTTGGAGGAGTGACATGTAGGTTGACATGGAGGAGTGACGTAGAAGACATGGAGGATCGACATTGAGGAGTGGAATGGAGGAGCGACATGGAGGATAGATAGGATGGAGTAACATTGAGGATCGACATGGAAGAGTGACATGGAGGAGCGACATGGAAGAGCGACATGGAGGATCTACATGGAGGAGCGACATCACGGAGCGACATGGAAGACTCACAACGAGGAGGTACATTCTGGAGGAACATGGTGAAGCGACATTCTGGAGTGACATTCTGGAGTGACATGGAGGAGCGATATGGAATATCGACATGGAGGAGTAACATGTAGGTTCTAAATGGAGGAGTTACATGTAGGATCGACATGGAGGATCGACAAGGAGGAGTGACATTGAGGAGCAACATGGAAGACTGAAATGGAGGAGTGACATCCTACAGTTAAATTCTGGTTTGAAATTCTGGAGTGACATGTAGGATCTACATGGAGGAGCGACATGGAGGATCAACATGGAGGAGCGACATAGAGGATTGACATGGAGAAGTATCAAGGTTGATCGACATGGAGAAGTGACATGGAGGAGTTACATGGTAGAGATGGAGGAGTGACATGGAGGAGAGACATGGAAGATCGACATGGAGGATCGACATGTAGGAGTGACATTCTGGAGTTAAATCTGGTTGACATGGAGGAGCGACATTCTGGAGTGACATGAAGGAACGACATGGTGGAGTGATATGGAAGACATGGAGGAGTGACATGGAGGATCGACATTGAGCAGTGACATGGAGGAGTGACAAAGAGGAGCGACATGGAGGAGTGATATGGAGGAGTGACATTTTGGGGGGACATTCTGGAGGGACATTCTGGAGTGACATTGATGAGAGATATGGAGGATTGACATGGAAGAGCAACATAGGGGAGTGACATGGAAAACATGGAGCAGTGAAATGGAGGAGCAACATCGAGGATCGACATGGAGGATCGACATGAAGCAGTGACATGGAGGAGTGACATTGAGGATCGACATGGAGGAGTCTACATGGAATTTTGACATGGAGGAACGACATTCTAGAATGACATGGAGGAGGTACATGGGAGAGTGACTTGGAAGACATCGAGGAGTGACATGAAGGACCAACATGGAGCAGTGATATGAGAGTGTGACATGGAAGAGCGACATGGAGGATCGACATGGAGGAGTGAAATGGGGGAGTAACATGGAAGATGGGGAGGTTGACATGTAGGAGCAAAATTGAGATGTTAAATTGAGGATGGACATGGAAAAGTGATATGGAGGAGGGACATGGAGGAGCAACATTCCCGAGTGACATGGAGGAGTTTTATGGATGAGCAATTAGGAGCGACATGGAGCAGTGATATGAGAGTGTGACATGGAAGAGCGAAATGGAGGATCGACATGTAGGAGTGACATGGAGGACCGACATGGAGGAGTGACATGGAGGAGTGACATGGAAGACAGGTAGGAGTGACATGGAGGAGCGACATTCTGGACTGACATTCTGGAGTGACATTGATGAGCTACATGGAGGAGGTACATAGGGGAGTGACATGGAAGACATGGAGGAGTGAAATGGGGGAGTGACATGGAAGATGGGGAGGCTTGACATGTAGGAGCAAAATGGAGGTGTTAAATTGAGGATGGACATGGAGAAGTGATATGGAGGAGGGACATGGAGGAGCAACATTCCCGAGTGACATGGAGGAGTTTTATGGATGACCAATTAGGAGCGACATGGAGGATCGAACCGGAGGAATGACATGGAAGACATGGAGTGACATGGAGGATTCGACATTGAGTAGTGACTTGGAGTAGTGACAAGGAGGAGTGACATGAAGGAGTAAGAAGGAGGAGCGACATGGAGGAGTGACATGGAGGATCGACGTTCTGGAGTGACATGGAGAAGCGGCTTTCTGATGTGACACGGAATCGATACATGGAGGAGTGATATGGAGGAGCAGGGACGAGAGACATAGAGGATCGACATGGAAAAGTCACATGGAGGAGTGTCATGAGTGACATGGAACACATGGTGGAGTGACATTGAAGATCTACATTGAGGATCGACATGAAACAGTGACATGGAGGAGTGACATGGAAGAGTGACATGGAGGAGTGACATGGGGGAGCGACATGGTGGAGTGACTTGGAGGAGTGACATGTAGGTTGACATGGAGGAGTGACGTGGAAGACAGGGAGGAATGACATGGAGGAGCGCAATAGAGAATCGACATGGAGCACATGGAGGAGTGAAATGGACGAGCGACATGGAGGATCGACATGGAGGAGTGACATGGAGGATCGACATTGAGGAGTGGAATGGTGGAGCGACATGGAGGATTGACATTGAGGAGTGGAATGGAGGAGCGACATGGAGGATGGCAGGATGGAGTAACATTAAGGATCGACATTGAGGAGTGGAATGGAGGAGCGACATGGAAGAGCGACATGGAGGATCTACATGGAGGAGCGACATCACGGAGCGACATGGAAGACTGACAACGAGGAGGTACATTCTGGAGGAACATGGTGGAGCGACATCCTGGAGTGACATGGAGGAGCGACATTCTGGAGTGACATGGATGAGCGATATGGAAGATCGACATGGAGGAGCGACATAGAGGATTGACATGGAGGAGTATCAAGGTTGATCGACATGGAGAAGTAACATGGAGGAGTGACATGGTAGAGATGGAGGAGTGACATGGAGGAGAGACATGGAAGATCGACATGGAGGATCGACATGGAAGAGTGACATTCTGGAGTTAAATCTGGATTGACATGGAGGAGCGACATTCTAGAGTGACATGGAGGAGCGACATGGTGGAGGGATATGGATGAGCAAGTAAGAGCGACATGGAGGATCAACATGTGTTGACATGGAAGACATGGAGGAGTGACATGGAGGAGCGACATCAAGCAGTGACATTCTGGAGTAAAATCTGGAGTGATATTCTGGAGTGACATGGAGGAGCGACATTCTGGAGTGACATGGAGTAGCGACATGGAAGAGTGACATGCTGGAGCAACATGAAGGTTAAAAATGTAGGATCGATGTGGAGGAGTAACAAGGAGGAGCGACATAGAGGATCGAAATGGATTTGCGACTTCAAGCAGTTACATGGATAAGTGACATTCTGGAGCTAAATCTGGAGGAATATTCTGGAGTGACATGGAGGAGCGATATGGAAGATCGACATGGAGGAGCGACATAGAGGATTGACATGGAGGAGTATCAAGGTTGATCGACATGGAGAAGTAAGATGGAGGAGTGACATGGTAGAGATGGAGGAGTGACATGGAGGAGAGACATGGAAGATCGACATGGAGGATCGACATGGAAGAGTGACATTCTGGAGTTAAATCTGGATTGACATGGAGGAGCGACATTCTAGAGTGACATGGAGGAGCGACATGGTGGAGGGATATGGATGAGCAAGTAAGAGCGACATGGAGGATCAACATGTGTTGACATGGAAGACATGGAGGAGTGACATGGAGGAGCGACATCAAGCAGTGACATTCTGGAGTAAAATCTGGAGTGATATTCTGGAGTGACATGGAGGAGCGACATTCTGGAGTGACATGGAGTAGCGACATGGAAGAGTAACATGCTGGAGCAACATGAAGGTTAAAAATGTAGGATCGATGTGGAGGAGTAACAAGGAGGAGCGACATAGAGGATCGAAATGGATTTGCGACTTCAAGCAGTTACATGGATAAGTGACATTCTGGAGCTAAATCTGGAGGAATATTCTGGAGTGACATGGAAGAGCGACATTCTGGAGTGACATGGAGTAGCGTCATGGTGGAGTGATATGGAGGATTAAGAAGGAGCCACATGGAGGATCGACATGTGTCGACATGGAAGACATGGAGGAGTGACATGGAAGATTGACATGGAGGATCGACATGGAGCAGCGACATGGAGGATCGACATGGCGGAGTTACATGCAGGACTGACATGGAGGAGTGGCATTCTGGAGTGACATTTTTGAGGGACATTCTGGAGTGACATGGAGGAGCGACATTCTGGAGTGACATGGAGGAGCGATATTGAAGATCGTCATGGAGGAGTAACATGTTGGATCCACATGGAGGAATGAAATGGAGGATCGATATGGAGGAGCGACATTGAGGATCGACAATGAGGAGCGACATTGAGGAGCTACATGGAGGAGCTACATGGAGGAGCGACATGGAGGTCTCACAACGAGGAGCGACATTCTGGATGAATCTGTTGACCAACAAAATTTTCAATTGCAGGTGCTTAGCAGGAAATTGACCATAATTCATTGACCATTAGCAAATCATCATAAATCAAGGTAGATATCTTCAGTACATGTTTGGGAAGAGGCGTACCAAAGCATTTTCCGCTTGACACATAACGGGCGCCAAAAATATCAGATACTTGTATCGCAAGATCCGGTGGACAGAATTTTATCAAATTTGGTGCAATTTTCAAGGCCAGCCCCCTCACACCATAAGTCCTATTAATTTGAAATTTGACAGACGTGTGCTGCTGAATATGATTTAAAAAAAAGTCTCTTGGACCACGAAAGTACAACAACTAATTTTTCCGCCATGTTGAATTTTTTGAAAAACACATTTTTGACATCTCCTCCTAAACCGTAGGTCTGATTGCTGGCATATTTTCTGCGAATCATTATTGGACCAGGCTCATCAAAGGTTGCATAAAGCTTGTTGATATGTTATTGTGTTGTGAAGATATTGACCAATTAATTTTTAAGGGGCGGGCTCAGCACGTCAATAGACCTAACTTCACAAGCCCATCATCTCCAAACTTGCAGCATATGTTCACAAGAGTAGTTGAAACATCCACTGAAAGTTTCATTCAAATCGACCACTAGCGGGCGCTTTGAGCGATATGCCGCTTGCGGCTTTAATTCATTTTAAATTAATATAACTATGTGGATGTGGAAATAAGTTTTATATATTTCATGTTTATTCTTTTAATTGTAACCTGTGTTGAAATGTACCACTATACAATCACAATGTACAACTCTAGTTTTCATCACTAAGCCAAAGAATGCATTTCTCCTCCAGAAACACTGAAAAGTGGATTCATATGAAAAATGTGAAATTTCTTCACAGAAAAACATTTCTAGCATTGGAAACACTCAAAAAAAGGATAAATATGAAAGGGAACACAGTTTTCCAAAAATATAATTTGATAGATTTGGACTCCAGGCATCAAACTGTCAGTCTGAGCTGAATTCCATGTAAAACGCTAGTTTTCATCACTAAACTCGTTTAATATGTCTTTCTCACCCAAAACCACTCAGGAACGCATTTCTCCTCCAGAAACACTGAAACGTGCATTAATATGAAGAATATGTGATTTATTTACAGAAACACATCTGTTATACTGGAAACATACAAAAAAGAGACAGACTATGAAAAGAAACATTGTTTGCTCAAATTTTACTTTAGAATTCACTTCCAAGTATCAAATCTTCATTCTGAGCTCAATTCTATGAAAAACTCTTGTTTTCATCACTAAACTCGCTTAATATGTCTTTCTCATGCAAAACCACTCAGAAACGCATTTCTCCTCAAGAAACACTGAAAAGTGCATTTATATGAAGAATATGTGATTTATTTACAGAAACACATCTGTTATACTGGAAACATACAAAAAAGAGACAGACTATGAAAAGAAACATTGTTTTCTCAAATTTTACATTAGAATTCACTTCCGAGTATCAAATCTTCATTCTGAGCTCAATTCTATGCAAAACTCTTGTTTTCATCACTAAACTCGCTTAATATGTCTTTCTCATGCAAAACCACTCAGAAACGCATTTCTCCTCAAGAAACACTGAAAAGTGCGTTTATATGAAGAATATGTGATTTATTTACAGAAACACATCTGTTATACTGGAAACATACACAAAAGAGACAGACTATGAAAAGAAACATTGTTTTCTCAAATTTTACATTAGAATTCACTTCCGAGTATCAAATCTTCATTCTGAGCTCAATTCTATGAAAAAACTCTTGTTTTCATCACTAAACTCGCTTAATATGTCTTTCTCATGCAAAACCACTCAGAAACGCATTTCTCCTCAAGAAACACTGAAAAGTGCGTTTGTATGAAGAATATGTGATTTATTTACAGAAACACATCTGTTATACTGGAAACATACACAAAAGAGACAGACTATGAAAAGAAACATTGTTTTCTCAAATTTTACAATAGAATTCACTTCCAAGTATCAAATCTTCATTCTGAGCTCAATTCTATGCAAAACTCTTGTTTTCATCACTAAACTCGCTTAATATGTCTTTCTCATCCAAAACCACTCAGAAACGCATTTCTCCTCAAGAAACACTGAAAAGTACGTTTATATGAAAATGATGTGATTTCTTCAGAAAATAAATCTCTTTTATTGGAAACATACAAAACAGGATGAAAATGAAAGAGAATATATTTTTACATTTGTTTTACATAATAGTTGGCCTTTCTGCATCAAACCTTCACACTGACCTCATTTCCATGTAATGTTTTCATCACTAAACGTGCTTTAACTGTTTTAAAAAAAATCCATTGTGTGATATTTCGAAAAATTTCTTGGAAAAAAAAGTCAAAGTATAGTATTTCAAAAAATGTAATGAAAAAAAGTTATAGTATAGTATTTTGAAATTTTTTGGAAAAAAATACAATATTCTATATGTCAGCGACATTGAAGATCGACATGGAGGAGTAACATGGATCCACATGGAGGAATGACATGGAGGATCGACATGGAGGAGCGACATTGAGGATCGACATTGAGGAGCTACATGGAGGAGCTCCATGGAAGATTAACATGTAGGATCCAAATGGAGGAGTGACATGGAGGAGTGACATGCTGGAGCAACATGGAGGATAAAAATGTAGGATCGATGTGGAGGAGTAACAAGGAGGAGCGATATAGAGGATCGAAATGGATTTGCGACATCAAGAAGTTACATGGATAAGTGACATTCTGGAGCTAAATCTGGTTGATATTCGGGAGTGACATGGAAGAGCGACATTCTGGAGTGACATGGAGGATCGACATTGAGGAGTGGAATGGAGGAGCGACATGGAGGATCGACATTGAGGAGTGGAATGGAGGAGCGACATGGAGGATCGACATTGAGGAGTGGAATGGAGGAGCGACATGGAGGATCGACATTGAGGAGTGGAATGGAGGAGCGACATGGAGGATGGCAGGATGGAGTAACATTGAGGATCAACATGGAAGAGTGACATGGAGGAGCGACATGGAAGAGCGACATCACGGAGCGACATGGAAGACTGACAACGAGGAGGTACATTCTGGAAGAACATGGAGGATCGACAAGGAGAAGTGACATTGAGGAACAACATGGAGGATCGACAAGGAGGAGTGACATTGAGGAGCAACATGGAGGATCGACAAGGAGGAGTGACATTGAGGAGCAACATGGAGGATCAACATGGAGGAGCGACAGAGGATTTACATGGAGGAGTATCAAGGTTGATCGACATGGAGAAGTGACATGGAGGAGTGACATGGTAGAGATGGAGGAGTGACATGGAGGAGAGACATCAAGCAGTGACATTCTGGAGTTCAATCTGGAGTGATATTCAGGAGTGACATGGAGGAGCGAAATTCTGGATTGACATGAGTAGCGACATGAAGGAGTGACATGCTGGAGTAACATGGAGGATAAAAATGTAGGATCGATGTGGAGGAGTAACAAGGAGGAGCGACATGAAGGATCGACATGGAGGAGCGACATCAAGCAGTGACATTCTGGAGTGATATTCAGGAGTGACATGGAGGAGCGACATTCTGGAGTGACATGGAGTAGCGACATGGAGGAGTGACATGCTGGAGTAACATGGAGGATAAAAATGTAGGATCGATGTGGAGGAGTAACAAGGAGGAGCGACATGGAGGATCGACATGGAGGAGCGACATCAAGCAGTGACATTCTGGAGTTCAATCTGGAGTGACATGGAGGAGCGACATTCTGGAGTGACATGGAGTAGCGACATGGAGGAGTGACATGCTGGAGCAACATGGAGGATAAAAATGTAGGATCAATGTGGAGGAGTAACAAGGAGGAGCGACATGGAGGATCGAAATGGATTTGCGACATCAAGCTGTAGAGCGACATTCTGGAATGACATGGAGTAGCGACATGATGGAGTGATATGGAGGATTAAGAAGGAGCCACATGGAGGATCGACATGTGTCGACATGGAAGAAATGGAGGAGTGACATGGAGGGTTGACATGGAGGATCGACATGGAGGAGTGACATGGAGGATCGACTTTCTGGAGTGACATGGAGAAGCGGCATTCTGGTGTGACATGGAGGAGATTCATGGAGGAGTGATATGGAAGAGCAGGGACGAGAGGCATAGAGGATCGACATGGAAAAGTCACATGGAGGAGTGTCAGGAGTGACATGGAACACATGGTGGAGTGACATTGAATATCAACATTGAGGATCGACATGAAACAGTGACATGGAGGAATGTCATGGAAGTGTGACATGGTGGAGTGACTTGGAGGAGTGACATGTAGGTTGACATGGAGGAGTGACGTGGAAGACAGGGAGGAATGACATGGAGGAGCGCAATAGAGGATCGACATGGAGTACATGGAGGAGTGAAATGGAGGAGCGACATGGAGGATCGACATGGAGGAGTGACATGGAGGATCGACATTGAGGAGTGGAATGGAGGAGCGACATGGAGGATTGACATTGTGGAGTGTAATGGAGGAGCGATATGGAGGATGGCAGGATGGAGTAACATTGAGGATCAACATGGAAGAGTGACATGGAGGAGTGACATGGAAAAGCGACATGGAGGATCTACATGGATTTGCGACATCAAGCAGTTACATGGATAAGTGACATTCTGGAGCTAAATCTGGAGTGATATTCTGGAGTGACATGGAAGAGCGACATTCTGGAGTGACATGGAGTAGCGACATGATGGAGTGATATGGAGGATTAAGAAGGAGCCACATGGAGGATCGACATGTGTCGACATGGAAGACATGGAGGAGTGACATGGAGGATCGACATGGAGCAGCGACATGGAGGATCGACATGTGTCGACATGGAAGACATGGAGTAGTGACATGGAGGAGTGACAAGGAGGATCGACATGGAGCAGCGATATGGAGGATCGACATGTGTCGACATGGAAGACATGGAGGAGTGACATGGAGGAGCGACATGGAGGATCGACATGGAGCAGCGACATGGAGGATCGACATGGCGGAGTTACATGCAGGACTGACATGGAAGAAAGGGAGGAGTGACATGGAGTGGCAACATGGAGGTGTGAAATAGAGGATCGACATGGAGGAGGTATATGGAGCAGTGACATTCTGCAGTGACTTTCTGGAAGGACATTCTGGAGTGACATGGAGGTATCAACATGGAGGAGTGACAAGGAGGAGTGATATAGAGGATCAACATAGAGGATTGACATCGAGGAAGGACATGGAGGAGTGACGTGGAAGACAGGGATTAGTGACATTGAGGAGCGAAATAGAGGATCAACATAAGGAGTGACATGGAGGAGGAGTGGCATTCTGGAGTGACATTCTTGAGGGACATTCTGGAGTGACATGTAGGAGCGACATGGAGGAGGGACATGGAGGAGTAACATTCTGGAGTTAATTTCTGGAGTGACATGGAGGAGCGACATTCTGGAGTGACATGGAGGAGCGACATTGAAGATCGACATGGAGGAGTAACATGTTGGATCCACATGGAGGAATGACATGGAGGATCGACATGGAGGAGCGACATGGAGGATCGACAATGAGGAGCGACATTGAGGAGCTACATGGAGGAGCTACATGGAGGAGCGACATGGAGGTCTCACAACGAGCAGCGACATTCTGGAGTGACATGGAGGAGCGACATTCTGGATTGACATGGAAGATTGACATGGAGGATTAACATGTAGGATCTAAATGGAGGAGTGACATGGAGGGTTGACATGGAGGAGCGATATGGAGGATCGACAAGAACGAGCAATATTGAGGAGCAACATGGAGGACTGACATGAAGTAGTGATATGGAAGACAGGGAGGAGTGACATAGGGAGGAATATAGAGGAGTGACATTCTGGAGTGACATTCAGGAGGAACATTCTGGAGTGACATGGAGGTATCGACATTGAGTAGTGACATGGAGGAGTGACAAGAAGGAGCGACACAGAGGAGTGACAAAGAGGAGCGACATGGAGGAGTGATATGGAGGAGTGACATTTTGGAGGGACATTCTAGAGGGACATTGATGAGAGATATGGAGAATTGACATAGAGGAGTTACATGAAGGATCTACATGGAGGAGCAACATAGGGGAGTGACATGGAAAACATGGAGCAGTGAAATGGAGGAGCAACATCGAGGATCGACATGGAGGATCGACATGAAGCAGTGACATGGAGGAGTGACATTGAGGATCGACATGGAGGAGTCCACATGGAATTTTGACATGGAGGAACGACATTCTAGAGTGACATGGAGGAGGTACATGGGGGAGTGACTTGGAAGACATCGAGGAGTGACATGTATGAGTGACATGGAGGAACGACAGGTAGGAGTGTAATGGAGGAGCGACATTCTGGACTGACATTCTGGAGTGACATTGATGAGCTACATGGAGGAGGTACATAGGGGAGTGACATGGAAGATGGGGAGGATTGACATGTAGGAGCAAAATGGAGGTGTTAAATTGAGGATGGACATGGAGAAGTGATATGGAGGAGGGACATGGAGGAGTGACATTCTGGAGGGGCATTCTGGATTGACATGGAGGAGTGACTTGGAGGATGGACATGGAGGAGTGACATTCTGGAGTTAAATTCTGGATTGACATTCTGGATTGACATGGAGGAGCAACATTCCCGAGTGACATGGAGGAGTTTTATGGATGAGCAATTAGGAGCGACATGGAGGATCGAACCGGAGGAGTGACATGGAAGACATGGAGTGACATGGAGGATCGACATTGAGTAGTGACTTGGAGTAGTGACAAGGAGGAGTGACATGAAGGAGTAAGAAGGAGGAGCGACATGGAGGAGTGACATGGAGGATCGACATTCTGGAGTGACATGGAGAAGCGGCATTCTGGTGTGACATGGAGGAGATACATGGCGGATTGATATGGAGGAGCAGGGACGAGAGACATAAAAGATCGACATGGAAAAGTCACACGGAGGAGTGTCAGGAGTGACATGGAACACACGATGGAGTGACATTGAAGATCGATATTGAGGATCGAAATGGAGGATCGACATGAAACAGTGACATGGAGGAGTGACATGGAAGTGTGACATGGAGGAGTGACATGGAGGATCGAAATGGAGGAGTGACATGGGGGAGCGACATGGTGGAGTGACTTGGAGGAGTGACATGTAGGTTGACATGGAGGAGTGACGTAGAAGACATGGAGGATCGACATTGAGGAGTGGAATGGAGGAGCGACATGGAGGATAGATAGGATGGAGTAACATTGAGGATCGACATGGAAGAGTGACATGGAGGAGCGACATGGAAGAGCGACATGGAGGATCTACATGGAGGAGCGACATCACGGAGCGACATGGAAGACTCACAACGAGGAGGTACATTCTGGAGGAACATGGTGAAGCGACATTCTGGAGTGACATTCTGGAGTGACATGGAGGAGCGATATGGAATATCGACATGGAGGAGTAACATGTAGGTTCTAAATGGAGGAGTTACATGTAGGATCGACATGGAGGATCGACAAGGAGGAGTGACATTGAGGAGCAACATGGAAGACTGAAATGGAGGAGTGACATCCTACAGTTAAATTCTGGTTTGAAATTCTGGAGTGACATGTAGGATCTACATGGAGGAGCGACATGGAGGATCAACATGGAGGAGCGACATAGAGGATTGACATGGAGAAGTATCAAGGTTGATCGACATGGAGAAGTGACATGGAGGAGTTACATGGTAGAGATGGAGGAGTGACATGGAGGAGAGACATGGAAGATCGACATGGAGGATCGACATGTAGGAGTGACATTCTGGAGTTAAATCTGGTTGACATGGAGGAGCGACATTCTGGAGTGACATGAAGGAACGACATGGTGGAGTGATATGGAAGACATGGAGGAGTGACATGGAGGATCGACATTGAGCAGTGACATGGAGGAGTGACAAAGAGGAGCGACATGGAGGAGTGATATGGAGGAGTGACATTTTGGGGGGACATTCTGGAGGGACATTCTGGAGTGACATTGATGAGAGATATGGAGGATTGACATGGAAGAGCAACATAGGGGAGTGACATGGAAAACATGGAGCAGTGAAATGGAGGAGCAACATCGAGGATCGACATGGAGGATCGACATGAAGCAGTGACATGGAGGAGTGACATTGAGGATCGACATGGAGGAGTCTACATGGAATTTTGACATGGAGGAACGACATTCTAGAATGACATGGAGGAGGTACATGGGAGAGTGACTTGGAAGACATCGAGGAGTGACATGAAGGACCAACATGGAGCAGTGATATGAGAGTGTGACATGGAAGAGCGACATGGAGGATCGACATGGAGGAGTGAAATGGGGGAGTAACATGGAAGATGGGGAGGTTGACATGTAGGAGCAAAATTGAGATGTTAAATTGAGGATGGACATGGAAAAGTGATATGGAGGAGGGACATGGAGGAGCAACATTCCCGAGTGACATGGAGGAGTTTTATGGATGAGCAATTAGGAGCGACATGGAGCAGTGATATGAGAGTGTGACATGGAAGAGCGAAATGGAGGATCGACATGTAGGAGTGACATGGAGGACCGACATGGAGGAGTGACATGGAGGAGTGACATGGAAGACAGGTAGGAGTGACATGGAGGAGCGACATTCTGGACTGACATTCTGGAGTGACATTGATGAGCTACATGGAGGAGGTACATAGGGGAGTGACATGGAAGACATGGAGGAGTGAAATGGGGGAGTGACATGGAAGATGGGGAGGCTTGACATGTAGGAGCAAAATGGAGGTGTTAAATTGAGGATGGACATGGAGAAGTGATATGGAGGAGGGACATGGAGGAGCAACATTCCCGAGTGACATGGAGGAGTTTTATGGATGACCAATTAGGAGCGACATGGAGGATCGAACCGGAGGAATGACATGGAAGACATGGAGTGACATGGAGGATCGACATTGAGTAGTGACTTGGAGTAGTGACAAGGAGGAGTGACATGAAGGAGTAAGAAGGAGGAGCGACATGGAGGAGTGACATGGAGGATCGACGTTCTGGAGTGACATGGAGAAGCGGCTTTCTGATGTGACACGGAATCGATACATGGAGGAGTGATATGGAGGAGCAGGGACGAGAGACATAGAGGATCGACATGGAAAAGTCACATGGAGGAGTGTCATGAGTGACATGGAACACATGGTGGAGTGACATTGAAGATCTACATTGAGGATCGACATGAAACAGTGACATGGAGGAGTGACATGGAAGAGTGACATGGAGGAGTGACATGGGGGAGCGACATGGTGGAGTGACTTGGAGGAGTGACATGTAGGTTGACATGGAGGAGTGACGTGGAAGACAGGGAGGAATGACATGGAGGAGCGCAATAGAGAATCGACATGGAGCACATGGAGGAGTGAAATGGACGAGCGACATGGAGGATCGACATGGAGGAGTGACATGGAGGATCGACATTGAGGAGTGGAATGGTGGAGCGACATGGAGGATTGACATTGAGGAGTGGAATGGAGGAGCGACATGGAGGATGGCAGGATGGAGTAACATTAAGGATCGACATTGAGGAGTGGAATGGAGGAGCGACATGGAAGAGCGACATGGAGGATCTACATGGAGGAGCGACATCACGGAGCGACATGGAAGACTGACAACGAGGAGGTACATTCTGGAGGAACATGGTGGAGCGACATCCTGGAGTGACATGGAGGAGCGACATTCTGGAGTGACATGGATGAGCGATATGGAAGATCGACATGGAGGAGCGACATAGAGGATTGACATGGAGGAGTATCAAGGTTGATCGACATGGAGAAGTAACATGGAGGAGTGACATGGTAGAGATGGAGGAGTGACATGGAGGAGAGACATGGAAGATCGACATGGAGGATCGACATGGAAGAGTGACATTCTGGAGTTAAATCTGGATTGACATGGAGGAGCGACATTCTAGAGTGACATGGAGGAGCGACATGGTGGAGGGATATGGATGAGCAAGTAAGAGCGACATGGAGGATCAACATGTGTTGACATGGAAGACATGGAGGAGTGACATGGAGGAGCGACATCAAGCAGTGACATTCTGGAGTAAAATCTGGAGTGATATTCTGGAGTGACATGGAGGAGCGACATTCTGGAGTGACATGGAGTAGCGACATGGAAGAGTAACATGCTGGAGCAACATGAAGGTTAAAAATGTAGGATCGATGTGGAGGAGTAACAAGGAGGAGCGACATAGAGGATCGAAATGGATTTGCGACTTCAAGCAGTTACATGGATAAGTGACATTCTGGAGCTAAATCTGGAGGAATATTCTGGAGTGACATGGAAGAGCGACATTCTGGAGTGACATGGAGTAGCGTCATGGTGGAGTGATATGGAGGATTAAGAAGGAGCCACATGGAGGATCGACATGTGTCGACATGGAAGACATGGAGGAGTGACATGGAAGATTGACATGGAGGATCGACATGGAGCAGCGACATGGAGGATCGACATGGCGGAGTTACATGCAGGACTGACATGGAGGAGTGGCATTCTGGAGTGACATTTTTGAGGGACATTCTGGAGTGACATGGAGGAGCGACATTCTGGAGTGACATGGAGGAGCGATATTGAAGATCGTCATGGAGGAGTAACATGTTGGATCCACATGGAGGAATGAAATGGAGGATCGATATGGAGGAGCGACATTGAGGATCGACAATGAGGAGCGACATTGAGGAGCTACATGGAGGAGCTACATGGAGGAGCGACATGGAGGTCTCACAACGAGGAGCGACATTCTGGATGAATCTGTTGACCAACAAAATTTTCAATTGCAGGTGCTTAGCAGGAAATTGACCATAATTCATTGACCATTAGCAAATCATCATAAATCAAGGTAGATATCTTCAGTACATGTTTGGGAAGAGGCGTACCAAAGCATTTTCCGCTTGACACATAACGGGCGCCAAAAATATCAGATACTTGTATCGCAAGATCCGGTGGACAGAATTTTATCAAATTTGGTGCAATTTTCAAGGCCAGCCCCCTCACACCATAAGTCCTATTAATTTGAAATTTGACAGACGTGTGCTGCTGAATATGATTTAAAAAAAAGTCTCTTGGACCACGAAAGTACAACAACTAATTTTTCCGCCATGTTGAATTTTTTGAAAAACACATTTTTGACATCTCCTCCTAAACCGTAGGTCTGATTGCTGGCATATTTTCTGCGAATCATTATTGGACCAGGCTCATCAAAGGTTGCATAAAGCTTGTTGATATGTTATTGTGTTGTGAAGATATTGACCAATTAATTTTTAAGGGGCGGGCTCAGCACGTCAATAGACCTAACTTCACAAGCCCATCATCTCCAAACTTGCAGCATATGTTCACAAGAGTAGTTGAAACATCCACTGAAAGTTTCATTCAAATCGACCACTAGCGGGCGCTTTGAGCGATATGCCGCTTGCGGCTTTAATTCATTTTAAATTAATATAACTATGTGGATGTGGAAATAAGTTTTATATATTTCATGTTTATTCTTTTAATTGTAACCTGTGTTGAAATGTACCACTATACAATCACAATGTACAACTCTAGTTTTCATCACTAAGCCAAAGAATGCATTTCTCCTCCAGAAACACTGAAAAGTGGATTCATATGAAAAATGTGAAATTTCTTCACAGAAAAACATTTCTAGCATTGGAAACACTCAAAAAAAGGATAAATATGAAAGGGAACACAGTTTTCCAAAAATATAATTTGATAGATTTGGACTCCAGGCATCAAACTGTCAGTCTGAGCTGAATTCCATGTAAAACGCTAGTTTTCATCACTAAACTCGTTTAATATGTCTTTCTCACCCAAAACCACTCAGGAACGCATTTCTCCTCCAGAAACACTGAAACGTGCATTAATATGAAGAATATGTGATTTATTTACAGAAACACATCTGTTATACTGGAAACATACAAAAAAGAGACAGACTATGAAAAGAAACATTGTTTTCTCAAATTTTACTTTAGAATTCACTTCCAAGTATCAAATCTTCATTCTGAGCTCAATTCTATGAAAAACTCTTGTTTTCATCACTAAACTCGCTTAATATGTCTTTCTCATGCAAAACCACTCAGAAACGCATTTCTCCTCAAGAAACACTGAAAAGTGCATTTATATGAAGAATATGTGATTTATTTACAGAAACACATCTGTTATACTGGAAACATACAAAAAAGAGACAGACTATGAAAAGAAACATTGTTTTCTCAAATTTTACATTAGAATTCACTTCCGAGTATCAAATCTTCATTCTGAGCTCAATTCTATGCAAAACTCTTGTTTTCATCACTAAACTCGCTTAATATGTCTTTCTCATGCAAAACCACTCAGGAACGCATTTCTCCTCCAGAAACACTGAAACGTGCATTAATATGAAGAATATGTGATTTATTTACAGAAACACATCTGTTATACTGGAAACATACAAAACAAGACAGAATATGAAAAGAATCATTGTTTTCTCAAACTTTACATTAGAATTCGCTTCCCAGTATCAAATATTCATTCTGAGCTCAATTCTATGCAAAACTCTTGTTTGCATCACTAAACTCGCTTAATATGTCTTTCTCATGCAAAACCACTCAGGAACGCATTTCTCCTCCAGAAACACTGAAACGTGCATTAATATGAAGAATATGTGATTTATTTACAGAAACACATCTGTTATACTGGAAACATACAAAATAGAGACAGACTATGAAAAGAAACATTGTTTTCTCAAATTTTACTTTAGCATTCACTTCCAAGTATCAAATCTTCATTCTGAGCTCAATTCTATGCAAAACTCTTGTTTTCAAAACTAAACTCGCTTAATATGTCTTTCTCATCCAAAACCACTCAGAAACGCATTTCTCCTCAAGAAACACTGAAAAGTACGTTTATATGAAAATGATGTGATTTCTTCAGAAAATAAATCTCTTTTATTGGAAACATACAAAACAGGATGAAAATGAAAGAGAATATATTTTTACATTTGTTTTACATAATAGTTGGCCTTTCTGCATCAAACCTTCACACTGACCTCATTTCCATGTAATGTTTTCATCACTAAACGTGCTTTAACTGTTTTAAAAAAAATCCATTGTGTGATATTTCGAAAAATTTCTTGGAAAAAAAAGTCAAAGTATAGTATTTCAAAAAATGTAATGAAAAAAAGTTATAGTATAGTATTTTGAAATTTTTTGGAAAAAAATACAATATTCTATATGTCAGCGACATTGAAGATCGACATGGAGGAGTAACATGGATCCACATGGAGGAATGACATGGAGGATCGACATGGAGGAGCGACATTGAGGATCGACATTGAGGAGCTACATGGAGGAGCTCCATGGAAGATTAACATGTAGGATCCAAATGGAGGAGTGACATGGAGGAGTGACATGCTGGAGCAACATGGAGGATAAAAATGTAGGATCGATGTGGAGGAGTAACAAGGAGGAGCGATATAGAGGATCGAAATGGATTTGCGACATCAAGAAGTTACATGGATAAGTGACATTCTGGAGCTAAATCTGGTTGATATTCGGGAGTGACATGGAAGAGCGACATTCTGGAGTGACATGGAGGATCGACATTGAGGAGTGGAATGGAGGAGCGACATGGAGGATCGACATTGAGGAGTGGAATGGAGGAGCGACATGGAGGATCGACATTGAGGAGTGGAATGGAGGAGCGACATGGAGGATCGACATTGAGGAGTGGAATGGAGGAGCGACATGGAGGATGGCAGGATGGAGTAACATTGAGGATCAACATGGAAGAGTGACATGGAGGAGCGACATGGAAGAGCGACATCACGGAGCGACATGGAAGACTGACAACGAGGAGGTACATTCTGGAAGAACATGGAGGATCGACAAGGAGAAGTGACATTGAGGAACAACATGGAGGATCGACAAGGAGGAGTGACATTGAGGAGCAACATGGAGGATCGACAAGGAGGAGTGACATTGAGGAGCAACATGGAGGATCAACATGGAGGAGCGACAGAGGATTTACATGGAGGAGTATCAAGGTTGATCGACATGGAGAAGTGACATGGAGGAGTGACATGGTAGAGATGGAGGAGTGACATGGAGGAGAGACATCAAGCAGTGACATTCTGGAGTTCAATCTGGAGTGATATTCAGGAGTGACATGGAGGAGCGAAATTCTGGATTGACATGAGTAGCGACATGGAGGAGTGACATGCTGGAGTAACATGGAGGATAAAAATGTAGGATCGATGTGGAGGAGTAACAAGGAGGAGCGACATGAAGGATCGACATGGAGGAGCGACATCAAGCAGTGACATTCTGGAGTGATATTCAGGAGTGACATGGAGGAGCGACATTCTGGAGTGACATGGAGTAGCGACATGGAGGAGTGACATGCTGGAGTAACATGGAGGATAAAAATGTAGGATCGATGTGGAGGAGTAACAAGGAGGAGCGACATGGAGGATCGACATGGAGGAGCGACATCAAGCAGTGACATTCTGGAGTTCAATCTGGAGTGACATGGAGGAGCGACATTCTGGAGTGACATGGAGTAGCGACATGGAGGAGTGACATGCTGGAGCAACATGGAGGATAAAAATGTAGGATCAATGTGGAGGAGTAACAAGGAGGAGCGACATGGAGGATCGAAATGGATTTGCGACATCAAGCTGTAGAGCGACATTCTGGAATGACATGGAGTAGCGACATGATGGAGTGATATGGAGGATTAAGAAGGAGCCACATGGAGGATCGACATGTGTCGACATGGAAGAAATGGAGGAGTGACATGGAGGGTTGACATGGAGGATCGACATGGAGGAGTGACATGGAGGATCGACTTTCTGGAGTGACATGGAGAAGCGGCATTCTGGTGTGACATGGAGGAGATTCATGGAGGAGTGATATGGAAGAGCAGGGACGAGAGGCATAGAGGATCGACATGGAAAAGTCACATGGAGGAGTGTCAGGAGTGACATGGAACACATGGTGGAGTGACATTGAATATCAACATTGAGGATCGACATGAAACAGTGACATGGAGGAATGTCATGGAAGTGTGACATGGTGGAGTGACTTGGAGGAGTGACATGTAGGTTGACATGGAGGAGTGACGTGGAAGACAGGGAGGAATGACATGGAGGAGCGCAATAGAGGATCGACATGGAGTACATGGAGGAGTGAAATGGAGGAGCGACATGGAGGATCGACATGGAGGAGTGACATGGAGGATCGACATTGAGGAGTGGAATGGAGGAGCGACATGGAGGATTGACATTGTGGAGTGTAATGGAGGAGCGATATGGAGGATGGCAGGATGGAGTAACATTGAGGATCAACATGGAAGAGTGACATGGAGGAGTGACATGGAAAAGCGACATGGAGGATCTACATGGATTTGCGACATCAAGCAGTTACATGGATAAGTGACATTCTGGAGCTAAATCTGGAGTGATATTCTGGAGTGACATGGAAGAGCGACATTCTGGAGTGACATGGAGTAGCGACATGATGGAGTGATATGGAGGATTAAGAAGGAGCCACATGGAGGATCGACATGTGTCGACATGGAAGACATGGAGGAGTGACATGGAGGATCGACATGGAGCAGCGACATGGAGGATCGACATGTGTCGACATGGAAGACATGGAGTAGTGACATGGAGGAGTGACAAGGAGGATCGACATGGAGCAGCGATATGGAGGATCGACATGTGTCGACATGGAAGACATGGAGGAGTGACATGGAGGAGCGACATGGAGGATCGACATGGAGCAGCGACATGGAGGATCGACATGGCGGAGTTACATGCAGGACTGACATGGAAGAAAGGGAGGAGTGACATGGAGTGGCAACATGGAGGTGTGAAATAGAGGATCGACATGGAGGAGGTATATGGAGCAGTGACATTCTGCAGTGACTTTCTGGAAGGACATTCTGGAGTGACATGGAGGTATCAACATGGAGGAGTGACAAGGAGGAGTGATATAGAGGATCAACATAGAGGATTGACATCGAGGAAGGACATGGAGGAGTGACGTGGAAGACAGGGATTAGTGACATTGAGGAGCGAAATAGAGGATCAACATAAGGAGTGACATGGAGGAGGAGTGGCATTCTGGAGTGACATTCTTGAGGGACATTCTGGAGTGACATGTAGGAGCGACATGGAGGAGGGACATGGAGGAGTAACATTCTGGAGTTAATTTCTGGAGTGACATGGAGGAGCGACATTCTGGAGTGACATGGAGGAGCGACATTGAAGATCGACATGGAGGAGTAACATGTTGGATCCACATGGAGGAATGACATGGAGGATCGACATGGAGGAGCGACATGGAGGATCGACAATGAGGAGCGACATTGAGGAGCTACATGGAGGAGCTACATGGAGGAGCGACATGGAGATCTCACAACGAGCAGCGACATTCTGGAGTGACATGGAGGAGCGACATTCTGGATTGACATGGAAGATTGACATGGAGGATTAACATGTAGGATCTAAATGGAGGAGTGACATGGAGGGTTGACATGGAGGAGCGATATGGAGGATCGACAAGAACGAGCAATATTGAGGAGCAACATGGAGGACTGACATGAAGTAGTGATATGGAAGACAGGGAGGAGTGACATAGGGAGGAATATAGAGGAGTGACATTCTGGAGTGACATTCAGGAGGAACATTCTGGAGTGACATGGAGGTATCGACATTGAGTAGTGACATGGAGGAGTGACAAGAAGGAGCGACACAGAGGAGTGACAAAGAGGAGCGACATGGAGGAGTGATATGGAGGAGTGACATTTTGGAGGGACATTCTAGAGGGACATTGATGAGAGATATGGAGAATTGACATAGAGGAGTTACATGAAGGATCTACATGGAGGAGCAACATAGGGGAGTGACATGGAAAACATGGAGCAGTGAAATGGAGGAGCAACATCGAGGATCGACATGGAGGATCGACATGGAGGATTGACATTGAGGAGTGGAATGGAGGAGCGACATGGAGGATGGCAGGATGGAGTAACATTGAGGATCAACATGGAAGAGTGACATGGAGGAGCGACATGGAAGAGCGACATGGAGGATCTACATGGAGGAGCGACATCACGGAGCGACATGGAAGACTGACAACGAGGAGGTACATTCTGGAGCAACAAGGTGGAGCGACATTCTGGAGTGACATGGAGGAGCGACATTCTAGAGTGACATGGAGGAGCGATATGGAAGATCGACATGGAGGAGGAACATGTAGGATCTAAATGGAGGAGTTACATGTAGGATCAACATGGAGGATCGACAAGGAGAAGTGACATTGAGGAGCAACATGGAGGATCGACAAGGAGAAGTGACATTGAGGAGCAACATGGAGGATCGACAAGGAGGAGTGACATGGAGGATCGACATTGAGGAGTGGAATGGAGGAGCGACATGGAGGATCGACAAGGAGGAGTGACATTGAGGAGCAACATGGAGGATTGACATGGAGGAGCGACATAGAGGATTTACATTGAGGAGTATCAAGATTGATCGACATGGAGAAGTGACATTGAGGAGTGACATCAAGCAGTGACATTCTGGAGTTCAATCTGGAGTGATATTCAGGAGTGACATGGAGGAGCGAAATTCGGGAGTGACATGGAGTAGCGACATGGAGGAGTGACATGCTGGAGCAACATGGAGGATAAAAATGTAGGCTCGATGTGGAGGAGTAACAAGGAGGAGCGACATGGAGGATCGACATGGAGGAGCGACATCAAGCAGTGACATTCTGGAGTAATATTCAGGAGTGACATGGAGGAGCGACATTCTGGAGTGACATGGAGTAGCGACATGGAGGAGTGACATGCTGGAGCAACATGGATGATAAAAATGTAGGATCGATGTGGAGGAGTAACAAGGAGGAGCGACATGGAGGATCGACATGGAGGAGCGACATCAAGCAGTGACATTCTGGAGTTCAATCTGGAGTGACATGGAAGAGCGACATTCTGGAGTGACATGGAGTAGCGACATGGAGCAGTGACATGCTGGAGCAACATGGAGGATAAAAATGTAGGATCGATGTGGAGGAGTAACAAGGAGGAGCGACATGGAGGATCGAAATGGATTTGCGACATCAAGCAGTTACATGGAAGAGCGACATTCTGGAGTGACATGGAGTAGCGACCTGATGGAGTGATATGGAGGATTAAGAAGGAGCCACATGGAGGATCGACATGTGTCGACATGGAAGACATGGAGGAGTGACATGGAGGATTGACATGGAGGATCGACATGGAGGAGTGACATGGAGGATCGACTTTCTGGAGTGACATGGAGAAGCGGCATTCTGGTGTGACATGGAGGAGATACATGGAGGAGTGATATGGAAGAGCAGGGACGAGAGGCATAGAGGATCGACATGGAAAAGTCACATGGAGGAGTGTCAGGAGTGACATGGAACACATGGTGGAGTGACATTGAATATCGACATTGAGGATCGACATGAAACAGTGACATGGAGGAGTGTCATGGAAGTGTGACATGGAGGAGTGACATGGGGGAGCGACATGGTGGAGTGACTTGGAGGAGTGACATGTAGGTTGACATGGAGGAGTGACGTGGAAGACAGGGAGGAATGACATGGAAGAGCGCAATAGAGGATCGACATGGAGTACATGGAGGAGTGAAATGGAGGAGCGACATGGAGGATCGACATTGAGGAGTGGAATGGAGTAGCGACTTGGAGGATGGCAGGATGGAGTAACATTGAGGATCAACATGGAAGAGTGACATGGAGGAGTGACATGGAAAAGTGACATGGAGGATCTACATGGATTTGCGCCATCAAGCAGTTACATGGATAAGTGACATTCTGGAGCTAAATCTGGAGTGATATGCTGGAGTGACATGGAAGAGCGACATTCTGGAGTGACATGGAGTAGCGACATGTTGGAGTGATATGGAGGATTAAGAAGGAGCCACATGGAGGATCGACATGTGTCGACATGGAAGACATGGATGAGTGACATGGAGGATTGACATGGAGCAGCGACATGGAGGAGTGACATGCTGGAGCAACATGGAGGATAAAAATGTAGGATCGATGTGGAGGAGTAACAAGGAGGAGCGACATGGAGGATCGAACTGGAGGAGCGACATGGAGGATCGACATGTGTCGACATGGAAGACATGAAGGAGTGACATGGAGGAGCGACATGGAGGATCGACATGGAGCAGCGACATGGAGGATCGACATGGCGGAGTTACATGCAGGACTGACATGGAAGAAAGGGAGTAGTGACATGGAGTGGCAACATGGAGGTGTGAAATAGAGGATCGACATGGAGGAGGTATATGGGGCAGTGACATTCTGGAAGGACATTCTGGAGTGACATGGAGGTATCAACATGGAGGAGTGACAAGGAGGAGTGATATAGAGGATCAACATAGAGGATTGACATCGAGGAGGGACATGGAGGAGTGACGTGGAAGACAGGGATTAGTGACATTGAGGAGCGAAATAGAGGATCAACATAAGGAGTGACATGGAGGAGGAGTGGCATTCTGGAGTGACATTCTTGAGGGACATTCTGGAGTGACATGTAGGAGCGACATGGAGGAGGGACATGGAGGAGTAACATTCTGGTGTTAATTTCTGGAGTGACATGGAGGAGCGACTTTCTGGAGTGACATGGAGGAGCGACATTGAAGATCGACATGGAGGAGTAACATGTTGGATCCACATGGAGGAATGACATTGAGGATCGACAATGAGGAGCGACATTGAGGAGCTACATGGAGGAGCTACATGGAGGAGCGACATGAAGGAGTGAAATGGGGGAGTGACATGGAAGATGGGGAGGTTGACATGTAGGAGCAAAATGGAGATGTTAAATTGAGGATGGACATGGAGAAGTGATATGGAGGAGGGACATGGAGGAGCAACATTCCCGAGTGACATGGAGGAGTTTTATGGATGAGCAATTAGGAGCGACATGGAGCAGTGATATGAGAGTGTGACATGGAAGAGCGAAATGGAGGATCGACATGTAGGAGTGACATGGAGGACCGACATGGAGGAGTGACATGGAGGAGTGACATGGAAGACAGGTAGGAGTGACATGGAGGAGTGACATTCTGGACTGACATTCTGGAGTGACATTGATGAGCTACATGGAGGAGATACATAGGGGAGTGACATGGAAGACATGGAGGAGTGAAATGGGGGAGTGACATGGAAGATGGGGAGGTTGACATGTAGGAGCAAAATGGAGGTGTTAAATTGAGGATCGACATGGAGAAGTGATATGGAGGAGGGACATGGAGGAGCAACATTCCCGAGTGACATGGAGGAGTTTTATGGATGAGCAATTAGGAGCGACATGGAGGATCGAACCGGAGGAATGACATGGAAGACATGGAGTGACATGGAGGATCGACATTGAGTAGTGACTTGGAGTAGTGACAAGGAGGAGTGACATGAAGGAGTAAGAAGGAGGAGCGACATGGAGGAGTGACATGGAGGATCGACGTTCTGGAGTGACATGGAGAAGCGGCATTCTGATGTGACACGGAAGAGATACATGGAGGAGTGATATGGAGGAGCAGGGACGAGAGACATAGAGGATCGACATGAAACAGTGACATGGAGGAGTGACATGGAAGTGTGACATGGAGGAGTGACATGGGGGAGCGACATGGTGGAGTGACTTGAAGGAGTGACATGTAGGTTGACATGGAGGAGTGACGTGGAAGACAGGGAGGAATGACATGGAGGAGCGCAATAGAGGATCGACATGGAGCACATGGAGGAGTGAAATGGACGAGCGACATGGAGGATCGACATGGAGGAGTGACATGGAGGATCGACATTGAGGAGTGGAATGGTGGAGCGACATGGAGGATTGACATTGAGGAGTGGAATGGTGGAGCGACATGGAGGATTTACATTGAGGAGTGGAATGGAGGAGCGACATGGAGGATGGCAGGATGGAGTAACATTGAGGATCGACATTGAGGAGTGGAATGGAGGAGCGACATGGAAGAGCGACATGGAGGATCTACATGGAGGAGCGACATCACGGAGCGACATGGAAGACTGACAACGAGGAGGTACATTCTGGAGGAACATGGTGGAGCGACATCCTGGAGTGACATGGAGGAGCGACATTCTGGAGTGACATGGAGGAGCGATATGGAAGATCGACATGGAGGAGGAACATTTAGGATCTAAATGGAGGAGTTACATGTAGGATCAACATGGAGGATCGACAAGGAGGAGTGACATTGAGGAGCAACATGGAGGATTGACATGGAGGAGCGACATAGAGGATCGACATGGAGGAGTATCAAGGTTGATCGACATGGAGAAGTGACATGGAGGAGTGACATGGAGGAGAGACATGGAAGATCGACATGGAGGATCGACATGGAAGAGTGACATTCTGGAGTTAAATCTGGATTGACATGGAGGAGCGACATTCTAGAGTGACATGGAGGAGCGACATGGTGGAGGGATATGGATGAGCAAGTAAGAGCGACATGGAGGATCAACGTGTCGACATGGAAGACATGGAGGAGTGACATGGAGGAGCGACATCAAGCAGTGACATTCTGGAGTAAAATCTGGAGTGATATTCTGGAGTGACATGGAGGAGCGACATTCTGGAGTGACATGGAGTAGCAACATGGAAGAGTGACATGCAGGAGCAACATGAAGGTTAAAAATGTAGGATCGATGTGGAGGAGTAACAAGGAGGAGCGACATGGAGGATCGACATGGAGGAGCGACATTGAGGATCGACAATGAGGAGCAACATTGAGGAGCTACATGGAGGAGCTACATGGAGGAGCGACATGGAGGTCTCACAACGAGGAGCGACATTCTGGATGAATCTGTTGACCAACAAAATTTTCAATTGCAGGTGCTTAGCAGGAAATTGACCATAATTCATTGACCATTAGCAACTCATCATAAATCTTGGTAGATATCTTCAGTACATGTTTGGGAAGAGGCGTACCAAAGCATTTTCCGCTTGACACATAACGGGCGCCACAAATATCAGATACTTGTATCGCAAGATCCGGTGGACAGAATTTTATCAAATTTGGTGCACATACTCTGGGGGCAAGTATTAACCAAGATCCATACTGTCATATTGATCGGTGCATGTGGGCGTGGCCTATTTAGCATTTTATGCAAAATTATGCCTTTGCTCAATTTGCTGTGAGCTGGAATGAGCTAGAGACATGAGACTCGGTACCATAACTGTACATGATGCCATAATGCTTCACATAAAATATGAAAACAATTGGCCACATGGTGGCGCTATAACAATTTTCAAGGCCAGCCCCCTCACACCATAAGTCCTATTAATTTGAAATTTGACAGACGTGTGCTGCTGAATATGATTTAAAAAAAAGTCTCTTGGACCACGAAAGTACACCAACTAAATTTTCGGCCATGTTGAATTTTTTGAAAAACACATTTTTGACATCTCCTCCTAAACCGTAGGTCTGATTGCTGGCATATTTTCTGCGAATCATTATTGGACCAGGCTCATCAAAGGTTGCATAAAGCTTGTTGATATGTTATTGTGTTGTGAAGATATTGACCAATTAATTTTTAAGGGGCGGGCTCAGCACGTCAATAGACCTAACTTCACAAGCCTTTCGCCCATCATCTCCAAACTTGCAGCATATGTTCACAAGAGTAGTTGAAACATCCGCTGAAAGTTTCATTCAAATCGACCACTAGAGGGCGCTTTGAGCGATATGCCGCTTGCGGCTTTAATTCATTTTAAATTAATATAACTATGTGGATGTGGAAATAAGTTTTATATATTTCATGTTTATTCTTTTACAATGTAATTGTAACCTGTGTTGAAATGTACCACTATACGATCACAATGTACAACTCTAGTTTTCATCACTAAGCCAAAGAATGCATTTCTCCTCCAGAAACACTGAAAAGTGGATTCATATGAAAAATGTGAAATTTCTTCACAGAAAAACATTTCTTGCATTGGAAACACTCAAAAAAAGGATAAATATGAAAGGGAACACAGTTTTCCAAAATATAATATGATAGTTTTGGACTCCAGGCATCAAACTGTCAGTCTGAGCTGAATTCCATGTAAAACGCTAGTTTTCATCACTAAACTCGTTTAATATGTCTTTCTCATGCAAAACCACTCAGGAACGCATTTCTCCTCCAGAAACACTGAAACGTGCATTAATATGAAGAATATGTGATTTATTTACAGAAACACATCTGTTATACTGGAAACATACAAAAAAGAGACAGACTATGAAAAGAAACATTGTTTTCTCAAATTTTACATTAGCATTCACTTCCAAGTATCAAATCTTCATTCTGAGCTCAATTCTATGCAAAACTCTTGTTTTCATCACTAAACTCGCTTAATATGTCTTTCTCATGCAAAACCACTCAGAAACGCATTTCTCCTCAAGAAACACTGAAAAGTGAGTTTATATGAAGAATATGTGATTTATTTACAGAATCACATCTGTTATACTGGAAACATACACAAAAGAGACAGACTATGAAAAGAAACATTGTTTTCTCAAATTTTACATTAGAATTCACTTCCAAGTATGAAATCTTCATTCTGAGCTCAATTCTATGCAAAACTCTTGTTTTCATCACTAAACTCGCTTAATATGTCTTTCTCATCCAAAACCAGTCAAGAACGCATTTCTCCTCAAGAAACACTGAAACGTGCATTTATATGAAAATGATGTGATTTCTTCAGAAAATAAATCTCTTTTATTGGAAACATACAAAACAGGATGAAAATGAAAGAGAATATATTTTTACATTTGTTTTACATAATAGTTGGCCTTTCTGCATCAAACCTTCACACTGACCTCATTTCCATGTAATGTTTTCATCACTAAACTTGCTTAAACTGTTTTAAAAAAAATCCATTGTATGATATGTCGAAAAATTTCTTGGAAAAAAAAGTCAAAGTATAGTATTTCAAAAAATGTCATGAAAAAAAGTTATAGTATAGTATTTTGAAATTTTTTGTAAAAAAATACAATATTCTATATGTCAGCGACATTGAAGATCGACATGGAGGAGTAACAAGGATCCACATGGAGGAATGACATGGAGGATCGACATGGAGGAGCGACAATGAGGATCTACATTGAGGAGCTACATGGAGGTGCTCCATGGAAGATTAACATGTAGGATCCAAATGGAGGAGTGACATGGAGGAGTGACATGCTGGAGCAACATGGAGGATAAAAATGTAGGATCGATGTGGAGGAGTAACAAGGAGGAGCGATATAGAGGATCGAAATGGATTTGAGACATCAAGAAGTTACATGGATAAGTGACATTCTGGAGCTAAATCTGGTTGATATTCGGGAGTGACATGGAAGAGCGACATTCTGGAGTGACATGGAGGATCGACATTGAGGAGTGGAATGGAGGAGCGACATGGAGGATCGACATTGAGGAGTGGAATGGAGGAGCGACATGGAGGATGGCAGGATGGAGTAACATTGAGGATCAACATGGAAGAGTGACATGGAGGAGCGACATGGAAGAGCGACATCATGGAGCGACATGGAAGACTGACAACGAGGAGGTACATTCTGGAGGAACATGGAGGATCGACAAGGAGAAGTGACATTGAGGAACAACATGGAGGATCGACAAGGAGGAGTGACATTGAAGAGCAACATGGAGGATCGACAAGGAGGAGTGACATTGAGGAGCAACATGGAGGATCAACATGGAGGAGCGACATAGAGGATTTACATGGAGGAGTATCAAGGTTGATCGACATGGAGAAGTGACATGGAGGAGTGACATGGTAGAGATGGAGGAGTGACTTGGAGGAGAGACATCAAGCAGTGACATTCTGGAGTTCAATCTGGAGTGATATTCAGGATACATGGAGGAGCGAAATTCTGGAGTGACATGGAGTAGCGACATGGAGGAGTGACATGCTGGAGTAACATGGAGGATAAAAATGTAGGATCGATGTGGAGGAGTAACAAGGAGGAGCGACATGGAGGATCGACATGGAGGAGCGACATCAAGCAGTGACATTCTGGAGTGATATTCAGGAGTGACATGGAGGAGCGACATTCTGGAGTGACATGGAGTAGCGACATGGAGGAGTGACATGCTGGAGCAACATGGAGGATAAAAATGTAGGATCGATGTGGAGGAGTAACAAGGAGGAGCGACATGGAGGATTGACATGGAGGAGCGACATCAAGCAGTGACATTCTGGAGTTCAATCTGGAGTGACATGGAGGAGCGACATTCTGGAGTGACATGGAGTAGCGACATGGAGGAGTGACATGCTGGAGCAACATGGAGGATAAAAATGTAGGATCGATGTGGAGGAGTTACAAGGAGGAGCGACATGGAGGATCGAAATGGATTTGCGACATCAAGCTGTTACATGGAAGAGCGACATTCTGGAATGACATGGAGTAGCGACATGATGGAGTGATATGGAGGATTAAGAAGGAGCCACATGGAGGATCGACATGTGTCGACATGGAAGACATGGAGGAGTGACATGGAGGAGCGACATGGAGGATCGACATGGAGGAGTGACATGGAGGATCGACTTTCTGGAGTGACATGGAGAAGCGGCATTCTGGTGTGACATGGAGGAGATACATGGAGGAGTGACATGGAAGAGCAGGGACGAGAGGCATAGAGGATCGACATGGAAAAGTCACATGGAGGAGTGTCAGGAGTAACATGGAACACATGGTGGAGTGACATTGAATATCGACATTGAGGATCGACATGAAACAGTGACATGGAGGAATGTCATGGAAGTGTGACATGGTGGAGTGAAATGGAGGAGCGACATGGAGGATCGACATGGAGGATTGACATTGTGGAGTGGAATGGAGGAGCGATATGGAGGATGGCAGGATGGAGTAACATTGAGGATCAACATGGAAGAGTGACATGGAGGAGTGACATGGAAAAGCGACATTCTGGAGCTAAATCTGGAGTGATATTCTGGAGTGACATGGAAGAGCGACATTCTTGAGTGACATGGAGTAGCGACATGATGGAGTGATATGGAGGATTAAGAAGGAGCCACATGGAGGATCGACATGTGTCGACATGGAAGACATGGAGGAGTGACATGGAGGAGTGACATGGAGGATCGACATGGAGCAGCGACATGGAGGATCGACATGTGTCGACATGGAAGACATGGAGGAGTGACATGGAGGAGTGACAAGGAGGATCGACATGGAGCAGCGACATGGAGGATCGACATGTGTCGACATGGAAGACATGGAGGAGTGACATGGAGGAGCGACATGGAGGATCGACATGGAGCAGCGACATGGAGGATCGACATGGTGGAGTTACATGCAGGACTGACATGGAAGAAAGGGAGGAGTGACATGGAGTGGCAACATGGAGGTGTGAAATAGAGGATCGACATGGAGGAGGTATATGGAGCAGTGACATTCTGGAGTGACTTTCTGGAAGGACATTCTGGAGTGACATGGAGGTATCAACATGGAGGAGTGAAAAGGAGGAGTGATATAGAGGATCAACATAGAGGATTGACATCGAGGAAGGACATGGAGGAGTGACGTGGAAGACAGGGATTAGTGACATTGAGGAGCGAAATAGAGGATCAACATAAGGAGTGACATGGAGGAGGAGTGGCATTCTGGAGTGACATTCTTGAGGGACATTCTGGAGTGACATGGAGGAGCGACATTGAAGATCGACATAGAGGATCGACAATGAGGAGCGACATTGAGGAGCTACATGGAGGAGCTACATGGAGGAGCGACATGGAGGTCTCACAACGAGCAGCGACATTCTGGAGTGACATGGAGGAGCGACATTCTGGATTGACATGGAAGATTGACATGGAGGATTAACATGTAGGATCTAAATGGAGGAGTGACATGGAGGGTTGACATGGAGGAGCAATATGGAGGATCGACAAGGACGAGCAATATTGAGGAGCAACATGGAGGACTGACATGAAGTAGTGATATGGAAGACAGGGAGGAGTGACATAGGGAGGAATATAGAGGAGTGACATTCTGGAGTGACATTCAGGAGGAACATTCTGGAGTGACATGGAGGTATCGACATTGAGTAGTGACATGGAGGAGTGACAAGAAGGAGCGACACAGAGGAGTGACAAAGAGGAGCGACATGGAGGAGTGATATGGAGGAGTGACATTTTGGAGGGACATTCTGGAGGGACATTCTGGAGTGACATTGATGAGAGATATGGAGAATTGACATAGAGGAGTAACATGAAGGATCTACATGGAAGAGCAACATAGGGGAGTGACATGGAAAACATGGAGCAGTGAAATGGAGGAGCAACATCGAGGATCGACATGGAGGATCGACATGAAGCAGTGACATGGAGGAGTGACATTGAGGATCGACATGGAGGAGTCCACATGGAGTATTGACATGGAGGAACAACATTCTCAAGTGACATGGAGGAGGTACATGGGGGAGTGACTTGGAAGACATCGAGGAGTGACATGTATGAGTGACATGGAGGAACGACATGGAGGAGTGACATGGAGGAGTGACATGGAAGACAGGTAGGAGTGAAATGGAGGAGCGACATTCTGGACTGACAATCTGGAGTGACATTGATGAGCTACATTGAGGAGGTACATAGGGGAGTGACATGGAAGAAGGGGAGGATTGACATGTAGGAGCAAAATGGAGGTGTTAAATTGAGGATGGACATGGAGAAGTGATATGGAGGAGGGACATGGAGGAGTGACATTCTGGAGGGGCATTCTGGATTGACATGGAGGAGTGACATGGAGGATGGACATGGAGGAGTGACATTCTGGAGTTAAATTCTGGATTGACATTCTGGATTGACATGGATGAGCAACATTCCCGAGTGACATGGAGGAGTTTTATGGATGAGCAATTATGAGCGACATGGAGGATCGAACCGGAGGAGTGACATGGAAGACATGGAGTGACATGGAGGATTGACATTGAGTAGTGACTTGGAGTAGTGACAAGGAGGAGTGACATGAAGGAGTAAGAAGGAGGAGCGACATGGAGGAGTGACATGGAGGATCGACATTCTGGAGTGACATGGAGAAGCGGCATTCTGGTGTGACACGGAGGAGATACATGGCGGATTGATATGGAGGAGCAGGGACGAGAGACATAGAGGATCGACATGGAAAAGTCACATGGAGGAGTGTCAGGAGTGACATGGAACACATGATGGAGTGACATTGAAGATCAATATTGAGGATCGAAATGGAGGATCGACATGAAACAGTGACATGGAGGAGTGACATGGAAGTGTGACATGGAGGAGTGACATGGAGGATCGAAATGGAGGAGTGACATGGAAGTGTGACATGGAGGAGTGACATGGAGGATCGAAATGGAGGAGTGACATGGGGGAGCGACATGGTGGAGTGAGTTGGAGGAGTGACATGTAGGTTGACATGGAGGAGTGACGTAGAAGACAGGGAGGAATGACATGGAGGAGTGAAATGGAGGAGCGACATGGAGGCTCGACATGAAGGAGTGACATGGAGGATCGACATTGAGGAGTGGAATGGAGGAACGACATGGAGGATTGATAGGATGGAGTAACATTGAGGATCGACATGGAAGAGTGACATGGAGGAGCGACATGGAAGAGCGACATGGAGGATCTACATGGAGGAGCGACATCACGGAGCGACATGGAAGACTGACAACGAGGAGGTACATTCTGGAGGAACATGGTGAAGCGACATTCTGGAGTGACATTCTGGAGTGACATTGAGTTGCGATATGGAAGATCGACATGGAGGAGTAACATGTAGGCTCTAAATGGAGGAGTTACATGTAGGATCGACATGGAGGATCGACAAGGAGGAGTGACATTGAGGAGCAACATGGAAGACTGAAATGGAGGAGTGACATCCTACTGTTAAATTCTGGTTTGAAATTCTGGAGTGACATGTAGGATCTACATGGAGGAGCGACATGGAGGATCAACATGGAGGAGCGACATAGAGGATTGACATGGAGGAGTATCAAGGTTGATCGACATGGAGAAGTGACATGGAGGAGTTACATGGTAGAGATGGAGGAGTGACATGGAGGAGAGACATGGAAGATCGACATGGAGGATCGACATGTAGGAGTGACATTCTGGAGTTAAATCTGGTTGACATGGAGGAGCGACATTCTGGAGTGACATGAAGGAACTACATGGTGGAGTGATATGGAAGACATGGAGGAGTGACATGGAGGATTGACATTGAGCAGTGACATGGAGGAGTGACAAAGAGGAGCGACATGGAGGAGTGATATGGAGGAGTGACATTTTGGAGAGACATTCTGGAGGGACATTCTGGAGTGATATGGAAGACATAGAGGAGTAACATGAAGGATCTACATGGAAGAGCAACATAGGGGAGTGACATGGAAAACATGGAGCAGTGAAATGGAGGAGCAACATTGAGGATCGACATGGAGGATCGAAATGAAGCAGTGACATGGAGGAGTGACATTGAGGATCGACATGGAGGACTCCACATGGAATTTTGACATGGAGGAACGACATTCTAGAGTGACATGGAGGAGGTACATGGGGGAGTGACTTGGAAGACATCGAGGAGTGACATGGAGGAGCTACATGGAGGATCGACATGAAGGACCAACATGGAGCAGTGATATGAGAGTGTGACATGGAAGAGCGACATGGAGGATCGACATGGAGGAGTGAAATGGGGGAGTGACATGGAAGATGGGGAGGTTGACATGTAGGAGCAAAATGGAGATGTTAAATTGAGGATGGACATGGAGAAGTGATATGGAGGAGGGACATGGAGGAGCAACATTCCCGAGTGACATGGAGGAGTTTTATGGATGAGCAATTAGGCGCGACATGGAGCAGTGATTTGAGAGTGTGACATGGAAGAGCGAAATGGAGGATCGACATGTAGGAGTGACATGGAGGACCGACATGGAGGAGTGACATGGATGAGTGACATGGAAGACAGGTAGGAGTGACATGGAGGAGTGACATGCTGGAGCAACATGGAGGATAAAAATGTAGGATCGATGTGGAGGAGTAACAAGGAGGAGCGACATGGAGGATCGACATGGAGGAGCGACATCAAGCAGTGACATTCTGGAGTTCAATCTGGAGTGACATGGAGGAGCGACATTCTGGAATGACATGGAGTAGCGACATGGAGGAGTGACATGCTGGAGCAACATAGAGGATAAAAATGTAGGATCGATGTGGAGGAGTAACAAGGATGAGCGACATGGAGGATCGAAATGGATTTGCGACATCAAGCAGTTACATGGATAAGTGACATTCTGGAGCTAAATCTGGAGTGATATTCTGGAGTGACATGGAAGAGCGACATTCTGGAGTGACATGGAGTAGCGACATGATGGAGTGATATGGAGGATTAAGAAGGAGCCACATGGAGGATCGACATGTGTCGACATGGAAGACATGGAGGATTGACATGGAGGATGGACATGGAGGAGTGACATGGAGGATCGACTTTCTGGAGTGACATGGAGAAGCGGCATTCTGGTGTGACATGGAGGAGATACATGGAGGAGTGATATGGAAGAGCAGGGACGAGAGGCATAGAGGATCGACATGGAAAAGTCACATGGAGGAGTGTCAGGAGTGACATGGAACACATGGTGGAGTGACATTGACATTGAGGATCGACATGAAACAGTGATATGGAGGAGTGTCATGGAAGTGTGACATGGAGGAGCGCAATAGAGGATCGACATGGAGGACATGGAGGAGTGAAATGGAGGAGCGACATGGAGGATCGACATGGAGGAGTGACATGGAGGATCGACATTGAGGAGTGGAATGGAGGAGCGACATGGAGGATTGACATTGAGGAGTGGAATGGAGGAGCGACATGGATGATGGCAGGATGGAGTAACATTGAGGAGCAACATGGAAGAGTGACATGGAGGAGCGACATGGAAGAGCGACATGGAGGATCTACATGGATTTACGACATCAAGCAGTTACATGGATAAGTGACATTCTGGAGCTAAATCTGGAGTGATATTCTGGAGCGACATGGAAGAGCGACATTCTGGAGTGACATGGAGTAGCGACATGATGGAGTGATATGGAGGATTAAGAAGGAGCCACATGGAGGATCGACATGTGTCAACATGGAAGACATAGAGGAGTGACATGGAGGAGTGACATGGAGGATCGACATGGAGCAGCGACATGGAGGAGTGACATGCTGGAGCAACATGGAGGATAAAAATGTAGGATCGATGTGGAGGAGTAACAAGGAGGAGCGACATGGAGGATCGACATGGAGGAGCGACATGGAGGATCGACATTTGTCGACATCTAAGACATGGAGGAGTGACATGGAGGAGCGACATGGAGGATCGACATGGAGCAGCGACATGGAGGATCGACATGGCGGAGTTACATGCAGGACTGACATGGAAGAAAGGGAGGAGTGACATGGAGTGGCAACATGGAGGTGTGAAATAGAGGATCGACATGGAGGAGGTATATGGAGCAGTGACATTCTGGAGTGACTTTCTGGAAGGACATTCTGGAGTGACATGGAGGTATCAACATGGAGGAGTGACAAGGAGGAGTGATATAGAGGATCAACATAGAGGATTGACATCGAGGAGGGACATGGAGGAGTGACGTGGAAGACAGGGATTCGTGACATTGAGGAGCGAAATAGAGGATCAACATAAGGAGTGACATGGAGGAGGAGTGGCATTCTGGAGTGACATTCTTGAGGGACATTCTGAAGTGACATGTAGGAGCGACATGGAGGAGGGACATGGAGGAGTGACATGTAGGTTGACATGGAGGAGTGACGTAGAAGACAGGGAGGAATGACATGGAGGAGTGAAATGGAGGAGCGACATGGAGGCTCGACATGGAGGAGTGACATGGAGGATCGACATTGAGGAGTGGAATGGAGGAGCGACATGGAGGATTGATAGGATGGAGTAACATTGAGGATCGACATGGAAGAGTGACATGGAGGAGCGACATGGAAGAGCGACATGGAGGATCTACATGGAGGAGCGACATCACGGAGCGACATGGAAGACTGACAACGAGGAGGTACATTCTGGAGGAACATGGTGGAGCGACATTCTGGAGTGACATTCTGGAGTGACATGGAGGAGCGATATGGAAGATCGATATGGAGGAGTAACATGTAGGCTCTAAATGGAGGAGTTACATGTAGGATCGACATGGAGGATCGACAAGGAGGAGTGACATTGAGGAGCAACATGGAAGACTGAAATGGAGGAGTGACATCCTACAGTTAAATTCTGGTTTGAAATTCTGGAGTGACATGTAGGATCTACATGGAGGAGCGACATGGAGGATCAACATGGAGGAGCGACATAGAGGATTGACATGGAGAAGTATCAAGGTTGATCGACATGGAGAAGTGACATGGAGGAGTGACATGGTAGAGATGGAGGAGTGACATGGAGGAGAGACATGGAAGATCGACATGGAGGATCGACATGTAGGAGTGAAATTCTGGAGTTAAATCTGGTTAACATGGAGGAGCGACATTCTGGAGTGACATGAAGGAACGACATGGTGGAGTGATATGGAAGACATGGAGGAGTGACATGGAGGATCGACATTGAGCAGTGACATGGAGGAGTGACAAAGAGGAGCGACATGGAAGAGTGATATGGAGGAGTGACATTTTGGAGGGACATTCTGGAGGGACATTCTGGAGTGACATTGATGAGAGATATGGAGGATTGACATGGAAGAGCAACATAGGGGAGTGACATGGAAAACATGGAGCAGTGAAATGGAGGAGCAACATCGAGGATCGACATGGAGGATCGACATGAAGCAGTGACATGGAGAAGTGACATTGAGGATCGACATGGAGGAGTCTACATGGAATTTTGACATGGAGGAACGACATTCTAGAATGACATGGAGGAGGTACATGGGAGAGTGACTTGGAAGACATCGAGGAGTGACATGAAGGACCAACATGGAGCAGTGATATGAGAGTGTGACATGGAAGAGCGACATGGAGGATCGACATGGAGGAGTGAAATGGGGGAGTAACATGGAAGATGGGGAGGTTGACATGTAGGAGCAAAATGGAGATGTTAAAGTGAGGATGGACATGGAGAAGTGATATGGAGGAGGGACATGGAGGAGCAACATTCCCGAGTGACATGGAGGAGTTTTATGGATGAGCAATTAGGAGCGACATGGAGGATCGAACCGGAGGAATGACATGGAAGACATGGAGTGACATGGAGGATCGACATTGAGTAGTGACGTGGAGTAGTGACAAGGAGGAGTGACATGAAGGAGTAAGAAGTAGGAGCGACATGGAGGAGTGACATGGAGGATCGACATTCTGGAGTGACATGGAGAAGCGGCATTCTGGTGTGACACGGAAGAGATACATGGAGGAGTGATATGGAGGAGCAGGGACGGGAGACATAGAGGATCGACATGGAAAGTCACATGGAGGAGTGTCATGAGTGACATGGAACACATGGTGGAGTGACATTGAAGATCGACATTGAGGATCGACATGAAACAGTGACATGAAGGAGTGACATGGAAGTGTGACATGGAGGAGTGACATGGGGGAGCGACATGGTGGAGTGACTTGGAGGAGTGACATGTAGGTTGACATGGAGGAGTGACGTGGAAGACAGGGAGGAATGACATGGAGGAGCGCAATAGAGAATCGACATGGAGCACATGGAGGAGTGAAATGGACGAGCGACATGGAGGATCGACATGGAGGAGTGACATGGAGGATCGACATTGAGGAGTGGAATGGTGGAGCGACATGGAGGATTGACATTGAGGAGTGGAATGGAGGAGCGACATGGAGGATGGCAGGATGGAGTAACATTGAGGATCGACATTGAGGAGTGGAATGGAGGAGCGACATGGAAGAGCGACATGGAGGATCTACATGGAGGAGCGACATCACGGAGCGACATGGAAGACTGACAACGAGGAGGTACATTCTGGAGGAACATGGTGGAGCGACATCCTGGAGTGACATGGAGGAGCGATATGGAAGATCGACATGGAGGAGCGACATAGAGGATTGACATGGAGGAGTATCAAGGTTGATCGACATGGAGAAGTGACATGGAGGAGTGACATGGTAGAGATGGAGGAGTGACATGGAGGAGAGACATGGAAGATCGACATGGAGGATCGACATGGAAGAGTGACATTCTGGAGTTAAATCTGGATTGACATGGAGGAGCGACATTCTAGAGTGACATGGAGGAGCGACATGGTGGAGGGATATGGATGAGCAAGTAAGAGCGACATGGAGGATCAACATGTGTTGACATGGAAGACATGGAGGAGTGACATGGAGGAGCGACATCAAGCAGTGACATTCTGGAGTAAAATCTGGAGTGATATTCTGGAGTGACATGGAGGAGCGACATTCTGGAGTGACATGGAGTAGCGACATGGAAGAGTGACATGCTGGAGCAACATAAAGGTTAAAAATGTAGGATCGATGTGGAGGAGTAACAAGGAGGAGCGACATAGAGGATCGAAATGGATTTGCGACTTCAAGCAGTTACATGGATAAGTGACATTCTGGAGCTAAATCTGGAGGAATATTCTGGAGTGACATGGAAGAGCGACATTCTGGAGTGACTTGGAGTAGCGACATGGTGGAGTGATATGGAGGATTAAGAAGGAGCCACATGGAGGATCGACATGTGTCGACATGGAAGACATGGAGGAGTGACATGGAAGATTGACATGGAGGATCGACATGGCGGAGTTACATGCAGGACTGACATGGAGGAGTGGCATTCTGGAGTGACATTCTTGAGGGACATTCTGGAGTGACATGGAGGAGCGACATTCTGGAGTGACATGGAGGAGCGATATTGAAGATCGTCATGGAGGAGTAACATGTTGGATCCACATGGAGGAATGAAATGGAGGATCGATATGGAGGAGCGACATTGAGGATCGACAATGAGGAGCGACATTGAGGAGCTACATGGAGGAGCTACATGGAGGAGCGACATGGAGGTCTCACAACGAGGAGCGACATTCTGGATGAATCTGTTGACCAACAAAATTTTCAATTGCAGGTGCTTAGCAGGAAATTGACCATAATTCATTGACCATTAGCAAATCATCATAAATCTTGGTAGATATCTTCAGTACATGTTTGGGAAGAGGCGTACCAAAGCATTTTCCGCTTGACACATAACGGGCGCCACAAATATCAGAAACTTGTATCGCAAGATCCGGTGGACAGAATTTTATCAAATTTGGTGCACATACACTGGGGGCAAGTATTAACCAAGATCCATAGTGTCATATTGATCGGTGCATGTGGGCGTGGCCTATTTAGCATTTTATGCAAAATTATGCCTTTGCTCAATTTGCTGTGAGCTGGAATGAGCTAGAGACATGAGACTTGGTACCATAACTGTACATGATGCCATAATGCTTCACATAAAATATGAAAACAATTGGCCACATGGTGGCGCTATAACAATTTTCAAGGCCAGCCCCCTCACACCATAAGTCCTATTAATTTGAAATTTGACAGACGTGTGCTGCTGAATATGATTTAAAAAAATGTCTCTTGGACCACGAAAGTACACCAACTAATTTTTCCGCCATGTTGAATTTTTTGAAAAACACATTTTTGACATCTCCTCCTAAACCGTAGGTCTGATTGCTGGCATATTTTCTGCGAATCATTATTGGACCAGGCTCATCAAAGGTTGCATAAAGCTTGTTGATATGTTATTGTGTTGTGAAGATATTGACCAATTAATTTTTAAGGGGCGGGCTCAGCACGTCAATAGACCTAACTTCACAAGCCCATCATCTCCAAACTTGCAGCATATGTTCACAAGAGTAGTTGAAACATCCACTGAAAGTTTCATTCAAATCGACCACTAGCGGGCGCTTTGAGCGATATGCCGCTTGCGGCTTTAATTCATTTTAAATTAATATAACTATGTGGATGTGGAAATAAGTTTAATATATTTCATGTTTATTCTTTTACAATGTAATTGTAACCTGTGTTGAAATGTACCACTATACGATCACAATGTACAACTCTAGTTTTCATCACTAAGCCAAAGAATGCATTTCTCCTCCAGAAACACTGAAAAGTGGATTCATATGAAAAATGTGAAATTTCTTCACAGAAAAACATTTCTAGCATTGGAAACACTCAAAAAAAAGGATAAATATGAAAGGGAACACAGTTTTCCAAAATCTAATATGATAGTTTTGGACTCCAGGCATCAAACTGTCAGTCTGAGCTGAATTCCATGTAAAACGCTAGTTTTCATCACTAAACTCGTTTAATATGTCTTTCTCACCCAAAACCACTCAGGAACGCATTTCTCCTCCAGAAACACTGAAACGTGCATTAATATGAAGAATATGTGATTTATTTACAGAAACACATCTGTTATACTGGAAACATACAAAACAAGACAGAATATGAAAAGAATCATTGTTTTCTCAAACTTTACATTAGAATTCGCTTCCCAGTATCAAATATTCATTCTGAGCTCAATTCTATGCAAAACTCTTGTTTGCATCACTAAACTCGCTTAATATGTCTTTCTCATGCAAAACTACTCAGGAACGCATTTCTCCTCCAGAAACACTGAAACGTGCATTAATATGAAGAATATGTGATTTATTTACAGAAACACATCTGTTATACTGGAAACATACAAAACAAGACAGAATATGAAAAGAATCATTGTTTTCTCAAACTTTACATTAGAATTCGCTTCCCAGTATCAAATATTCATTCTGAGCTCAATTCTATGCAAAACTCTTGTTTGCATCACTAAACTCGCTTAATATGTCTTTCTCATGCAAAACCACTCAGGAACGCATTTCTCCTCCAGAAACACTGAAACGTGCATTAATATGAAGAATATGTGATTTATTTACAGAAACACATCTGTTATACTGTAAACATACAAAAAAGAGACAGACTATGAAAAGAAACATTGTTTTCTCAAATTTTACTTTAGCATTCACTTCCAAGTATCAAATCTTCATTCTGAGCTCAATTCTATGCAAAACTCTTGTTTTCAAAACTAAACTCGCTTAATATGTCTTTCTCATCCAAAACCACTCAGAAACGCATTTCTCCTCAAGAAACATTGAAAAGTACGTTTATATGAAAATGATGTGATTTCTTCAGAAAATAAATCTCTTTTATTGGAAACATACAAAACAGGATGAAAATGAAAGAGAATATATTTTTACATTTGTTTTACATAATAGTTGGCCTTTCTGCATCAAACCTTCACACTGACCTCATTTCCATGTAATGTTTTCATCACTAAACGTGCTTAAACTGTTTTAAAAAAAATCAATTGTATGATATGTCGAAAAATTTCTTGGAAAAAAAAGTCAAAGTATAGTATTTCAAAAAATGTCATGAAAAAAGTTATAGTATAGTATTTTGAAATTTTTTGGAAAAAAATACAATATTCTATATGTCAGCGACATTGAAGATCGACATGGAGGAGTAACATGGATCCACATGGAGGAATGACATGGAGGATCTACATGGAGGAGCGACATTGAGGATCGACATTGAGGAGCTACATGGAGGAGCTCCATGGAAGATTAACATGTAGGATCCAAATGGAGGAGTGACATGGAGGAGTGACATGCTGGAGCAACATGGAGGATAAAAATGTAGGATCGATGTGGAGGAGTAACAAGGAGGAGCGATATAGAGGATCGAAATGGATTTGCGACATCAAGAAGTTACATGGATAAGTGACATTCTGGAGCTAAATCTGGTTGATATTCGGGAGTGACATGGAAGAGCGACATTCTGGAGTGACATGGAGGATCGACATTGAGGAGTGGAATGGAGGAGCGACATGGAGGATCGACATTGAGGAGTGGAATGGAGGAGCGACATGGAGGATCGACAAGGAGGAGTGACATTGAGGAGCAACATGGAGGAGGGACATGGAGGAGCGACATAGAGGATTTACATGGAGGAGTATCAAGGTTGATCGACATGGAGAAGTGACATGGAGGAGTGACATGGTAGAGATGGAGGAGTGACATTCTGGAGTTCAATCTGGAGTGATATTCAGGAGTGACATGGAGGAGCGAAATTCTGGAGTGACATGGAGTAGCGACATGGAGGAGTGACATGCTGGAGTAACATGGAGGATAAAAATGTAGGATCGATGTGGAGGAGTAACAAGGAGGAGCGACATGGAGGATCGACATGGAGGAGCGACATCAAGCAGTGACATTCTGGAGTTCAATCTGGAGTGACATAGAGGAGCGACATTCTGGAGTGACATGGAGTAGCGACATGGAGGAGTGACATGCTGGAGCAACATGGAGGATAAAAATGTAGGATCGATGTGGAGGAGTAACAAGGAGGAGCGACATGGAGGATCGAAATGGATTTGCGACATCAAGCTGTTACATGGAAGAGCGACATTCTGGAATGACATGGAGTATGATGGAGTGATATGGAGGATTAAGAAGGAGCCACATGGAGGATCGACATGTGTCGACATGGAAGACATGGAGGAGTGACATGGAGGATTAACATGGAGGATCGACATGGAGGAGTGACATGGAGGATCTACTTTCTGGAGTGACATGGAGGAGTGATATGGAAGAGCAGGGACGAGAGGCATAGAGGATCGACATGGAAAAGTCACATGGAGGAGTGTCAGGAGTGACATGGAACACATGGTGGAGTGACATTGAATATCGACATTGAGGATCGACATGAAACAGTGACATGGAGGAATGTCATGGAAGTGTGACATGGTGGAATGACTTGGAGGAGTGACATGTAGGTTGACATGGAGGAGTGACGTGGAAGACAGGGAGGAATGACATGGAGGAGCGCAATAGAGGATCGACATGGAGTACATGGAGGAGTGAAATGGAGGAGCGACATGGAGGATCGACATGGAGGAGTGACATGGAGGATCGACATTGAGGAGTGGAATGGAGGAGCGACTTGGAGGATTGACATTGTGGAGTGGAATGGAGGAGCGATATGGAGGATGGCAGGATGGAGTAACATTGAGGATCAACATGGAAGAGTGACATGGAGGAGTGATATGGAAAAGCGACATGGAGGATCTACATGGATTTGCGACATCAAGCAGTTACATGGATAAGTGACATTCTGGATCTAAATCTGGAGTGATATTCTGGAATGACATGGAAGAGCGACATTCTGGAGTGACATGGAGTAGCGACATGATGGAGTGATATAAAGGATTAAGAAGGAGCCACATGGAGGATCGACATGTGTCGACATGGAAGACATGGAGGAGTGACATGGTGGAGTGACATGGAGGATCGACATGGAGCAGCGACATGGAGGATCGACATGTGTCGACATGGAAGACATGGAGGAGTGACATGGAGGAGTGACAAGGAGGATCGACATGGAGCAGCGACATGGAGGATCGACATGTGTCTACATGGAAGATATGGAGGAGTGACATGGAGGAGCGACATGGAGGATCGACATGGAGCAGCGACATGGAGGATTACATGCAGGACTGACATGGAAGAAAGGAACGAGTGACATGGAGTGGCAACATGGAGGTGTGAAATAGAGGATCGACATGGAGGAGGTATATGGAGCAGTGACATTCTGCAGTGACTTTCTGGAAGGACATTCTGGAGTGACATGGAGGTATCGACATGGAGGAGTGACAAGGAGGAGTGATATAGAGGGTCAACATAGAGGATTGAAATCGAGGAAGGACATGGAGGAGTGACGTGGAAGACAGGGATTAGTGACATTGAGGAGCGAAATAGAGGATCAACATAAGGAGTGACATGGAGGAGGAGTGGCATTCTGGAGTGACATTCTTGAGGGACATTCTGGAGTGACATGTAGGAGCGACATGGAGGAGGGATATGGAGGAGTAACATTCTGGAGTTAATTTCTGGAGTGACATGGAGGAGCGACATTCTGGAGTGACATGGAGGAGCGACATTGAAGATCGACATGGAGGAGTAACATGTTGGATCCACATGGAGGAATGACATGGAGGATCGACATGGAGGAGCGACATGGAGGATCGACAATGAGGAGCGACATTGAGGAGCTACATGGAGGAGCTACATGGAGGAGCGACATTCTGGATCGACATGGAAGATTGACATGGAGGATTAACATGTAGGATCTAAATGGAGGAGTGACATGGAGGGTTGACATGGAGGAGCGATATGGAGGATCGACAAGAACGAGCAATATTGAGGAGCAACATGGAGGACTGACATGAAGTAGTGATATGGAAGACAGGGAGGAGTGACATAGGGAGGAATATAGAGGAGTGACATGGAGGAGTGACCTTCAGGAGGAACATTCTGGAGTGACATGGAGGTATCGACATTGAGTAGTGACATGGAGGAGTGACAAGAAGGAGCGACACAGAGGAGTGACAAAGAGGAGCGACATGGAGGAGTGATATGGAGGAGTGACATTTTGGAGGGACATTCTGGAGTGACATTGATGAGAGATATGGAGAATTGACATAGAGGAGTAACATGAAGGATCTACATGGAGGAGCAACATAGAGGAGTGACATGGAAAACATGGAGCAGTGAAATGGAGGAGCAACATCGAGGATCGACATGGAGGATCGACATGGAGGGTTGACATTGAGGAGTGGAATGGAGGAGCGACATGGAGGATGGCAGGATGGAGTAACATTGAGGATCAACATGGAAGAGTGACATGGAGGAGCGACATGGAAGAGCGACATGGAGGATCTACATGGACGAGCGACATCACGGAGCGACATGGAAGACTGACAACGAGGAGGTACATTCTGGAGCAACATGGTGGAGCGACATTCTGGAGTGAAATGGAGGAGCGACATTCTAGAGTGACATGTAGGATTGACATGGAGGATCGACAAGGAGAAGTGACATTGAGGAGCAACATGGAGGATCGACAAGGAGAAGTGACATTGAGGAGCAACATGGAGGATCGACAAGGAGGTGTGACATGGAGGATCGACATTGAGGAGTGGAATGGAGGAGCGACATGGAGGATCGACAAGGAGGAGTGACATTGAGGAGCAACATGGAGGATCGACATGGAGCAGCGACATGGAGGAGTGACATGCTGGAGCAACATGGAGGATAAAAATGTAGGATCGATGTGGAGGAGTAACAAGGAGGAGCGACATGGAGGAGTGACATGGAGGATCGACATGGAGCAGCGACATGGAGGAGTGACATGCTGGAGCATGGAGGATAAAATGTAGGATCGATGTGGAGCAAGGAGGAGCGACATGGAGGATCGACATGGAGGAGCGACATGGAGGATCGACATGTGTCGACATGGAAGACATGAAGGAGTGACATGAAGGAGCGACATGGAGGATCGACATGGAGCAGCGACATGGAGGATCGACATGGCGGAGTTACATGCAGGACTGACATGGAAGAAGGGAGGAGTGACATGGAGTGGCAACATGGAGGTGTGAAATAGAGGATCGACATGGAGGAGGTATATGGGGCAGTGACATTCTGGAAGGACATTCTGGAGTGACATGGAGGTATCAACATGGAGGAGTGACAAGGAGGAGTGATATAGAGGATCAACATAGAGGATTGAAATCGAGGAGGGACATGGAGGAGTGACGTGGAAGACAGGGATTAGTGACATTGAGGAGCGAAATAGAGGATCAACATAAGGAGTGACATGGAGGAGGAGTGGCATTCTGGAGTGACATTCTTGAGGGACATTCTGGAGTGACACGTAGGAGCGACATGGAGGAGGGACATGGAGGAGTAACATTCTGGTGTTAATTTCTGGAGTGACATGGAGGAGCGACTTTCTGGAGTGACATGGAGGAGCGACATTGAAGATCGACATGGAGGAGTAACATGTTGGATCCACATGGAGGAATGACATGGAGGATCGACATGGAGGAGCGACATTGAGGATCAACAATGAGGAGCGACATTGAGGAGCTACATGGAGGAGCTACATGGAGGAGCGACATGAAGGAGTGAAATGGGGGAGTGACATGGAAGATGGGGAGGTTGACATGTAGGAGCAAAATGGAGATGTTAAATTGAGGATGGACATGGAGAAGTGATATGGAGGAGGGACATGGAGAAGCAACATTCCCGAGTGACATGGAGGAGTTTTATGGATGAGCAATTAGGAGCGACATGGAGCAGTGATATGAGAGTGTGACATGGAAGAGCGAAATGGAGGATAGACATGTAGGAGTGACATGGAGGACCGACATGGAGGAGTGACATGGAGGAGTGACATGGAAGACAGGTAGGAGTGACATGGAGGAGTGACATTCTGGACTGACATTCTGGAGTGACATTGATGAGCTACATGGAGGAGATACATAGGGGAGTGACATGGAAGACATGGAGGAGTGAAATGGGGGAGTGACATGGAAGATGGGGAGGCTTGACATGTAGGAGCAAAATGGAGGTGTTAAATTGAGGATGGACATGGAGAAGTGATATGGAGGAGGGACATGGAGGAGCAACATTCCCGAGTGACATGGAGGAGTTTTATGGATGAGCAATTAGGAGCAACATGGAGGAGTGATATGAGAGTGTGACATGGAAGAACGAAATGGAGGATCAACATGTAGGAGTGACATGGAGGACCGACATGGAGGAGTGACATGGAGGAGTGACATGGAAGACAGGTAGGAGTGACATGGAGGAGTGACATTCTGGACTGAAAATTCTGGAGTGACATTGATGAGCTACATGGAGGAGGTACATAGGGGAGTGACATGGAAGACATGGAGGAGTGAAATGGGGGAGTGACATGGAAGATGGGGAGGCTTGACATGTAGGAGCAAAATGGAGGTGTTAAATTGAGGATGGACATGGAGAAGTGATATGGAGGAGCAACATTCCCGAGTGACATGGAGGAGTTTTATGGATGAGCAATTAGGAGCGACATGGAGGATCGAACCGGAGGAATGACATGGAAGACATGGAGTGACATGGAGGATCGACATTGAGTAGTGACTTGGAGTAGTGACAAGGAGGAGTGACATGAAGGAGTAAGAAGGAGGAGCGACATGGAGGAGTGACATGGAGGATCGACGTTCTGGAGTGACATGGAGAAGCGGCATTCTGATGTGACACGGAAGAGATACATGGAGGAGTGATATGGAGGAGCAGGGACGAGAGACATAGAGGATCGACATGAAACAGTGACATGGAGGAGTGACATGGAAGTGTGACATGGAGGAGTGACATGGGGGAGCGACATGGTGGAGTGACTTGGAGGAGTGACATATAGGTTGACATGGAGGAGTGACGTGGAAGACAGGGAGGATGACATGGAGGAGCGTAATAGGGATCGACATGGAGACAGAGGAGTGGAATGGTGGAGCGACATGGAGGATGACATGAGGAGTGGAATGGAGGATCGACATGGAGGATGGCAGGATGGAGACATTGAGGATCGACATTGAGGAGTGGAATGGAGGAGCGACATGGAAGAGCGACATGGAGGATCTACATGGAGGAGCGACATCACGGAGCGACATGGAAGACTGACAACGAGGAGGTACATTCTGGAGGAACATGGTGGAGCGACATCCTGGAGTGACATGGAGGAGCGACATTCTGGAGTGACATGGAGGAGCGATATGGAAGATCGACATGGAGGAGGAACATGTAGGATCTAAATGGAGGAGTTACATGTAGGATCAACATGGAGGATCGACAAGGAGGAGTGACATTGAGGAGCAACATGGAGGATTGACATGGAGGAGTATCAAGGTTGATCGACATGGAGAAGTGACATGGAGGAGTGACATGGAGGAGAGACATGGAAGATCGACATGGAGGATCGACATGGAAGAGTGACATTCTGGAGTTAAATCTGGATTGACATGGAGGAGCGACATTCTAGAGTGACATGGAGGAGCGACATGGTGAAGGGATATGGATGAGCAAGTAAGAGCGACATGGAGGATCAACGTGTCGACATGGAAGACATGGAGGAGTGACATGGAGGAGTGACATCAAGCAGTGACATTCTGGAGTAAAATCTGGAGCGACATTCTGGAGTGACATGGAGTAGCGACATGGAAGAGTGACATGCAGGAGCAACATGAAGGTTAAAAATGTAGGATCGATGTGGAGGAGTAACAAGGAGGAGCGACATGGAGGAGTGACATGGAGGAGCGACATCCAGCAGTGACATTCTGGAGTTCAATCTGGAGTGACATGGAGGAGCGACATTCTGGAGTGACATGGAGTTGCGACATGGAGGAGTGACATGCTGGAGCAATATGGAGGATAAAAATGTAGGATCGATGTGGAGGAGTAACAAGGAGGAGCAACATAGAGGATCGAAATGGATTTGCGACTTCAAGCAGTTACATGGATAAGTGACATTCTGGAGCTAAATCTGGAGGAATATTCTGTAGTGACATGGAAGAGCGACATTCTGGAGTGACATGGAGTAGCGACATGGAGGAGTTATATAGAGGATTAAGAAGGAGCCACATGGAGGATCGACATGTGTCGAAATGGAAGACATGGAGGAGTGACATGGAAGATTGACATGGAGGATCGACATGGAGCAGCGACATGGAGGATCGACATGGCGGACTTACATGCAGGACTGACATGGAGGAGTGGCATTCTGGAGTGACATTCTTGAGGGACATTCTGGAGTGACATGGAGGAGCGACATTGAAGATCAACATGGAGGAGTAACATGTTGGATCCACATGGAGGAATGACATGGAGGAGCGACATTGAGGATCGACAATGAGGAGCGACATTGAGGAGCTACATGGAGGAGCTACATGGAGGAGCGACATGGAGGTCTCACAACGAGGAGCGACATTCTGGATGAATCTGTTGACCAACAAAATTTTCAATTGCAGGTGCTTAGCAGGAAATTGACCATAATTCATTGACCATTAGCAAATCATCATAAATCTTGGTAGATATCTTCAGTACATGTTTGGGAAGAGGCGTACCAAAGCATTTTCCGCTTGACACATAACGGGCGCCACAAATATCAGAAACTTGTATCGCAAGATCCGGTGGACAGAATTTTATCAAATTTGGTGCACATACTCTGGGGGCAAGTATTAACCAAGATCCATAGTGTCATATTGATCGGTGCATGTGGGCGTGGCCTATTTAGCATTTTATGCAAAATTATGCCTTTGCTCAATTTGCTGTGAGCTGGAATGAGCTAGAGACATGAGACTTGGTACCATAACTGTACATGATGCCATAATGCTTCACATAAAATATGAAAACAATTGGCCACATGGTGGCGCTATAACAATTTTCAAGGCCAGCCCCCTCACACCATAAGTCCTATTAATTTGAAATTTGACAGACGTGTGCTGCTGAATATGATTTTAAAAAAAGTCTCTTGGACCACGAAAGTACACCAACTAAATTTTCCGCCATGTTGAATTTTTTGAAAAACACATTTTTGACATCTCCTCCTAAACCGTAGGTCTGATTGCTGGCATATTTTCTGCGAATCATTATTGGACCAGGCTCATCAAAGGTTGCATAAAGCTTGTTGATATGTTATTGTGTTGTGAAGATATTGACCAATTAATTTTTAAGGGGCGGGCTCAGCACGTCAATAGACCTAACTTCACAAGCCTTTGGCCCATCATCTCCAAACTTGCAGCATATGTTCACAAGAGTAGTTGAAACATCCGCTGAAAGTTTCATTCAAATCGACCACTAGAGGGCGCTTTGAGCGATATGCCGCTTGCGGCTTTAATTCATTTTAAATTAATATAACTATGTGGATGTGGAAATAAGTTTTATATATTTCATGTTTATTCTTTTACAATGTAATTGTAACCTGTGTTGAAATGTACCACTATACGATCACAATGTACAACTCTAGTTTTCATCACTAAGCCAAAGAATGCATTTCTCCTCCAGAAACACTGAAAAGTGGATTCATATGAAAAATGTGAAATTTCTTCACAGAAAAACATTTCTTGCATTGGAAACACTCAAAAAAAGGATAAATATGAAAGGGAACACAGTTTTCCAAAATATAATATGATAGTTTTGGACTCCAGGCATCAAACTGTCAGTCTGAGCTGAATTCCATGTAAAACGCTAGTTTTCATCACTAAACTCGTTTAATATGTCTTTCTCATGCAAAACCACTCAGGAACGCATTTCTCCTCCAGAAACACTGAAACGTGCATTAATATGAAGAATATGTGATTTATTTACAGAAACACATCTGTTATACTGGAAACATACAAAACAAGACAGACTATGAAAAGAAACATTGTTTTCTCAAATTTTACATTAGCATTCACTTCCAAGTATCAAATCTTCATTCTGAGCTCAATTCTATGCAAAACTCTTGTTTTCATCACTAAACTCGCTTAATATGTCTTTCTCATGCAAAACCACTCAGAAACGCATTTCTCCTCAAGAAACACTGAAAAGTGCATTTATATAAAGAATATGTGATTTATTTACAGAAACACATCTGTTATACTGGAAACATACAAAAAAGAGACAGACTATGAAAAGAAACATTGTTTTCTCAAATTTTACATTAGAATTCACTTCCGAGTATCAAATCTTCATTCTGAGCTCAATTCTATGCAAAACTCTTGTTTTCATCACTAAACTCGCTTAATATGTCTTTCTCATGCAAAACCACTCAGAAACGCATTTCTCCTCAAGAAACACTGAAAAGTGAGTTTATATGAAGAATATGTGATTTATTTACAGAAACACATCTGTTATACTGGAAACATACACAAAAGAGACAGACTATGAAAAGAAACATTGTTTTCTCAAATTTTACATTAGAATTCACTTCCAAGTATGAAATCTTCATTCTGAGCTCAATTCTATGCAAAATTCTTGTTTTCATCACTAAACTCGCTTAATATGTCTTTCTCATCCAAAACCAGTCAGGAACGCATTTCTCCTCAAGAAACACTGAAACGTGCATTTATATGAAAATGATGTGATTTCTTCAGAAAATAAATCTCTTTTATTGGAAACATACAAAACAGGATGAAAATGAAAGAGAATATATTTTTACATTTGTTTTACATAATAGTTGGCCTTTCTGCATCAAACCTTCACACTGACCTCATTTCCATGTAATGTTTTCATCACTAAACTTGCTTAAACTGTTTTAAAAAAAATCCATTGTATGATATGTCGAAAAATTTCTTGGAAAAAAAAGTCAATGTATAGTATATCAAAAAATGTCATGAAAAAAAGTTATAGTATAGTATTTTGAAATTTTTTGTAAAAAAATACAATATTCTATATGTCAGCGACATTGAAGATCGACATGGAGGAGTAACAAGGATCCACATCGAGGAATGACATGGAGGATCGACATGGAGGAGCGACAATGAGGATCTACATTGAGGAGCTACATGGAGGAGCTCCATGGAAGATTAACATGTAGGATCCAAATGGAGGAGTGACATGGAGGAGTGACATGGAGGATAAAAATGTAGGATCGATGTGGAGGAGTAACAAGGAGGAGCGATATAGAGGATCGAAATGGATTTGCGACATCAAGAAGTTACATGGATAAGTGACATTCTGGAGCTAAATCTGGTTGATATTCGGGAGTGACATGGAAGAGCGACATTCTGGAAGTGACATGGAGGATCGACATTGAGGAGTGGAATGGAGGAGCGACATGGAGGATCGACATTGAGGAGTGGAATGGAGGAGCGACATGGAGGATGGCAGGATGGAGTAACATTGAGGATCAACATGGAAGAGTGACATGGAGGAGCGACATGGAAGAGCGACATCACGGAGCGACATGGAAGACTGACAACGAGGAGGTACATTCTGGAGGAACATGGAGGATCGACAAGGAGAAGTGACATTGAGGAACAACATGGAGGATCGACAAGGAGGAGTGACATTGAGGAGCAACATGGAGGATCAACATGGAGGAGCGACATAGAGGATTTACATGGAGGAGTATCAAGGTTGATCGACATGGAGAAGTGACATGGAGGAGTGACATGGTAGAGATGGAGGAGTGACATGGAGGAGAGACATCAAGCAGTGACATTCTGGAGTTCAATCTGGAGTGATATTCAGGAGTGACATGGAGGAGCGAAATTCGGGAGTGACATGGAGTAGCGACATGGAGGAGTGACATGCTGGAGCAACATGGAGGATAAAAATGTAGGCTCGATGTGGAGGAGTAACAAGGAGGAGCGACATGGAGGATCGACATGGAGGAGCGACATCAAGCAGTGACATTCTGGAGTAATATTCAGGAGTGACATGGAGGAGCGACATTCTGGAGTGACATGGAGTAGCGACATGGAGGAGTGACATGCTGGAGCAACATGGAGGATAAAAATGTAGGATCGATGTGGAGGAGTAACAAGGAGGAGCGACATGGAGGATCGACATGGAGGAGCGACATCAAGCAGTGACATTCTGGAGTTCAATCTGGAGTGACATGGAGGAGCGACATTCTGGAGTGACATGGAGTAGCGACATGGAGGAGTGACATGCTGGAGCAACATGGAGGATAAAAATGTAGGATCGATGTGGAGGAGTAACAAGGAGGAGCGACATGGAGGATCGAAATGGATTTGCGACATCAAGCTGTTACATTGAAGAGCGACATTCTGGAATGACATGGAGTAGCGACATGATGGAGTGATATGGAGGATTAAGAAGGAGCCACATGGAGGATCGACATGTGTCGACATGGAAGACATGGAGGAGTGACATGGAGGATTGACATGGAGGACCGACATGGAGGAGTGACATGGAGGATCGACTTTCTGGAGTGACATGGAGAAGCGGCATTCTGGTGTGCATTGGAGGAGATACATGGAGGAGTGATATGGAAGAGCAGGGACGAGAGGCATAGAGGATCGACATGGAAAAGTCACATGGAGGAGTGTCATGAGTGACATGGAACACATGGTGGAGTGACATTGAATATCGACATTGAGGATCGACATGAAACAGTGACATGGAGGAATGTCATGGAAGTGTGACATGGTGGAGTGACTTGGAGGAGTGACATGTAGGTTGACATGGAGGAGTGACGTGGAAGATAGGGAGGAATGACATGGAGGAGCGCAATAGAGGATCGACATGGAGTACATGGAGGAGTGAAATGGAGGAGCGACATGGAGGATCGACATGGAGGAGTGACATGGAGGATCGACATTGAGGAGTGGAATGGAGGAGCGACATGGAGGATTGACATTGTGGAGTGTAATGGAGGAGCGATATGGAGGATGGCATGATGGAGTAACATTGAGGATCAACATGGAAGAGTGACATGGAGGAGTGACATGGAAAAGCGACATGGAGGATCTACATGGAAAAGCGACATCAAGCAGTTACATGGATAAGTGACATTCTGGAGCTAAATCTGGAGTGATATTCTGGAGTGACATGGAAGAGCGACATTCTGGAGTGACATGGAGTAGCGATATGATGGAGTAATATGGAGGATTAAGAAGGAGCCACATGGAGGATCGACATGTGTCGACATGGAAGACATGGAGGAGTGACATGGAGGAGTGACATGGAGGATCGACATGGAGCAGCGACATGGAGGATAGACATGTATCGACATGGAAGACATGGAGGAGTGACATGGAGGAGTGACAAGGAGGATCGACATGGAGCAGCGACATGGAGGATCGACATTGCGGAGTTACATGCAGGACTGACATGGAAGAAAGGGAGGAGTGACATGGAGGAGAGACATCAAGCAGTGACATTCTGGAGTTCAATCTGGAGTGATATTCAGGAGTGACATGGAGGAGCGAAATTCTGGAGTGACATGGAGTAGCGACATGGAGGAGTGACATGCTGGAGTAACATGGAGGATAAAATTGTAGGATCGATGTGGAGGAGTAACAAGGAGGAGCGACATGGAGGATCGACATGGAGGAGCGACATCAAGCAGTGACATTCTGGAGTTCAATCTGGAGTGACATGGAGGAGCGACATTCTGGAGTGACATGGAGTAGCGACATGGAGGAGTGACATGCTGGAGCAACATGGAGGATAAAAATGTAGGATCGATGTGGAGGAGTAACAAGGAGGAGCGACATGGAGGATCGAAATGGATTTGCGACATCAAGCTGTTACATGGAAGAGCGACATTCTGGAATGACATGGAGTAGCGACATGATGGAGTGATATGGAGGATTAAGAAGGAGCCACATGGAGGATCGACATGTGTCGACATGGAAGACATGGAGGAGTGACATGGAGGATTAACATGGAGGATCGACATGGAGGAGTGACATGGAGGATCTACTTTCTGGAGTGACATGGAGGAGTGATATGGAAGAGCAGGGACGAGAGGCATAGAGGATCGACATGGAAAAGTCACATGGAGGAGTGTCAGGAGTGACATTGAACACATGGTGGAGTGACATTGAATATCGACATTGAGGATCGACATGAAACAGTGACATGGAGGAATGTCATGGAAGTGTGACATGGTGGAGTGACTTGGAGGAGTGACATGTAGGTTGACATGGAGGAGTGACGTGGAAGACAGGGAGGAATGACATGGAGGAGCGCAATAGAGGATCGACATGGAGTACATGGAGGAGTGAAATGGAGGAGCGACATGGAGGATCGACATGGAGGAGTGACATGGAGGATCGACATTGAGGAGTGGAATGGAGGAGCGACATGGAGGATTGACATTGTGGAGTGGAATGGAGGAGCGATATGGAGGATGGCAGGATGGAGTAACATTGAGGATCAACATGGAAGAGTGACATGGAGGAGTGATATGGAAAAGCGACATGGAGGATCTACATGGATTTGCGACATCAAGCAGTTACATGGATAAGTTACATTCTGGAGCTAAATCTGGAGTGATATTCTGGAATGACATGGAAGAGCGACATTCTGGAGTGACATGGAGTAGCGACATGATGGAGTGATATAAAGGATTAAGAAGGAGCCACATGGAGGATCGACATGTGTCGACATGGAAGACATGGAGGAGTGACATGGTGGAGTGACATGGAGGATCGACATGGAGCAGCGACATGGAGGATCGACATGTGTCGACATGGAAGACATGGAGGAGTGACATGGAGGAGTGACAAGGAGGATCGACATGGAGCAGCGACATGTCGAGGACATTCTGGAAGGACATTCTGGAGTGACATGGAGGTATCAACATGGAGGAGTGACAAGGAGGAGTGATATAGAGGATCAACATAGAGGATTGACATCGAGGAGGGACATGGAGGAGTGACGTGGAAGACAGGGATTAGTGACATTGAGGAGCGAAATAGAGGATCAACATAAGGAGTGACATGGAGGAGGAGTGGCATTCTGGAGTGACATTCTTGAGGGACATTCTGGAGTGACACGTAAGAGCGACATGGAGGAGGGACATGGAGGAGTAACATTCTGGTGTTAATTTCTGGAGTGACATGGAGGAGCGACTTTCTGGAGTGACATGGAGGAGGAGTGGCATTCTGGAGTGACATTCTTGAGGGACATTCTGGAGTGACACGTAAGAGCGACATGGAGGAGGGACATGGAGGAGTAACATTCTGGTGTTAATTTCTGGAGTGACATGGAGGAGCGACTTTCTGGAGTGACATGGAGGAGCGACATTGAAGATCGACATGGAGGAGTAACATGTTGGATCCACATGGAGGAATGACATGGAGGATCGACATGGAGGAGTGACATTGAGGATCGACAATGAGGAGCGACATTGAGGAGCTACATGGAGGAGCTACATGGAGGAGCGACATGAAGGAGTGAAATGGGAGAGTGACATGGAAGATGGGGAGGTTGACATGTAGGAGCAAAATGGAGATGTTAAATTGAGGATGGACATGGAGAAGTGATATGGAGGAGGGACATGGAGAAGCAACATTCCCGAGTGACATGGAGGAGTTTTATGGATGAACAATTAGGAGCGACATGGAGCAGTGATATGAGAGTGTGACATGGAAGAGCGAAATGGAGGATCGACATGTAGGAGTGACATGGAGGACCGACATGGAGGAGTGACATGGAGGAGTGACATGGAAGACAGGTAGGAGTGACATGGAGGAGTGACATTCTGGACTGACATTCTGGAGTGACATTGATGAGCTACATGGAGGAGATACATAGGGGAGTGACATGGAAGACATGGAGGAGTGAAATGGGGGAGTGACATGGAAGATGGGGAGGCGTGACATGTAGGAGCAAAATGGAGGTGTTAAATTGAGGATGGACATGGAGAAGTGATATGGAGGAGGGACATGGAGGAGCAACATTCCCGAGTGACATGGAGGAGTTTTATGGATGAGCAATTAGGAGCAACATGGAGGAGTGATATGAGAGTGTGACATGGAAGAGCGAAATGGAGGATCAACATGTAGGAGTGACATGGAGGACCGACATGGAGGAGTGACATGGAGGAGTGACATGGAGGACAGGTAGGAGTGACATGGAGGAGTGACATTCTGGACTGACATTCTGGAGTGACATTGATGAGCTACATGGAGGAGGTACATAGGGGAGTGACATGGAAGACATGGAGGAGTGAAATGGGGGAGTGACATGGAAGATGGGGAGGCTTGACATGTAGGAGCAAAATGGAGGTGTTAAATTGAGGATGGACATGGAGAAGTGATATGGAGGAGGGACATGGAGGAGCAACATTCCCGAGTGACATGGAGGAGTTTTATGGATGAGCAATTAGGAGCGACATGGAGGATCGAACCGGAGGAATGACATGAAAGACATGGAGTGACATGGAGGATCGACATTGAGTAGTGACTTGGAGTAGTGACAAGGAGGAGTGACATGAAGGAGTAAGAAGGAGGAGCGACATGGAGGAGTGACATGGAGGATCGACGTTCTGGAGTGACATGGAGAAGCGGCATTCTGATGTGACACGGAAGAGATACATGGAGGAGTGATATGGAGGAGCAGGGACGAGAGACATAGAGGATCGACATGAAACAGTGACATGGAGGAGTGACATGGAAGTGTGACATGGAGGAGTGACATGGGGGAGCGACATGGTGGAGTGACTTGGAGGAGTGACATATAGGTTGACATGGAGGAGTGACGTGGAAGACAGGGAGGAATGACATGGAGGAGCGTAATAGAGGATCGACATGGAGCATATGGAGGAGTGAAATGGACGAGCGACATGGAGGATCGACATGGAGGAGTGACATGGAGGATCGACATTGAGGAGTGGAATGGTGGAGCGACATGGAGGATTGACATTGAGGAGTGGAATGGTGGAGCGACATGGAGGATTGACATTGAGGAGTGGAATGGAGGAGCGACATGGAGGATGGCAGGATGGAGTAACATTGAGGATCGACATTGAGGAGTGGAATGGAGGAGCGACATGGAAGAGCGACATGGAGGATCTACATGGAGGAGCGACATCACGGAGCGACATGGAAGACTGACAACGAGGAGGTACATTCTGGAGGAACATGGTGGAGCAACATCCTGGAGCGACATGGAGGAGTGACATGGAGGATCGACGTTCTGGAGTGACATGGAGAAGCGGCATTCTGATGTGACACGGAAGAGATACATGGAGGAGTGATATGGAGGAGCAGGGACGAGAGACATAGAGGATCGACATGAAACAGTGACATGGAGGAGTGACATGGAAGTGTGACATGGAGGAGTGACATGGGGGAGCGACATGGTGGAGTGACTTGGAGGAGTGACATATAGGTTGACATGGAGGAGTGACGTGGAAGACAGGGAGGAATGACATGGAGGAGCGTAATAGAGGATCGACATGGAGCATATGGAGGAGTGAAATGGACGAGCGACATGGAGGATCGACATGGAGGAGTGACATGGAGGATCGACATTGAGGAGTGGAATGGTGGAGCGACATGGAGGATTGACATTGAGGAGTGGAATGGTGGAGCGACATGGAGGATTGACATTGAGGAGTGGAATGGAGGAGCGACATGGAGGATGGCAGGATGGAGTAACATTGAGGATCGACATTGAGGAGTGGAATGGAGGAGCGACATGGAAGAGCGACATGGAGGATCTACATGGAGGAGCGACATCACGGAGCGACATGGAAGACTGACAACGAGGAGGTACATTCTGGAGGAACATGGTGGAGCAACATCCTGGAGCGACATGGAGGAGTGACATGGAGGATCGACGTTCTGGAGTGACATGGAGAAGCGGCATTCTGATGTGACACGGAAGAGATACATGGAGGAGTGATATGGAGGAGCAGGGACGAGAGACATAGAGGATCGACATGAAACAGTGACATGGAGGAGTGACATGGAAGTGTGACATGGAAGAGTGACATGGGGGAGCGACATGGTGGAGTGACTTGGAGGAGTGACATATAGGTTGACATGGAGGAGTGACGTGGAAGACAGGGAGGAATGACATGGAGGAGCGTAATAGAGGATCGACATGGAGCACATGGAGGAGTGAAATGGACGAGCGACATGGAGGATCGACATGGAGGAGTGGAGGATTGACATTGAGGAGTGGTATTGTGGAGCGACATGGAGGGTTGACATTGAGGAGTGGAATGGAGGAGCGACATGGAGGATGGCAGGATGGAGTAACATTGAGGATCGACATTGAGGAGTGGAATGGAGGAGCGACATGGAAGAGCGACATGGAGGATCTACATGGAGGAGCGACATCACGGAGCGACATGGAAGACTGACAACGAGGAGGTACATTCTGGAGGAACATGGTGGAGCGACATGGAGGAGCGACATTCTGGAGTGACATGGAGGAGCGATATGGAAGATCGACATGGAGGAGGAACATGTAGGATCTAAATGGAGGAGTTACATGTAGGATCAACATGGAGGATCGACAAGGAGGAGTGACATTGAGGAGCAACATGGAGGATTGACATGGAGGAGTATCAAGGTTGATCGACATGGAGAAGTGACATGGAGGAGTGACATGGAGGAGAGACATGGAAGATCGACATGGAGGATCGATGGAAGAGTGACATTCTGGAGTTAAATCTGGATTGACATGGAGGAGCGACATTCTAGAGTGACATGGAGGAGCGACATGGTGGAGGGATATGGATGAGCAAGTAAGAGCGACATGGAGGATCAACGTGTCGACATGGAAGATATGGAGGAGTGACATGGAGGAGTGACATCAAGCAGTGACATTCTGGAGTAAAATCTGGAGCGACATTCTGGAGTGACATGGAGTAGCGACATGGAAGAGTGACATGCAGGAGCAACATGAAGGTTAAAAATGTAGGATCGATGTGGAGGAGTAACAAGGAGGAGCGACATGGAGGAGTGACATGGAGGAGCGACATCCAGCAGTGACATTCTGGAGTTCAATCTGGAGTGACATGGAGGAGCGACATTCTGGAGTGACATGGAGTTGCGACATGGAGGAGTGACATGCTGGAGCAATATGGAGGATAAAAATGTAGGATCGATGTGGAGGAGTAACAAGGAGGAGCGACATAGAGGATCGAAATGGATTTGCGACTTCAAGCAGTTACATGGATAAGTGACATTCTGGAGCTAAATCTGGAGGAATATTCTGTAGTGACATGGAAGAGCGACATTCTGGAGTGACATGGAGTAGCGACATGTTGGAGTTATATAGAGGATTAAGAAGGAGCCACATGGAGGATCGACATGTGTCGAAATGGAAGACATGGAGGAGTGACATGGAAGATTGACATGGAGGATCGACATGGAGCAGCGACATGGAGGATCGACATGGCGGACTTACATGCAGGACTGACATGGAGGAGTGGCATTCTGGAGTGACATTCTTGAGGGACATTCTGGAGTGACATGGAGGAGCGACATTGAAGATCAACATGGAGGAGTAACATGTTGGATCCACATGGAGGAATGACATGGAGGATCGATATGGAGGAGCGACATTGAGGATCGACAATGAGGAGCGACATTGAGGAGCTACATGGAGGAGCTACATGGAGGAGCGACATGGAGGTCTCACAACGAGGAGCGACATTCTGGATGAATCTGTTGACCAACAAAATTTTCAATTGCAGGTGCTTAGCAGGAAATTGACCATAATTCATTGACCATTAGCAAATCATCATAAATCTTGGTAGATATCTTCAGTACATGTTTGGGAAGAGGCGTACCAAAGCATTTTCCGCTTGACACATAACGGGCGCCACAAATATCAGAAACTTGTATCGCAAGATCCGGTGGACAGAATTTTATCAAATTTGGTGCACATACTCTGGGGGCAAGTATTAACCAAGATCCATAGTGTCATATTGATCGGTGCATGTGGGCTTGGCCTATTTAGCATTTTATGCAAAATTATGCCTTTGCTCAATTTGCTGTGAGCTGGAATGAGCTAGAGACATGAGACTTGGTACCATAACTGTACATGATGCCATAATGCTTCACATAAAATATGAAAACAATTGGCCACATGGTGGCGCTATAACAATTTTCAAGGCCAGCCCCCTCACACCATAAGTCCTATTAATTTGAAATTTGACAGACGTGTGCTGCTGAATATGATTTTAAAAAAAGTCTCTTGGACCACGAAAGTACACCAACTAAATTTTCCGCCATGTTGAATTTTTTGAAAAACACATTTTTGACATCTCCTCCTAAACCGTAGGTCTGATTGCTGGCATATTTTCTGCGAATCATTATTGGACCAGGCTCATCAAAGGTTGCATAAAGCTTGTTGATATGTTATTGTGTTGTGAAGATATTGACCAATTAATTTTTAAGGGGCGGGCTCAGCACGTCAATAGACCTAACTTCACAAGCCTTTGGCCCATCATCTCCAAACTTGCAGCATATGTTCACAAGAGTAGTTGAAACATCCGCTGAAAGTTTCATTCAAATCGACCACTAGAGGGCGCTTTGAGCGATATGCCGCTTGCGGCTTTAATTCATTTTAAATTAATATAACTATGTGGATGTGGAAATAAGTTTTATATATTTCATGTTTATTCTTTTACAATGTAATTGTAACCTGTGTTGAAATGTACCACTATACGATCACAATGTACAACTCTAGTTTTCATCACTAAGCCAAAGAATGCATTTCTCCTCCAGAAACACTGAAAAGTGGATTCATATGAAAAATGTGAAATTTCTTCACAGAAAAACATTTCTTGCATTGGAAACACTCAAAAAAAGGATAAATATGAAAGGGAACACAGTTTTCCAAAATATAATATGATAGTTTTGGACTCCAGGCATCAAACTGTCAGTCTGAGCTGAATTCCATGTAAAACGCTAGTTTTCATCACTAAACTCGTTTAATATGTCTTTCTCACCCAAAACCACTCAGGAACGCATTTCTCCTCCAGAAACACTGAAACGTGCATTAATATGAAGAATATGTGATTTATTTACAGAAACACATCTGTTATACTGGAAACATACAAAACAAGACAGAATATGAAAAGAATCATTGTTTTCTCAAACTTTACATTAGAATTCGCTTCCCAGTATCAAATATTCATTCTGATCTCAATTCTATGCAAAACTCTTGTTTTCATCACTAAACTCGCTTAATATGTCTTTCTCATGCAAAACCACTCAGAAACGCATTTCTCCTCAAGAAACACTGAAAAGTGCGTTTATATGAAGAATATGTGATTTATTTACAGAAACACATCTGTTATACTGGAAACATACAAAAAAGAGACAGACTATGAAAAGAAACATTGTTTTCTCAAATTTTACATTAGCATTCACTTCCAAGTATCAAATCTTCATTCTGAGCTCAATTCTATGCAAAACTCTTGTTTTCATCACTAAACTCGCTTAATATGTCTTTCTCATGCAAAACCACTCAGAAACGCATTTCTCCTCAAGAAACACTGAAAAGTGCATTTATATAAAGAATATGTGATTTATTTACAGAAACACATCTGTTATACTGGAAACATACAAAAAAGAGACAGACTATGAAAAGAAACATTGTTTTCTCAAATTTTACATTAGAATTCACTTCCGAGTATCAAATCTTCATTCTGAGCTCAATTCTATGCAAAACTCTTGTTTTCATCACTAAACTCGCTTAATATGTCTTTCTCATGCAAAACCACTCAGAAACGCATTTCTCCTCAAGAAACACTGAAAAGTGAGTTTATATGAAGAATATGTGATTTATTTACAGAAACACATCTGTTATACTGGAAACATACACAAAAGAGACAGACTATGAAAAGAAACATTGTTTTCTCAAATTTTACATTAGAATTCACTTCCAAGTATGAAATCTTCATTCTGAGCTCAATTCTATGCAAAACTCTTGTTTTCATCACTAAACTCGCTTAATATGTCTTTCTCATCCAAAACCAGTCAAGAACGCATTTCTCCTCAAGAAACACTGAAACGTGCATTTATATGAAAATGATGTGATTTCTTCAGAAAATAAATCTCTTTTATTGGAAACATACAAAACAGGATGAAAATGAAAGAGAATATATTTTTACATTTGTTTTACATAATAGTTGGCCTTTCTGCATCAAACCTTCACACTGACCTCATTTCCATGTAATGTTTTCATCACTAAACTTGCTTAAACTGTTTTAAAAAAAATCCATTGTATGATATGTCGAAACATTTCTTGGAAAAAAAAGTCAAAGTATAATATTTCAAAAAATGTCATGAAAAAAAGTTATAGTATAGTATTTTGAAATTTTTTGTAAAAAAATACAATATTCTATATGTCAGCGACATTGAAGATCGACATGGAGGAGTAACAAGGATCCACATGGAGGAATGACATGGAGGATCGACATGGAGGAGCGACAATGAGGATCTACATTGAGGAGCTACATGGAGGAGCTCCATGGAAGATTAACATGTAGGATCCAAATGGAGGAGTGACATGGAGGAGTGACATGGAGGATAAAAATGTAGGATCGATGTGGAGGAGTAACAAGGAGGAGCGATATAGAGGATCGAAATGGATTTGCGACATCAAGAAGTTACATGGATAAGTGACATTCTGGAGCTAAATCTGGTTGATATTCGGGAGTGACATGGAAGAGCGACATTCTGGAGTGACATGGAGGATCGACATTGAGGAGTGGAATGGAGGAGCGACATGGAGGATCGACATTGAGGAGTGGAATGGAGGAGCGACATGGAGGATGGCAGGATGGAGTAACATTGAGGATCAACATGGAAGAGTGACATGGAGGAGCGACATGGAAGAGCGACATCACGGAGCGACATGGAAGACTGACAACGAGGAGGTACATTCTGGAGGAACATGGAGGATCGACAAGGAGAAGTGACATTGAGGAACAACATGGAGGATCGACAAGGAGGAGTGACATTGAGGAGCAACATGGAGGATCAACATGGAGGAGCGACATAGAGGATTTACATGGAGGAGTATCAAGGTTGATCGACATGGAGAAGTGACATGGAGGAGTGACATGGTAGAGATGGAGGAGTGACATGGAGGAGAGACATCAAGCAGTGACATTCTGGAGTTCAATCTGGAGTGATATTCAGGAGTGACATGGAGGAGCGAAATTCTGGAGTGACATGGAGTAGCGACATGGAGGAGTGACATGCTGGAGTAACATGGAGGATAAAAATGTAGGATCGATGTGGAGGAGTAACAAGGAGGAGCGACATGGAGGATCGACATGGAGGAGCAACATCAAGCAGTGACATTCTGGAGTGATATTCAGGAGTGACATGGAGGAGCGACATTCTGGAGTGACATGGAGTAGCGACATGGAGGAGTGACATGCTGGAGCAACATGGAGGATAAAAATGTAGGATCGATGTGGAGGAGTAACAAGGAGGAGCGACATGGAGGATCGACATGGAGGAGCGACATCAAGCAGTGACATTCTGGAGTTCAATCTGGAGTGACATGGAGGAGCGACATTCTGGAGTGACATGGAGTAGCGACATGGAGGAGTGACATGCTGGAGCAACATGGAGGATAAAAATGTAGGATCGATGTGGAGGAGTAACAAGGAGGAGCGACATGGAGGATCGAAATGGATTTGCGACATCAAGCTGTTACAATGAAGAGCGACATTCTGGAATGACATGGAGTAGCGACATGATGGAGTGATATGGAGGATTAAGAAGGAGCCACATGGAGGATCGACATGTGTCGACATGGAAGACATGGAGGAGTGACATGGAGGATTGACATGGAGGATCGACATGGAGGAGTGACATGGAGGATCGACTTTCTGGAGTGACATGGAGAAGCGGCATTCTGGTGTGCATTGGAGGAGATACATGGAGGAGTGATATGGAAGAGCAGGGACGAGAGGCATAGAGGATCGACATGGAAAAGTCACATGGAGGAGTGTCATGAGTGACATGGAACACATGGTGGAGTGACATTGAATATCGACATTGAGGATCGACATGAAACAGTGACATGGAGGAATGTCATGGAAGTGTGACATGGTGGAGTGACTTGGAGGAGTGACATGTAGGTTGACATGGAGGAGTGACGTGGAAGATAGGGAGGAATGACATGGAGGAGCGCAATAGAGGATCGACATGGAGTACATGGAGGAGTGAAATGGAGGAGCGACATGGAGGATCGACATGGAGGAGTGACATGGAGGATCGACATTGAGGAGTGGAATGGAGGAGCGACATGGAGGATTGACATTGTGGAGTGTAATGGAGGAGCGATATGGAGGATGGCATGATGGAGTAACATTGAGGATCAACATGGAAGAGTGACATGGAGGAGTGACATGGAAAAGCGACATGGAGGATCTACATGGAAAAGCGACATCAAGCAGTTACATGGATAAGTGACATTCTGGAGCTAAATCTGGAGTGATATTCTGGAGTGACATGGAAGAGCGACATTCTGGAGTGACATGGAGTAGCGATATGATGGAGTAATATGGAGGATTAAGAAGGAGCCACATGGAGGATCGACATGTGTCGACATGGAAGACATGGAGGAGTGACATGGAGGAGTGACATGGAGGATCGACATGGAGCAGCGACATGGAGGATCGACATGTATCGACATGGAAGACATGGAGGAGTGACATGGAGGAGTGACATGGAGGAGTGACAAGGAGGATCGACATGGAGCAGCGACATGGAGGATCGACATGGCGGAGTTACATGCAGGACTGACATGGAAGAAAGGGAGGAGTGACATGGAGTGGCAACATGGAGGTGTGAAATAGAGGATCGACATGGAGGAGGTATATGGAGCAGTGACATTCTGGAGTGACTTTCTGGAAGCACATTCTGGAGTGACATGGAGGTATCAACATGGAGGAGTGACAAGGAGGAGTGATATAGAGGATCAACATAGAGGATTGACATCGAGGAAGGACATGGAGGAGTGACGTGGAAGACAGGGATTAGAGACATTGAGGAGCGTGGAGGAGGAGTGGCATTCTGGAGTGACATTCTTGAGGGACATTCTGGAGTGACATGTAGGAGCGACATGGAGGAGGGACATGGAGGAGTAACATTCTGGAGTTAATTTCTGGAGTGACATGGAGGAGCGACATTCTGGAGTGACATGGAGGAGCGACATTGAAGATCGACATGGAGGAGTAACATGTTGGATCCACATGGAGGAATGACATGGAGGATCGACATGGAGGAGCGACATGGAGGATCGACAATGAGGAGCGACATTGAGGAGCTACATGGAGGAGCTACATGGAGGAGCGACATGGAGGTCTCACAACGAGCAGCGACATTCTGGAGTGACATGGAGGAGCGACATTCTGTATTGACATGGAAGATTGACATGGAGGATTAACATGTAGGATCTAAATGGAGGAGTGACATGGAGGGTTGACATGGAGGAGCGATATGGAGGATCGACAAGGACGAGCAATATTGAGGAGCAACATGGAGGACTGACATGAAGTAGTGATATGGAAGACAGGGAGGAGTGACATAGGGAGGAATATAGAGGAGTGACATTCTGGAGTGACATTCAGGAGGAACATTCTGGAGTGACATGGAGGTATCGACATTGAGTAGTGACATGGAGGAGTGACAAGAAGGAGCGACACAGAGGAGTGACAAAGAGGAGCGACATGGAGGAGTGATATGGAGGAGTGACATTTTGGAGGGACATTCTGGAGGGACATTCTGGAGTGACATTGATGAGAGATATGGAGAATTGACATAGAGGAGTAACATGAAGGATCTACATGGAGGAGCAACATAGGGGAGTGACATGGAAAACATGGAGCAGTGAAATGGAGGAGCAACATCGAGGAGCGACATGGAGGATCGACATGTGTCGACATGGAAGACATGGAGGAGTGACATGGAGGAGTGACAAGGAGGATCGACATGGAGCAGCGACATGGAGGATCGACATGTGTCGACATGGAAGACATGGAGGAGTGACATGGAGGAGCGACATGGAGGATCGACATGGAGCAGCGACATGGAGGATCGACATGGCGGAGTTACATGCAGGACTGACATGGAAGAAAGGGAGGAGTGACATGGAGTGGCAACATGGAGGTGTGAAATAGAGGATCGACATGGAGGAGGTATATGGAGCAGTGACATTCTGGAGTGACTTTCTGGAAGGACATTCTGGAGTGACTTGGAGGTATCAACATGGAGGAGTGACAAGGAGGAGTGATATAGAGGATCAACATAGAGGATTGACATCGAGGAAGGACATGGAGGAGTGACGTGGAAGACAGGGATTAGTGACATTGAGGAGCGAAATAGAGGATCAACATAAGGAGTGACATGGAGGAGGAGTGACATGCTGGAGCAACATGGAGGATAAAAATGTAGGATCGTTGTGGAGGAGTAACAAGGAGGAGCGACATGGAGGATCGACATGGAGGAGCGACATCAAGCAGTGACATTCTGGAGTTCAATCTGGAGTGACATGGAGGAGCGACATTCTGGAATGACATGGAGTAGCGACATGGAGGAGTGACATGCTGGAGCAACATAGAGGATAAAAATGTAGGATCGATGTGGAGGAGTAACAAGGATGAGCGACATGGAGGATCGAAATGGATTTGCGACATCAAGCAGTTACATGGATAAGTGAAATTCTGGAGCTAAATCTGGAGTGATATTCTGGAGTGACATGGAAGAGCGACATTCTGGAGTGACATGGAGTAGCGACATGATGGAGTGATATGGAGGATTAAGAAGGAGCCACATGGAGGATCGACATGTGTCGACATGGAAGACATGGAGGATTGACATGGAGGATGGACATGGAGGAGTGACATGGAGGATCGACTTTCTGGAGTGACATGGAGAAGCGGCATTCTGGTGTGACATGGAGGAGATACATGGAGGAGTGATATGGAAGAGCAGGGACGAGAGGCATAGAGGATCGACATGGAAAAGTCACATGGAGGAGTGTCAGGAGTGACATGGAACACATGGTGGAGTGACATTGACATTGAGGATCGACATGAAACAGTGATATGGAGGAGTGTCATGGAAGTGTGACATGGAGGAGTGACATGGGGGAGCGACATGGTGGAGTGACTTGGAGGAGTGACATGTAGGTTGACATGGAGGAGTGACGTGGAAGACAGGGAGGAATGACATGGAGGAGCGCAATAGAGGATCGACATGGAGTACATGGAGGAGTGAAATGGAGGAGCGACATGGAGGATCGACATGGAGGAGTGACATGGAGGATCGACATTGAGGAGTGGAATGGAGGAGCGACATGGAGGATTGACATTGAGGAGTGGAATGGAGGAGCGACATGGAGGATGGCAGGATGGAGTAACATTGAGGAGCAACATGGAAGAGTGACATGGAGGAGCGACATGGAAGAGCGACATGGAGGATCTACATGGATTTGCGATATCAAGCAGTGACATGGATAAGTGACATTCTGGAGCTAAATCTGGAGTGATATTCTGGAGCGACATGGAAGAGCGACATTCTGGAGTGACATGGAGTAGCGACATGATGGAGTGATATGGAGGATTAAGAAGGAGCCACATGGAGGATCGACATGTGTCGACATGGAAGACATGGAGGAGTGACATGGAGGAGTGACATGGAGGATCGACATGGAGCAGCGACATGGAGGAGTGACATGCTGGAGCAACATGGAGGATAAAAATGTAGGATCGATGTGGAGGAGTAACAAGGAGGAGCGACATGGAGGATCGACATGGAGGAGCGACATGGAGGATCGACATTTGTCGACATCTAAGACATGGAGGAGTGACATGGAGGAGCGACATGGAGGATCGACATGGAGCAGCGACATGGAAGATCGACATGGCGGAGTTACATGCAGGACTGACATGGAAGAAAAGGAGGAGTGAATGGAGTGGCAACATGGAGGTGTGAAATAGAGGATCGACATGGAGGAGGTATATGGAGCAGTGACATTCTGGAGTGACTTTCTGGAAGGACATTCTGGAGTGACATGGAGGTATCAACATGGAGGAGTGACAAGGAGGAGTGATATAGAGGATCAACATAGAGGATTGACATCGAGGAGGGACATGGAGGAGTGACGTGGAAGACAGGGATTAGTGACATTGAGGAGCGAAATAGAGGATCAACATAAGGAGTGACATGGAGGAGGAGTGGCATTCTGGAGTGACATTCTTGAGGGACATTCTGGAGTGACATGTAGGAGCGACATGGAGGAGGGACATGGAGGAGTAACATTCTGGAGTTAATTTCTGGAGTGACATGGAGGAGCGACATTGAAGATCGACATGGAGGAGTAACATGTTGGATCCACATGGAGGAATGACATGGAGGATCGACATGGAGGAGCGACATTGAGGATCGACAATGAGGAGAGACATTGAGGAGCTACATGGAGGAGCTACATGGAGGAGCGACATGGAGGTCTCACAACGAGCAGCGACATTCTGGAGTGACATGGAGGAGCGACATTCTGGATTGACATGGAAGATCGACATGGAGGATTAACATCTAGGATCTAAATGGAGGAGTGACATGGAGGGTTGACATGGAGGAGCGATATGGAGGATCGACAAGGACGAGCAATATTGAGGAGCAACATGGAGGACTGACATGAAGTAGTGATAAGGAAGACAGGGAGGAGTGACATAGGGAGGAATATAGAGGAGTGACATTCTGGAGTGACATTCAGGAGGAACATTCTGGAGTGACATGGAGGTATCGACATTGAGTAGTGACATGGAGGAGTGACAAGAAGGAGCGACACAGAGGAGTGACAAAGAGGAGCGACATGGAGGAGTGACATTTTGGAGGGACATTCTGGAGGGACATTCTGGAGTGACATTGATGAGAGATATGGAGGATTGACATAGAGGAGTAACATGAAGGATCTACATGGAGGAGCAACCTAGGGGAGTGACATGGAAAACATGGAGCAGTGAAATGGAGGAGCAACATCGAGGATCGACATGGAGGATCGACATGAAGCAGTGACATGGAGGAGTGACATTAAGGATCGACATGGAGGAGTCCACATGGAATTTTGACATGGAGGAACGACATTCTAGAGTGACATGGAGGAGGTACATGGGGGAGTGACTTGGAAGACATCGGGAGTGACATGGAGGAGCTACATGGAGGATCGACATGAAGGACCAACATGGAGCAGTGATTTGAGAGTGTGACATGGAAGAGCGAAATGGAGGATCGACATGTAGGAGTGACATGGAGGACCGACATGGAGGAGTGACATGGAGGAGTGACATGGAAGACAGGTAGGAGTGACATGGAGGATCGACATTGAGCAGTGACATGGAGGAGTGACAAAGAGGAGCGACATGGAGGAGTGATATGGCGGAGTGACATTTTGGAGGGACATTCTGGAGGGACATTCTGGAGTGACATTGATGAGAGATATGGAGGATTGACATGGAAGAGCAACATAGGGGAGTGACATGGAAAACATGGAGCAGTGAAATGGAGGAGCAACATCGAGGATCGACATGGAGGATCGACATGAAGCAGTGACATGGAGGAGTGACATTGAGGATCGACATGGAGGAGTCTACATGGAATTTTGACATGGAGGAACGACATTCTAGAATGACATGGAGGAGGTACATGGGGGAGTGACTTGGAAGACATCGAGGAGTGACATGAAGGACCAACATGGAGCAGTGATATGAGAGTGTGACATGGAAGAGCGACATGGAGGATTGACATGGAGGAGTGAAATGGGGGAGTAACATGGAAGATGGGGAGGTTGACATGTAGGAGCAAAATGGAGATGGACATGGAGAAGTGATATGGAGGAGGGACATGGAGGAGCAACATTCCCGAGTGACATGGAGGAGTTTTATGGATGAGCAATTAGGAGCGACATGGAGCAGTGATATGAGAGTGTGACATGGAAGAGCGAAATGGAGGATCGACATGTAGGAGTGACATGGAGGACCGACATGGAGGAGTGACATGGAGGAGTGACATGGAAGACAGGTAGGAGTGACATGGAGGAGCGACATTCTGGACTGACATTCTGGAGTGACATTGATGAGCTACATGGAGGAGGTACATAGGGGAGTGACATGGAAGACATGGAGAAGTGAAATGGGGGAGTGACATGGAAGATGGGGAGGCTTGACATGTAGGATCAAAATGGAGGTGTTAATTTGAGGATGGACATGGAGAAGTGATATGGAGGAGGGACATGGAGGAGCAACATTCCCGAGTGACATGGAGGAGTTTTATGGATGAGCAATTAGGAGCGACATGGAGGATCGAACCGGAGGAATGACATGGAAGACATGGAGTGACATGGAGGATCGACATTGAGTAGTGACTTGGAGTAGTGACAAGGAGGAGTGACATGAAGGAGTAAGAAGTAGGAGCGACATGGAGGAGTGACATGGAGGATCGACATTCTGGAGTGACATGGAGAAGCGGCATTCTGGTGTGACACGGAAGAGATACATGGAGGAGTGATATGGAGGAGCAGGGACGAGAGACATAGAGGATCGACATGGAAAAGTCACATGGAGGAGTGTCATGAGAGACATGGAACACATGGTGGCGTGACATTGAAGATCGACATTGAGGATCGACATGAAACAGTGACATGGAGGAGTGACATGGAAGTGTGACATGGAGGAGTGACATGGGGGAGCGACATGGTGGAGTGACTTGGAGGAGTGACATGTAGGTTGACATGGAGGAGTGACGTGGAAGACAGGGAGGAATGACATGGAGGAGCGCAATAGAGAATCGACATGGAGCACATGGAGGAGTGAAATGGACGAGCGACATGGATGATCGACATGGAGGAGTGACATGGAGGATCGACATTCTGGAGTGACATGGAGGAGCGATATGGAAGATCGACATGGAGGAGCGACATAGAGGATTGACATGGAGGAGTATCAAGGATGATCGACATGGAGAAGTGACATGGAGGAGTGACATGGTAGAGATGGAGGAGTGACATGGAGGAGAGACATGGAAGATCGACATGGAGGATCGACATGGAAGAGTGACATTCTGGAGTTAAATCTGGATTGACATGGAGGAGCGACATTCTAGAGTGACATGGAGGAGCGACATGGTGGAGGGATATGGATGAGCAAGTAAGAGCGACATGGAGGATCAACATGTGTTGACATGGAAGACATGGAGGATTGACATGGAGGAGCGACATCAAGCAGTGACATTCTGGAGTAAAATCTGGAGTGATATTCTGGAGTGACATGGAGGAGCGAAATTCTGGAGTGACATTGAGTAGCGACATGGAAGAGTGACATGCTGGAGCAACATGAAGGTTAAAAATGTAGGATCGATGTGGAGGAGTAACAAGGAGGAGCGACATAGAGGATCGAAATGGATTTGCGACTTCAAGCCGTTACATGGATAAGTGACATTCTGGAGCTAAATCTGGAGGAATATTCTGGAGTGACATGGAAGAGCGACATTCTGGAGTGACATGGAGGAGCGACATGGTGGAGTGATATGGAGGATTAAGCAGGAGCCACATGGAGGATCGACCTGTGTCGACATGGAAGACATGGAGGAGTGACATGGAAGATTGACATGGAGGATCGACATGGAGCAGCGACATGGAGGATCGACATGGCGGAGTTACATGCAGGACTGACATGGAGGAGTGGCATTCTGGAGTGACATTCTTGAGGGACATTCTGGAGTCACATGGAGGAGCGACATTCTGGAGTGACATGGAGGAGCGACATTGAAGATCGACATGGAGGAGTAACATGTTGGATCCACATGGAGGAATGAAATGGAGGATCGATATGGAGGAGCGACATTGAGGATCGACATTGAGGAGCTACATAGAGGAGCTACATGGAGGAGCGACATGGAGGTCTCACAACGAGGAGCGACATTCTGGATGAATCTGTTGACCAACAAAATTTTCAATTGCAGGTGCTTAGCAGGAAATTGACCATAATTCATTGACCATTAGCAAATCATCATAAATCTTGGTAGATATCTTCAGTACATGTTTGGGAAGAGGCGTACCAAAGCATTTTCCGCTTGACACATAACGGGCGCCACAAATATCAGAAACTTGTATCGCAAGATCCGGTGGACAGAATTTTATCAAATTTGGTGCACATACTCTGGGGGCAAGTATTAACCAAGATCCATAGTGTCATATTGATCGGTGCATGTGGGCTTGGCCTATTTAGCATTTTATGCAAAATTATGCCTTTGCTCAATTTGCTGTGAGCTGGAATGAGCTAGAGACATGAGACTTGGTACCATAACTGTACATGATGCCATAATGCTTCACATAAAATATGAAAACAATTGGCCACATGGTGGCGCTATAACAATTTTCAAGGCCAGCCCCCTCACACCATAAGTCCTATTAATTTGAAATTTGACAGACGTGTGCTGCTGAATATGATTTTAAAAAAAGTCTCTTGGACCACGAAAGTACACCAACTAAATTTTCCGCCATGTTGAATTTTTTGAAAAACACATTTTTGACATCTCCTCCTAAACCGTAGGTCTGATTGCTGGCATATTTTCTGCGAATCATTATTGGACCAGGCTCATCAAAGGTTGCATAAAGCTTGTTGATATGTTATTGTGTTGTGAAGATATTGACCAATTAATTTTTAAGGGGCGGGCTCAGCACGTCAATAGACCTAACTTCACAAGCCTTTGGCCCATCATCTCCAAACTTGCAGCATATGTTCACAAGAGTAGTTGAAACATCCGCTGAAAGTTTCATTCAAATCGACCACTAGAGGGCGCTTTGAGCGATATGCCGCTTGCGGCTTTAATTCATTTTAAATTAATATAACTATGTGGATGTGGAAATAAGTTTTATATATTTCATGTTTATTCTTTTACAATGTAATTGTAACCTGTGTTGAAATGTACCACTATACGATCACAATGTACAACTCTAGTTTTCATCACTAAGCCAAAGAATGCATTTCTCCTCCAGAAACACTGAAAAGTGGATTCATATGAAAAATGTGAAATTTCTTCACAGAAAAACATTTCTTGCATTGGAAACACTCAAAAAAGGATAAATATGAAAGGGAACACAGTTTTCCAAAATATAATATGATAGTTTTGGACTCCAGGCATCAAACTGTCAGTCTGAGCTGAATTCCATGTAAAACGCTAGTTTTCATCACTAAACTCGTTTAATATGTCTTTCTCACCCAAAACCACTCAGGAACGCATTTCTCCTCCAGAAACACTGAAACGTGCATTAATATGAAGAATATGTGATTTATTTACAGAAACACATCTGTTATACTGGAAACATACAAAACAAGACAGAATATGAAAAGAATCATTGTTTTCTCAAACTTTACATTAGAATTCGCTTCCCAGTATCAAATATTCATTCTGATCTCAATTCTATGCAAAACTCTTGTTTTCATCACTAAACTCGCTTAATATGTCTTTCTCATGCAAAACCACTCAGAAACGCATTTCTCCTCAAGAAACACTGAAAAGTGCGTTTATATGAAGAATATGTGATTTATTTACAGAAACACATCTGTTATACTGGAAACATACAAAAAAGAGACAGACTATGAAAAGAAACATTGTTTTCTCAAATTTTACATTAGCATTCACTTCCAAGTATCAAATCTTCATTCTGAGCTCAATTCTATGCAAAACTCTTGTTTTCATCACTAAACTCGCTTAATATGTCTTTCTCATGCAAAACCACTCAGAAACGCATTTCTCCTCAAGAAACACTGAAAAGTGCATTTATATAAAGAATATGTGATTTATTTACAGAAACACATCTGTTATACTGGAAACATACAAAAAAGAGACAGACTATGAAAAGAAACATTGTTTTCTCAAATTTTACATTAGAATTCACTTCCGAGTATCAAATCTTCATTCTGAGCTCAATTCTATGCAAAACTCTTGTTTTCATCACTAAACTCGCTTAATATGTCTTTCTCATGCAAAACCACTCAGAAACGCATTTCTCCTCAAGAAACACTGAAAAGTGAGTTTATATGAAGAATATGTGATTTATTTACAGAAACACATCTGTTATACTGGAAACATACACAAAAGAGACAGACTATGAAAAGAAACATTGTTTTCTCAAATTTTACATTGGAATTCACTTCCGAGTATCAAATCTTCATTCTGAGCTCAATTCTATGCAAAACTCTTGTTTTCATCACTAAACTCGCTTAATATGTCTTTCTCATGCAAAACCACTCAGAAACGCATTTCTCCTCAAGAAACACTGAAAAGTGCGTTTATATGAAAAATATGTGATTTATTTACAGAAACACATCTGTTATACTGGAAACATACACAAAAGAGACAGACTATGAAAAGAAACATTGTTTTCTCAAATTTTACATTACAATTCACTTCCAAGTATCAAATCTTCATTCTGATCTCAATTCTATGCAAAACTCTTGTTTTCATCACTAAACTCGCTTAATATGTCTTTCTCATGCAAAACCACTCAGAAACGCATTTCTCCTCCAGAAACACTGAAACGTGCATTAATATGAAGAATATGTGATTTATTTACAGAAACACATCTGTTATACTGGAAACATACAAAACAAGACAGAATATGAAAAGAATCATTGTTTTCTCAAACTTTACATTAGAATTCGCTTCCCAGTATCAAATATTCATTCTGAGCTCAATTCTATGCAAAACTCTTGTTTGCATCACTAAACTCGCTTAATATGTCTTTCTCATGCAAAACCACTCAGGAACGCATTTCTCCTCCAGAAACACTGAAACGTGCATTAATATGAAGAATATGTGATTTATTTACAGAAACACATCTGTTATACTGGAAACATACAAAATAGAGACAGACTATGAAAAGAAACATTGTTTTCTCAAATTTTACTTTAGCATTCACTTCCAAGTATCAAATCTTCATTCTGAGCTCAATTCTATGCAAAACTCTTGTTTTCAAAACTAAACTCGCTTAATATGTCTTTCTCATACAAAACCACTCAGAAACGCATTTCTCCTCAAGAAACACTGAAAAGTACGTTTATATGAAAATGATGTGATTTCTTCAGAAAATAAATCTCTTTTATTGGAAACATACAAAACAGGATGAAAATGAAAGAGAATATATTTTTACATTTGTTTTACATAATAGTTGGCCTTTCTGCATCAAACCTTCACACTGACCTCATTTCCATGTAATGTTTTCATCACTAAACGTGCTTAAACTGTTTTAAAAAAATCAATTGTATGATATGTCGAAAAATTTCTTGGAAAAAAAAGTCAAAGTATAGTATTTCAAAAAATGTCATGAAAAAAGTTATAGTATAGTATTTTGAAATTTTTTGAAAAAAAATACAATATTCTATATGTCAGCGACATTGAAGATCGACATGGAGGAGTAACAAGGATCCACATGGAGGAATGACATGGAGGATCGACATGGAGGAGCGACAATGAGGATCTACATTGAGGAGCTACATGGAGGAGCTCCATGGAAGATTAACATGTAGGATCCAAATGGAGGAGTGACATGGAGGAGTGACATGCTGGAGCAACATGGAGGATAAAAATGTAGGATCGATGTGGAGGAGTAACAAGGAGGAGCGATATAGAGGATCGAAATGGATTTGCGACATCAAGAAGTTACATGGATAAGTGACATTCTGGAGCTAAATCTGGTTGATATTCGGGAGTGACATGGAAGAGCGACATTCTGAAGTGACATGGAGGATCGACATTGAGGAGTGGAATGGAGGAGCGACATGGAGGATCGACATTGAGGAGTGGAATGGAGGAGCGACATGGAGGATCGACAAGGAGGAGTGACATTGAGGAGCAACATGGAGGAGGGACATGGAGGAGCGACATAGAGGATTTACATGGAGGAGTATCAAGGTTGATCGACATGGAGAAGTGACATGGAGGAGTGACATGGTAGAGATGGAGGAGTGACATGGAGGAGAGACATCAAGCAGTGACATTCTGGAGTTCAATCTGGAGTGATATTCAGGAGTGACATGGAGGAGCGAAATTCTGGAGTGACATGGAGTAGCGACATGGAGGAGTGACATGCTGGAGTAACATGGAGGATAAAATTGTAGGATCGATGTGGAGGAGTAACAAGGAGGAGCGACATGGAGGATCGACATGGAGGAGCGACATCAAGCAGTGACATTCTGGAGTTCAATCTGGAGTGACATGGAGGAGCGACATTCTGGAGTGACATGGAGTAGCGACATGGAGGAGTGACATGCTGGAGCAACATGGAGGATAAAAATGTAGGATCGATGTGGAGGAGTAACAAGGAGGAGCGACATGGAGGATCGAAATGGATTTGCGACATCAAGCTGTTACATGGAAGAGCGACATTCTGGAATGACATGGAGTAGCGACATGATGGAGTGATATGGAGGATTAAGAAGGAGCCACATGGAGGATCGACATGTGTCGACATGGAGGAGTGACATGGAGGATTAACATGGAGGATCGACATGGAGGAGTGACATGGAGGATCTACTTTCTGGAGTGACATGGAGGAGTGATATGGAAGAGCAGGGACGAGAGGCATAGAGGATCGACATGGAAAAGTCACATGGAGGAGTGTCAGGAGTGACATGGAACACATGGTGGAGTGACATTGAATATCGACATTGAGGATCGACATGAAACAGTGACATGGAGGAATGTCATGGAAGTGTGACATGGTGGAGTGACTTGGAGGAGTGACATGTAGGTTGACATGGAGGAGTGACGTGGAAGACAGGGAGGAATGACATGGAGGAGCGCAATAGAGGATCGACATGGAGTACATGGAGGAGTGAAATGGAGGAGCGACATGGAGGATCGACATGGAGGAGTGACATGGAGGATCGACATTGAGGAGTGGAATGGAGGAGCGACATGGAGGATTGACATTGTGGAGTGGAATGGAGGAGCGATATGGAGGATGGCAGGATGGAGTAACATTGAGGATCAACATGGAAGAGTGACATGGAGGAGTGATATGGAAAAGCGACATGGAGGATCTACATGGATTTGCGACATCAAGCAGTTACATGGATAAGTTACATTCTGGAGCTAAATCTGGAGTGATATTCTGGAATGACATGGAAGAGCGACATTCTGGAGTGACATGGAGTAGCGACATGATGGAGTGATATAAAGGATTAAGAAGGAGCCACATGGAGGATCGACATGTGTCGACATGGAAGACATGGAGGAGTGACATGGTGGAGTGACATGGAGGATCGACATGGAGCAGCGACATGGAGGATCGACATGTGTCGACATGGAAGACATGGAGGAGTGACATGGAGGAGTGACAAGGAGGATCGACATGGAGCAGCGACATGGAGGATCGACATGTGTCTACATGGAAGACATGGAGGAGTGACATGGAGGAGCGACATGGAGGATCGACATGGAGCAGCGACATGGAGGATTACATGCAGGACTGACATGGAAGAAAGGAACGAGTGACATGGAGTGGCAACATGGAGGTGTGAAATAGAGGATCGACATGGAGGAGGTATATGGAGCAGTGACATTCTGCAGTGACTTTCTGGAAGGACATTCTGGAGTGACATGGAGGTATCAACATGGAGGAGTGACAAGGAGGAGTGATATAGAGGATCAACATAGAGGATTGAAATCGAGGAAGGACATGGAGGAGTGACGTGGAAGACAGGGATTAGTGACATTGAGGAGCGAAATAGAGGATCAACATAAGGAGTGACATGGAGGAGGAGTGGCATTCTGGAGTGACATTCTTGAGGGACATTCTGGAGTGACATGTAGGAGCGACATGGAGGAGGGATATGGAGGAGTAACATTCTGGAGTTAATTTTTGGAGTGACATGGAGGAGCGACATTCTGGAGTGACATGGAGGAGCGACATTGAAGATCGACATGGAGGAGTAACATGTTGGATCCACATGGAGGAATGACATGGAGGATCGACATGGAGGAGCGACATGGAGGATCGACAATGAGGAGCGACATTGAGGAGCTACATGGAGGAGCTACATGGAGGAGCGACATGGAGGTCTCACAACGAGCAGCGACATTCTGGAGTGACATGGAGGAGTGACATTCTGGATCGACATGGAAGATTGACATGGAGGATTAACATGTAGGATCTAAATGGAGGAGTGACATGGAGGGTTGACATGGAGGAGCGATATGGAGGATCGACAAGAACGAGCAATATTGAGGAGCAACATGGAGGACTGACATGAAGTAGTGATATGGAAGACAGGGAGGAGTGACAAAGAGGAGCGACATGGAGGAGTGATATGGAGGAGTGACATTTTGGAGGGACATTCTGGAGGGACATTCTGGAGTGACATTGATGAGAGATATGGAGAATTGACATAGAGGAGTAACATGAAGGATCTACATGGAGGAGCAACATAGGGGAGTGACATGGAAAACATGGAGCAGTGAAATGGAGGAGCAACATCGAGGATCGACATGGAGGATCGACATGGAGGATTGACATTGAGGAGTGGAATGGAGGAGCGACATGGAGGATGGCAGGATGGAGTAACATTGAGGATCAACATGGAAGAGTGACATGGAGGAGCGACATGGAAGAGCGACATGGAGGATCTACATGGAGGAGCGACATCACGGAGCGACATGGAAGACTGACAACGAGGAGGTACATTCTGGAGCAACATGGTGGAGCGACATTCTGGAGTGAAATGGAGGAGCGACATTCTAGAGTGACATGGAGGAGCGATATGGAAGATCGACATGGAGGAGGAACATGTAGGATCTAAATGGAGGAGTTACATGTAGGATCAACAAGGAGGATCGACAAGGAGAAGTGACATTGAGGAGCAACATGGAGGATCGACAAGGAGAAGTGACATTGAGGAGCAACATGGAGGATCGACAAGGAGGTGTGACATGGAGGATCGACATTGAGGAGTGGAATGGAGGAGCAACATGGAGGATTGACATGGAGGAGCGACATAGAGGATTTACATGGAGGAGTATCAAGGTTGATCGACATGGAGAAGTGACATGGAGGAGTGACATGGTAGAGATGGAGGGGTGACATGGAGGAGAGACATCAAGCAGTGAAATTCTGGAGTTCAATCTGGAGTGATATTCAGAAGTGACATGGAGGAGCGAAATTCTGGAGTGACATGGAGTAGCGACATGGAGGAGTGACATGCTGGAGCAACATGGAGGATAAAAATGTAGGATCGATGTGGAGGAGTAACAAGGAGGAGCGACATGGAGGATCGACATGGAGGAGCGACATCAAGCAGTGACATTCTGGAGTAATATTCATTAGTGACATGGAGGAGCGACATTCTGGAGTGACATGGACTAGCGACATGGAGGAGTGACATGCTGGAGCAACATGGAGGATAAAAATGTAGAATCGATGTGGAGGAGTAACAAGGAGGAGCGACATGGAGGATCGACATGGAGGAGCGACATCAAGCAGTGACATTCTGGAGTTCAATCTGGAGTGACATGGAAGAGCGACATTCTGGAGTGACATGGAGTAGCGACATGGAGGAGTGACATGCTGGAGCAACATGGAGGATAAAAATGTAGGATCGATGTGGAGGAGTAACAAGGAGGAGCGACATGGAGGATCGAAATGGATTTGCGACATCAAGCAGTTACATGGAAGAGCGACATTCTGGAGTGACATGGAGTAGCGACCTGATGGAGTGATATGGAGGATTAAGAAGGAGCCACATGGAGGATCGACATGTGTCGACATGGAAGACATGGAGGAGTGACATGGAGGATTGACATGGAGGATCGACATGGAGGAGTGACATGGAGGATCGACTTTCTGGAGTGACATGGAGAAGCGGCATTCTGGTGTGACATGGAGGAGATACATGGAGGAGTGATATGGAAGAGCAGGGACGAGAGGCATAGAGGATCGACATGGAAAAGTCACATGGAGGAGTGTCAGGAGTGACATGGAACACATGATGGAGTGACATTGAATATCGACATTGAGGATCGACATGAAACAGTGACATGGAGGAGTGTCATGGAAGTGTGACATGGAGGAGTGACATGGGGGAGCGACATGGTGGAGTGACTTGGAGGAGTGACATGTAGGTTGACATGGAGGAGTGACGTGGAAGACAGGGAGGAATGACATGGAAGAGCGCAATAGAGGATCGACATGGAGTACATGGAGGAGTGAAATGGAGGAGCGACATGGAGGATCGACATGGAGGAGTGACATGGAGGATCGACATGGAGGAGCGACATGGAGGATTGACATTGAGGAGTGGAATGGAGTAGCGACTTGGAGGCTTGCAGGATGGAGTAACATTGAGGATCAACATGGATTTGCGACATCAAACAGTTACATGGATAAGTGACATTCTGGAGCTAAATCTGGAGTGATATTCTGGAGTGACATGGAAGAGCGACATTCTGGAGTGACATGGAGTAGCGACATGATGGAGTGATATGGAGGATTAAGAAGGAGCCACATGGAGGATCGACATGTGTCAACATGGAATACATGGAGGAGTGACATGGAGGAGTGACATGGAGGATCGACATGGAGGAGCGACATGGAGGATCGACATGTGTCGACATGGAAGACATGAAGGAGTGACATGGAGGAGTGACATCAAGCAGTGACATTCTGGAGTAAAATCTGGAGCGACATTCTGGAGTGACATGGAGTAGCGACATGGAAGAGTGACATGCAGGAGCAACATGAAGGTTAAAAATGTAGGATCGATGTGGAGGAGTAACAAGGAGGAGCGACATGGAGGAGTGACATGGAGGAGCGACATCCAGCAGTGACATTCTGGAGTTCAATCTGGAGTGACATGGAGGAGCGACATTCTGGAGTGACATGGAGTTGCGACATGGAGGAGTGACATGCTGGAGCAATATGGAGGATAAAAATGTAGGATCGATGTGGAGGAGTAACAAGGAGGAGCAACATAGAGGATCGAAATGGATTTGCGACTTCAAGCAGTAACATGGATAAGTGACATTCTGGAGCTAAATCTGGAGGAATATTCTGTAGTGACATGGAAGAGCGACATTCTGGAGTGACATGGAGTAGCGACATGGTGGAGTTATATAGAGGATTAAGAAGGAGCCACATGGAGGATCGACATGTGTCGAAATGGAAGACATGGAGGAGTGACATGGAAGATTGACATGGAGGATCGACATGGAGCAGCGACATGGAGGATCGACATGGCGGACTTACATGCAGGACTGACATGGAGGAGTGGCATTCTGGAGTGACATTCTTGAGGGACATTCTGGAGTGACATGGAGGAGCGACATTGAAGATCAACATGGAGGAGTAACATGTTGGATCCACATGGAGGAATGACATGGAGGATCGATATGGAGGAGCGACATTGAGGATCGAAAATGAGGAGCGACATTGAGGAGCTACATGGAGGAGCTACATGGAGGAGCGACATGGAGGTCTCACAACGAGGAGCGACATTCTGGATGAATCTGTTGACCAACAAAATTTTCAATTGCAGGTGCTTAGCAGGAAATTGACCATAATTCATTGACCATTAGCAAATCATCATAAATCTTGGTAGATATCTTCAGTACATGTTTGGGAAGAGGCGTACCAAAGCATTTTCCGCTTGACACATAACGGGCGCCACAAATATCAGAAACTTGTATCGCAAGATCCGGTGGACAGAATTTTATCAAATTTGGTGCACATACTCTGGGGGCAAGTATTAACCAAGATCTATAGTGTCATATTGATCGGTGCATGTGGGCTTGGCCTATTTAGCATTTTATGCAAAATTATGCCTTTGCTCAATTTGCTGTGAGCTGGAATGAGCTAGAGACATGAGACTTGGTACCATAACTGTACATGATGCCATAATGCTTCACATAAAATATGAAAACAATTGGCCACATGGTGGCGCTATAACAATTTTCAAGGCCAGCCCCCTCACACCATAAGTCCTATTAATTTGAAATTTGACAGACGTGTGCTGCTGAATATGATTTTAAAAAAAGTCTCTTGGACCACGAAAGTACACCAACTAAATTTTCCGCCATGTTGAATTTTTTGAAAAACACATTTTTGACATCTCCTCCTAAACCGTAGGTCTGATTGCTGGCATATTTTCTGCGAATCATTATTGGACCAGGCTCATCAAAGGTTGCATAAAGCTTGTTGATATGTTATTGTGTTGTGAAGATATTGACCAATTAATTTTTAAGGGGCGGGCTCAGCACGTCAATAGACCTAACTTCACAAGCCTTTGGCCCATCATCTCCAAACTTGCAGCATATGTTCACAAGAGTAGTTGAAACATCCGCTGAAAGTTTCATTCAAATCGACCACTAGAGGGCGCTTTGAGCGATATGCCGCTTGCGGCTTTAATTCATTTTAAATTAATATAACTATGTGGATGTGGAAATAAGTTTTATATATTTCATGTTTATTCTTTTACAATGTAATTGTAACCTGTGTTGAAATGTACCACTATACGATCACAATGTACAACTCTAGTTTTCATCACTAAGCCAAAGAATGCATTTCTCCTCCAGAAACACTGAAAAGTGGATTCATATGAAAAATGTGAAATTTCTTCACAGAAAAACATTTCTTGCATTGGAAACACTCAAAAAAAGGATAAATATGAAAGGGAACACAGTTTTCCAAAATATAATATGATAGTTTTGGACTCCAGGCATCAAACTGTCAGTCTGAGCTGAATTCCATGTAAAACGCTAGTTTTCATCACTAAACTCGTTTAATATGTCTTTCTCATGCAAAACCACTCAGGAACGCATTTCTCCTCCAGAAACACTGAAACGTGCATTAATATGAAGAATATGTGATTTATTTACAGAAACACATCTGTTATACTGGAAACATACAAAACAAGACAGAATATGAAAAGAATCATTGTTTTCTCAAACTTTACATTAGAATTCGCTTCCCAGTATCAAATATTCATTCTGATCTCAATTCTATGCAAAACTCTTGTTTTCATCACTAAACTCGCTTAATATGTCTTTCTCATGCAAAACCACTCAGAAACGCATTTCTCCTCAAGAAACACTGAAAAGTGCGTTTATATGAAGAATATGTGATTTATTTACAGAAACACATCTGTTATACTGGAAACATACAAAAAAGAGACAGACTATGAAAAGAAACATTGTTTTCTCAAATTTTACATTAGCATTCACTTCCAAGTATCAAATCTTCATTCTGAGCTCAATTCTATGCAAAACTCTTGTTTTCATCACTAAACTCGCTTAATATGTCTTTCTCATGCAAAACCACTCAGAAACGCATTTCTCCTCAAGAAACACTGAAAAGTGCATTTATATAAAGAATATGTGATTTATTTACAGAAACACATCTGTTATACTGGAAACATACAAAAAAGAGACAGACTATGAAAAGAAACATTGTTTTCTCAAATTTTACATTAGCATTCACTTCCAAGTATCAAATCTTCATTCTGAGCTCAATTCTATGCAAAACTCTTGTTTTCATCACTAAACTCGCTTAATATGTCTTTCTCATGCAAAACCACTCAGAAACGCATTTCTCCTCAAGAAACACTGAAAAGTGCATTTATATAAAGAATATGTGATTTATTTACAGAAACACATCTGTTATACTGGAAACATACAAAAAAGAGACAGACTATGAAAAGAAACATTGTTTTCTCAAATTTTACATTAGAATTCACTTCCGAGTATCAAATCTTCATTCTGAGCTCAATTCTATGCAAAACTCTTGTTTTCATCACTAAACTCGCTTAATATGTCTTTCTCATGCAAAACCACTCAGAAACGCATTTCTCCTCAAGAAACACTGAAAAGTGAGTTTATATGAAGAATATGTGATTTATTTACAGAAACACATCTGTTATACTGGAAACATACACAAAAGAGACAGACTATGAAAAGAAACATTGTTTTCTCAAATTTTACATTAGAATTCACTTCCAAGTATGAAATCTTCATTCTGAGCTCAATTCTATGCAAAACTCTTGTTTTCATCACTAAACTCGCTTAATATGTCTTTCTCATCCAAAACCAGTCAAGAACGCATTTCTCCTCAAGAAACACTGAAACGTGCATTTATATGAAAATGATGTGATTTCTTCAGAAAATAAATCTCTTTTATTGGAAACATACAAAACAGGATGAAAATGAAAGAGAATATATTTTTACATTTGTTTTACATAATAGTTGGCCTTTCTGCATCAAACCTTCACACTGACCTCATTTCCATGTAATGTTTTCATCACTAAACTTGCTTAAACTGTTTTAAAAAAAATCCATTGTATGATATGTCGAAACATTTCTTGGAAAAAAAAGTCAAAGTATAATATTTCAAAAAATGTCATGAAAAAAAGTTATAGTATAGTATTTTGAAATTTTTTGTAAAAAAATACAATATTCTATATGTCAGCGACATTGAAGATCGACATGGAGGAGTAACAAGGATCCACATGGAGGAATGACATGGAGGATCGACATGGAGGAGCGACAATGAGGATCTACATTGAGGAGCTACATGGAGGTGCTCCATGGAAGATTAACATGTAGGATCCAAATGGAGGAGTGACATGGAGGAGTGACATGGAGGATAAAAATGTAGGATCGATGTGGAGGAGTAACAAGGAGGAGCGATATAGAGGATCGAAATGGATTTGCGACATCAAGAAGTTACATGGATAAGTGACATTCTGGAGCTAAATCTGGTTGATATTCGGGAGTGACATGGAAGAGCGACATTCTGGAGTGACATGGAGGATCGACATTGAGGAGTGGAATGGAGGAGCGACATGGAGGATCGACATTGAGGAGTGGAATGGAGGAGCGACATGGAGGATGGCAGGATGGAGTAACATTGAGGATCAACATGGAAGAGTGACATGGAGGAGCGACATGGAAGAGCGACATCACGGAGCGACATGGAAGACTGACACCGAGGAGGTACATTCTGGAGGAACATGGAGGATCGACAAGGAGAAGTGACATTGAGGAACAACATGGAGGATCGACAAGGAGGAGTGACATTGAGGAGCAACATGGAGGATCAACATGGAGGAGCGACATAGAGGATTTACATGGAGGAGTATCAAGGTTGATCGACATGGAGAAGTGACATGGAGGAGTGACATGGTAGAGATGGAGGAGTGACATGGAGGAGAGACATCAAGCAGTGACATTCTGGAGTTCAATCTGGAGTGATATTCAGGAGTGACATGGAGGAGCGAAATTCTGGAGTGACATGGAGTAGCGACATGGAGGAGTGACATGCTGGAGTAACATGGAGGATAAAAATGTAGGATCGATGTGGAGGAGTAACAAGGAGGAGCGACATTGAAGATCGACATGGAGGAGTAACATGTTGGATCCACATGGAGGAATGACATGGAGGATCGACATGGAGGAGCGACATGGAGGATCGACAATGAGGAGCGACATTGAGGAGCTACATGGAGGAGCTACATGGAGGAGCGACATGGAGGTCTCACAACGAGCAGCGACATTCTGGAGTGACATGGAGGAGCGACATTCTGTATTGACATGGAAGATTGACATGGAGGATTAACATGTAGGATCTAAATGGAGGAGTGACATGGAGGGTTGACATGGAGGAGCGATATGGAGGATCGACAAGGACGAGCAATATTGAGGAGCAACATGGAGGACTGACATGAAGTAGTGATATGGAAGACAGGGAGGAGTGACATAGGGAGGAATATAGAGGAGTGACATTCTGGAGTGACATTCAGGAGGAACATTCTGGAGTGACATGGAGGTATCGACATTGAGTAGTGACATGGAGGAGTGACAAGAAGGAGCGACACAGAGGAGTGACAAAGAGGAGCGACATGGAGGAGTGATATGGAGGAGTGACATTTTGGAGGGACATTCTGGAGGGACATTCTGGAGTGACATTGATGAGAGATATGGAGAATTGACATAGAGGAGTAACATGAAGGATCTACATGGAGGAGCAACATAGGGGAGTGACATGGAAAACATGGAGCAGTGAAATGGAGGAGCAACATCGAGGAGCGACATGGAGGATCGACATGTGTCGACATGGAAGACATGGAGGAGTGACATGGAGGAGTGACAAGGAGGATCGACATGGAGCAGCGACATGGAGGATCGACATGTGTCGACATGGAAGACATGGAGGAGTGACATGGAGGAGCGACATGGAGGATCGACATGGAGCAGCGACATGGAGGATCGACATGGCGGAGTTACATGCAGGACTGACATGGAAGAAAGGGAGGAGTGACATGGAGTGGCAACATGGAGGTGTGAAATAGAGGATCGACATGGAGGAGGTATATGGAGCAGTGACATTCTGGAGTGACTTTCTGGAAGGACATTCTGGAGTGACATGGAGGTATCAACATGGAGGAGTGACAAGGAGGAGTGATATAGAGGATCAACATAGAGGATTGACATCGAGGAAGGACATGGAGGAGTGACGTGGAAGACAGGGATTAGTGACATTGAGGAGCGAAATAGAGGATCAACATAAGGAGTGACATGGAGGAGGAGTGACATGCTGGAGCAACATGGAGGATAAAAATGTAGAATCGATGTGGAGGAGTAACAAGGAGGAGCGACATGGAGGATCGACATGGAGGAGCGACATCAAGCAGTGACATTCTGGAGTTCAATCTGGAGTGACATGGAGGAGCGACATTCTGGAATGACATGGAGTAGCGACATGGAGGAGTGACATGCTGGAGCAACATAGAGGATAAAAATGTAGGATCGATGTGGAGGAGTAACAAGGATGAGCGACATGGAGGATCGAAATGGATTTGCGACATCAAGCAGTTACATGGATAAGTGAAATTCTGGAGCTAAATCTGGAGTGATATTCTGGAGTGACATGGAAGAGCGACATTCTGGAGTGACATGGAGTAGCGACATGATGGAGTGATATGGAGGATTAAGAAGGAGCCACATGGAGGATCGACATGTGTCGACATGGAAGACATGGAGGATTGACATGGAGGATGGACATGGAGGAGTGACATGGAGGATCGACTTTCTGGAGTGACATGGAGAAGCGGCATTCTGGTGTGACATGGAGGAGATACATGGAGGAGTGATATGGAAGAGCAGGGACGAGAGGCATAGAGGATCGACATGGAAAAGTCACATGGAGGAGTGTCAGGAGTGACATGGAACACATGGTGGAGTGACATTGACATTGAGGATCGACATGAAACAGTGATATGGAGGAGTGTCATGGAAGTGTGACATGGAGGAGTGACATGGGGGAGCGACATGGTGGAGTGACTTGGAGGAGTGACATGTAGGTTGACATGGAGGAGTGACGTGGAAGACAGGGAGGAATGACATGGAGGAGCGCAATAGAGGATCGACATGGAGTACATGGAGGAGTGAAATGGAGGAGCGACATGGAGGATCGACATGGAGGAGTGACATGGAGGATCGACATTGAGGAGTGGAATGGAGGAGCGACATGGAGGATTGACATTGAGGAGTGGAATGGAGGAGCGACATGGAGGATGGCAGGATGGAGTAACATTGAGGAGCAACATGGAAGAGTGACATGGAGGAGCGACATGGAAGAGCGACATGGAGGATCTACATGGATTTGCGATATCAAGCAGTGACATGGATAAGTGACATTCTGGAGCTAAATCTGGAGTGATATTCTGGAGCGACATGGAAGAGCGACATTCTGGAGTGACATGGAGTAGCGACATGATGGAGTGATATGGAGGATTAAGAAGGAGCCACATGGAGGATCGACATGTGTCAACATGGAAGACATGGAGGAGTGACATGGAGGAATGACATGGAGGATCGACATGGAGCAGCGACATGGAGGAGTGACATGCTGGAGCAACATGGAGGATAAAAATGTAGGATCGATGTGGAGGAGTAACAAGGAGGAGCGACATGGAGGATCGACATGGAGGAGCGACATGGAGGATCGACATTTGTCGACATCTAAGACATGGAGGAGTGACATGGAGGAGCGACATGGAGGATCGACATGGAGCAGCGACATGGAAGATCGACATGGCGGAGTTACATGCAGGACTGACATGGAAGAAAAGGAGGAGTGAATGGAGTGGCAACATGGAGGTGTGAAATAGAGGATCGACATGGAGGAGGTATATGGAGCAGTGACATTCTGGAGTGACTTTCTGGAAGGACATTCTGGAGTGACATGGAGGTATCAACATGGAGGAGTGACAAGGAGGAGTGATATAGAGGATCAACATAGAGGATTGACATCGAGGAGGGACATGGAGGAGTGACGTGGAAGACAGGGATTAGTGACATTGAGGAGCGAAATAGAGGATCAACATAAGGAGTGACATGGAGGAGGAGTGGCATTCTGGAGTGACATTCTTGAGGGACATTCTGGAGTGACATGTAGGAGCGACATGGAGGAGGGACATGGAGGAGTAACATTCTGGAGTTAATTTCTGGAGTGACATGGAGGAGCGACATTGAAGATCGACATGGAGGAGTAACATGTTGGATCCACATGGAGGAATGACATGGAGGATCGACATGGAGGAGCGACATTGAGGATCGACAATGAGGAGAGACATTGAGGAGCTACATGGAGGAGCTACATGGAGGAGCGACATGGAGGTCTCACAACGAGCAGCGACATTCTGGAGTGACATGGAGGAGCGACATTCTGGATTGACATGGAAGATCGACATGGAGGATTAACATCTAGGATCTAAATGGAGGAGTGACATGGAGGGTTGACATGGAGGAGCGATATGGAGGATCGACAAGGACGAGCAATATTGAGGAGCAACATGGAGGACTGACATGAAGTAGTGATAAGGAAGACAGGGAGGAGTGACATAGGGAGGAATATAGAGGAGTGACATTCTGGAGTGACATTCAGGAGGAACATTCTGGAGTGACATGGAGGTATCGACATTGAGTAGTGACATGGAGGAGTGACAAGAAGGAGCGACACAGAGGAGTGACAAAGAGGAGCGACATGGAGGAGTGACATTTTGGAGGGACATTCTGGAGGGACATTCTGGAGTGACATTGATGAGAGATATGGAGGATTGACATAGAGGAGTAACATGAAGGATCTACATGGAGGAGCAACCTAGGGGAGTGACATGGAAAACATGGAGCAGTGAAATGGAGGAGCAACATCGAGGATCGACATGGAGGATCGACATGAAGCAAGTGACATGGAGGAGTGACATTTAGGATCGACATGGAGGAGTCCACATGGAATTTTGACATGGAGGAACGACATTCTAGAGTGACATGGAGGAGGTACATGGGGGAGTGACTTGGAAGACATCGGGAGTGACATGGAGGAGCTACATGGAGGATCGACATGAAGGACCAACATGGAGCAGTGATTTGAGAGTGTGACATGGAAGAGCGAAATGGAGGATCGACATGTAGGAGTGACATGGAGGACCGACATGGAGGAGTGACATGGAGGAGTGACATGGAAGACAGGTAGGAGTGACATGGAGGATCGACATTGAGCAGTGACATGGAGGAGTGACAAAGAGGAGCGACATGGAGGAGTGATATGGCGGAGTGACATTTTGGAGGGACATTCTGGAGGGACATTCTGGAGTGACATTGATGAGAGATATGGAGGATTGACATGGAAGAGCAACATAGGGGAGTGACATGGAAAACATGGAGCAGTGAAATGGAGGAGCAACATCGAGGATCGACATGGAGGATCGACATGAAGCAGTGACATGGAGGAGTGACATTGAGGATCGACATGGAGGAGTCTACATGGAATTTTGACATGGAGGAACGACATTCTAGAATGACATGGAGGAGGTACATGGGGGAGTGACTTGGAAGACATCGAGGAGTGACATGAAGGACCAACATGGAGCAGTGATATGAGAGTGTGACATGGAAGAGCGACATGGAGGATTGACATGGAGGAGTGAAATGGGGGAGTAACATGGAAGATGGGGAGGTTGACATGTAGGAGCAAAATGGAGATGGACATGGAGAAGTGATATGGAGGAGGGACATGGAGGAGCAACATTCCCGAGTGACATGGAGGAGTTTTATGGATGAGCAATTAGGAGCGACATGGAGCAGTGATATGAGAGTGTGACATGGAAGAGCGAAATGGAGGATCGACATGTAGGAGTGAAATGGAGGACCGACATGGAGGAGTGACATGGAGGAGTGACATGGAAGACAGGTAGGAGTGACATGGAGGAGCGACATTCTGGACTGACATTCTGGAGTGACATTGATGAGCTACATGGAGGAGGTACATAGGGGAGTGACATGGAAGACATGGAGAAGTGAAATGGGGGAGTGACATGGAAGATGGGGAGGCTTGACATGTAGGATCAAAATGGAGGTGTTAATTTGAGGATGGACATGGAGAAGTGATATGGAGGAGGGACATGGAGGAGCAACATTCCCGAGTGACATGGAGGAGTTTTATGGATGAGCAATTAGGAGCGACATGGAGGATCGAACCGGAGGAATGACATGGAAGACATGGAGTGACATGGAGGATCGACATTGAGTAGTGACTTGGAGTAGTGACAAGGAGGAGTGACATGAAGGAGTAAGAAGTAGGAGCGACATGGAGGAGTGACATGGAGGATCGACATTCTGGAGTGACATGGAGAAGCGGCATTCTGGTGTGACACGGAAGAGATACATGGAGGAGTGATATGGAGGAGCAGGGACGAGAGGACATAGAGGATCGACATGGAAAAGTCACATGGAGGAGTGTCATGAGTGACATGGAACACATGGTGGCGTGACATTGAAGATCGACATTGAGGATCGACATGAAACAGTGACATGGAGGAGTGACATGGAAGTGTGACATGGAGGAGTGACATGGGGGAGCGACATGGTGGAGTGACTTGGAGGAGTGACATGTAGGTTGACATGGAGGAGTGACGTGGAAGACAGGGAGGAATGACATGGAGGAGCGCAATAGAGAATCGACATGGAGCACATGGAGGAGTGAAATGGACGAGAGACATGGATGATCGACATGGAGGAGTGACATGGAGGATCGACATTCTGGAGTGACATGGAGGAGCGATATGGAAGATCGACATGGAGGAGCGACATAGAGGATTGACATGGAGGAGTATCAAGGTTGATCGACATGGAGAAGTGACATGGAGGAGTGACATGGTAGAGATGGAGGAGTGACATGGAGGAGAGACATGGAAGATCGACATGGAGGATCGACATGGAAGAGTGACATTCTGGAGTTAAATCTGGATTGACATGGAGGAGCGACATTCTAGAGTGACATGGAGGAGCGACATGGTGGAGGGATATGGATGAGCAAGTAAGAGCGACATGGAGGATCAACATGTGTTGACATGGAAGACATGGAGGAGTGACATGGAGGAGCGACATCAAGCAGTGACATTCTGGAGTAAAATCTGGAGTGATATTCTGGGGTGACATGGAGGAGCGAAATTCTGGAGTGAACATTGAGTAGCGACATGGAAGAGTGACATGCTGGAGCAACATGAAGGTTAAAAATGTAGGATCGATGTGGAGGAGTAACAAGGAGGAGCGACATAGAGGATCGAAATGGATTTGCGACTTCAAGCCGTTACATGGATAAGTGACATTCTGGAGCTAAATCTGGAGGAATATTCTGGAGTGACATGGAAGAGCGACATTCTGGAGTGACATGAGGAGCGAACATGGTGGAGTGATATGGAGGATTAAGCAGGAGCCACATGGAGGATCGACCTGTGTCGACATGGAAGACATGGAGGAGTGACATGGAAGATTGACATGGAGGATCGACATGGAGCAGCGACATGGAGGATCGACATGGCGGAGTTACATGCAGGACTGACATGGAGGAGTGGCATTCTGGAGTGACATTCTTGAGGGACATTCTTGGAGTCACATGGAGGAGCGACATTCTGGAGTGACATGGAGGAGCGACATTGAAGATCGACATGGAGGAGTAACATGTTGGATCCACATGGAGGAATGAAATGGAGGATCGATATGGAGGAGCGACATTGAGGATCGACAATGAGGAGCGACATTGAGGAGCTACATGGAGGAGCTACATGGAGGAGCGACATGGAGGTCTCACAACGAGGAGCGACATTCTGGATCAATCTGTTGACCAACAAAATTTTCAATTGCAGGTGCTTAGCAGGAAATTGACCATAATTCATTGACCATTAGCAAATCATCATAAATCTTGGTAGATATCTTCAGTACATGTTTGGGAGAGGCGTACCAAAGCATTTTCCGCTTGACACATAACGGGCGCCACAAATATCAGAAACTTGTATCGCAAGATCCGGTGGACAGAATTTTATCAAATTTGGTGCACATACTCTGGGGGCAAGTATTAACCAAGATCTATAGTGTCATATTGATCGGTGCATGTGGGCGTGGCTCCTATTTAGCATTTTATGCAAAATTATGCCTTTGCTCAATTTGCTGTGAGCTGGAATGAGCTAGAGACATGAGACTTGGTACCATAACTGTACATGATGCCATAATGCTTCACATAAACTATGAAAACAATTGGCCACATGGTGGCGCTTATAACCATTTTCAAGGCCAGCCCCCTCACACCATAAGTCCTATTAATTTGAAATTGACAGACGTGTGCTGCTGAATATGATTAAAAAAAGTCTCTTGGACCACGAAAGTACACCAACTAAATTTTCCGCCATGTTGAATTTTTTGAAAAACACATTTTTGACATCTCCTCCTAAACCGTAGGTCTGATTGCTGGCATATTTTCTGCGAATCATTATTGGACCAGGCTCATCAAAGGTTGCATAAAGCTTGTTGATATGTTATTGTGTTGTGAAGATATTGACCAATTAATTTTTAAGGGGCGGGCTCAGCACGTCAATAGACCTAACTTCACAAGCCTTTGGCCCATCATCTCCAAACTTGCAGCATATGTTCACAAGAGTAGTTGAAACATCCGCTGAAAGTTTCATTCAAATCGACCACTAGAGGGCGCTTTGAGCGATATGCCGCTTGCGGCTTTAATTCATTTTAAATTGATATAACTATGTGGATGTGGAAAATTATATATTTCATGTTTATTCTTTTACAATGTAATTGTAACCTGTGTTGAAATGTACCACTATACGATCACAATGTACAACTCTAGTTTTCATCACTAAGCCAAAGAATGCATTTCTCCTCCAGAAACACTGAAAAGTGGATTCATATGAAAAATGTGAAATTTCTTCACAGAAAAACATTTCTTGCATTGGAAACACTCAAAAAAAGGATAAATATGAAAGGGAACACAGTTTTCCAAAATATAATATGATAGTTTTGGACTCCAGGCATCAAACTGTCAGTCTGAGCTGAATTCCATGTAAAACGCTAGTTTTCATCACTAAACTCGCTTAATATGTCTTTCTCACCCAAAACCACTCAGGAACGCATTTCTCCTCCAGAAACACTGAAACGTGCATTATATGAAGAATATGTGATTTATTTACAGAAACACATCTGTTATACTGGAAACATACAAAAAAGACAGAATATGAAAAGAACATTGTTTTCTCAAACTTTACATTAGAATTCGCTTCCAGTATCAAATATTCATTCTGAGCTCAATTCTATGCAAAACTCTTGTTTCATCACTAAACTCGCTTAATATGTCTTTCTCATGCAAAACCACTCAGAAACGCATTTCTCCTCAAGAAACACTGAAAAGTGCGTTTATATGAAGAATATGTGATTTATTTACAGAAACACATCTGTTATACTGGAAACATACAAAAAAGAGACAGACTATGAAAAGAAACATTGTTTTCTCAAATTTTACATTAGAATTCACTTCCAAGTATCAAATCTTCATTCTGAGCTCAATTCTATGCAAAACTCTTGTTTTCATCACTAAACTCGCTTAATATGTCTTTCTCATGCAAAACCACTCAGAAACGCATTTCTCCTCAAGAAACACTGAAAAGTGCAGTTTATATGAAGAATATGTGATTTATTTACAGAAACACATCTGTTATACTGGAAACATACAAAAAAGAGACAGAATATGAAAAGAAACATTGTTTTCTCAAATTTTACATTAGAATTCCTTCCAAGTATCAAATCTTCATTCTGAGCTCAATTCTATGCAAAACTCTTGTTTTCATCACTAAACTCGCTTAATATGTCTTTCTCATGCAAAACCACTCAGAAACGCATTTCTCCTCAAGAAACACTGAAAGTGTTTATATGAAGAATATGTGATTTATTTACAGAAACACATCTGTTATACTGGAAACATACAAAAAAGAGACAGATATGAAAAGAAACATTGTTTTCTCAAATTTTACATTAGAATTCCTTCCAAGTATCAAATCTTCATTCTGAGCTCAATTCTATGCAAAACTCTTGTTTTCATCACTAAACTCGCTTAATATGTCTTTCTCATGCAAAACCACTCAGAAACGCATTTCTCCTCAAGAAACACTGAAAAGTGCGTTTATATGAAGAATATGTGATTTATTTACAGAAACACATCTGTTATACTGGAAACATACAAAAAAGAGACAGATATGAAAAGAAACATTGTTTTCTCAAATTTTACATTAGAATTCCTTCCAAGTATCAAATCTTCATTCTGAGCTCAATTCTATGCAAAACTCTTGTTTTCATCACTAAACTCGCTTAATATGTCTTTCTCATGCAAAACCACTCAGAACGCATTTCTCCTCAGAAACACTGAAACGTGCATTATATGAAGAATATGTGATTTATTTACAGAAACACATCTGTTATACTGGAAACATACAAAACAAGACAGAATATGAAAAGAACATTGTTTTCTCAAACTTTACATTAGAATTCGCTTCCCAGTATCAAAATTCATTCTGAGCTCAATTCTATGCAAAACTCTTGTTTGCATCACTAAACTCGCTTAATATGTCTTTCTCATGCAAAACCACTCAGGAACGCATTTCTCCTCCAGAACACTGAAACGTGCATTATATGAAGAATATGTGATTTATTTACAGAAACACATCTGTTATACTGGAAACATACAAAAAGAGACAGACTATGAAAAGAAACATTGTTTTCTCAAATTTTACTTTAGCATTCACTTCCAAGTATCAAATCTTCATTCTGAGCTCAATTCTATGCAAAACTCTTGTTTTCAAAACTAAACTCGCTTAATATGTCTTTCTCATCCAAAACCACTCAGAAACGCATTTCTCCTCAAGAAACACTGAAAAGTACGTTTATATGAAAATGATGTGATTTCTTCAGAAAATAAATCTCTTTATTGGAAACATACAAAACAGGATGAAAATGAAAGAGAATATATTTTTACATTTGTTTTACATAATAGTTGGCCTTTCTGCATCAAACCTTCACACTGACCTCATTTCCATGTAATGTTTTCATCACTAAACGTGCTTAAACTGTTTTAAAAAAAATCAATTGTATGATATGTCGAAAAATTTCTTGGAAAAAAAAGTCAAAGTATAGTATTTCAAAAAATGTCATGAAAAAAGTTATAGTATAGTATTTTGAAATTTTTTGAAAAAAATACAATATTCTATATGTCAGCGACATTGAAGATCGACATGGAGGAGTAACAAGGATCCACATGGAGGAATGACATGGAGGATCGACATGGAGGAGCGACAATGAGGATCACATTGAGGAGCTACATGGAGGAGCTCCATGGAAGATTAACATGTAGGATCCAAATGGAGGAGTGACATGGAGGAGTGACATGCTGGAGCAACATGGAGGATAAAAATGTAGGATCGATGTGGAGGAGTAACAAGGAGGAGCGATATAGAGGATCGAAATGGATTTGCGACATCAAGAAGTTACATGGATAAGTGACATTCTGGAGCTAAATCTGGTTGATATTCGGGAGTGACATGGAAGAGCGACATTCTGAGTGACATGGAGGATCGACATTGAGGAGTGGAATGGAGGAGCGACATGGAGGATCGACATTGAGGAGTGGAATGGAGGAGCGACAGGAGGATCGACAAGGAGGAGTGACATTGAGGAGCAACATGGAGGAGGGACATGGAGGAGCGACATAGAGGATTTACATGGAGGAGTATCAAGGTTGATCGACATGGAGAAGTGACATGGAGGAGTGACATGGTAGAGATGGAGGAGTGACATGGAGGAGAGACAAGCAGTGACATTCTGGAGTTCAATCTGGAGTGATATTCAGGAGTGACATGGAGGAGCGAAATTCTGGAGTGACATGGAGTAGCGACATGGAGGAGTGACATGCTGGAGTAACATGGAGGATAAAATGTAGGATCGATGTGGAGGAGTAACAAGGAGCGACATGGAGGATCGACATGGAGGAGCGACATCAAGCAGTGACATTCTGGAGTTCAATCTGGAGTGACATGGAGGAGCGACATTCTGGAGTGACATGGAGTAGCGACATGGAGGAGTGACATGCTGGAGCAACATGGAGGATAAAAATGTAGGATCGATGTGGAGGAGTAACAAGGAGGAGCGACATGGAGGATCGAAATGGATTTGCGACATCAAGCTGTTACATGGAAGAGCGACATTCTGGAATGACATGGAGTAGCGACATGATGGAGTGATATGGAGGATTAAGAAGGAGCCACATGGAGGATCGACATGTGTCGACATGGAGGAGTGACATGGAGGATTAACATGGAGGATCGACATGGAGGAGTGACATGGAGGATCTACTTTCTGGAGTGACATGGAGGAGTGATATGGAAGAGCAGGGACGAGAGGCATAGAGGATCGACATGGAAAAGTCACATGGAGGAGTGTCAGGAGTGACATGGAACACATGGTGGAGTGACATTGAATATCGACATTGAGGATCGACATGAAACAGTGACATGGAGGAATGTCATGGAAGTGTGACATGGTGGAGTGACTTGGAGGAGTGACATGTAGGTTGACATGGAGGAGTGACGTGGAAGACAGGGAGGAATGACATGGAGGAGCGCAATAGAGGATCGACATGGAGTACATGGAGGAGTGAAATGGAGGAGCGACATGGAGGATCGACATGGAGGAGTGACATGGAGGATCGACATTGAGGAGTGGAATGGAGGAGCGACATGGAGGATTGACATTGTGGAGTGGAATGGAGGAGCGATATGGAGGATGGCAGGATGGAGTAACATTGAGGATCAACATGGAAGAGTGACATGGAGGAGTGATATGGAAAAGCGACATGGAGGATCTACATGGATTTGCGACATCAAGCAGTTACATGGATAAGTACATTCTGGAGCTAAATCTGGAGTGATATTCTGGAATGACATGGAAGAGCGACATTCTGGAGTGACATGGAGTAGCGACATGATGGAGTGATATAAAGGATTAAGAAGGAGCCACATGGAGGATCGACATGTGTCGACATGGAAGACATGGAGGAGTGACATGGTGGAGTGACATGGAGGATCGACATGGAGCAGCGACATGGAGGATCGACATGTGTCGACATGGAAGACATGGAGGAGTGACATGGAGGAGTGACAAGGAGGATCGACATGGAGCAGCGACATGGAGGATCGACATGTGTCTACATGGAAGACATGGAGGAGTGACATGGAGGAGCGACATGGAGGATCGACATGGAGCAGCGACATGGAGGATTACATGCAGGACTGACATGGAAGAAAGGAACGAGTGACATGGAGTGGCAACATGGAGGTGTGAAATAGAGGATCGACATGGAGGAGGTATATGGAGCAGTGACATTCTGCAGTGACTTTCTGGAAGGACATTCTGGAGTGACATGGAGGTATCAACATGGAGGAGTGACAAGGAGGAGTGATATAGAGGATCAACATAGAGGATTGAAATCGAGGAAGGACAGGAGGAGTGACGTGGAAGACAGGGATTAGTGACATTGAGGAGCGAAATAGAGGATCAACATAAGGAGTGACATGGAGGAGGAGTGGCATTCTGGAGTGACATTCTTGAGGGACATTCTGGAGTGACATGTAGGAGCGACATGGAGGAGGGATATGGAGGAGTAACATTCTGGAGTTAATTTTGGAGTGACATGGAGGAGCGACATTCTGGAGTGACATGGAGGAGCGACATTGAAGATCGACATGGAGGAGTAACATGTTGGATCCACATGGAGGAATGACATGGAGGATCGACATGGAGGAGCGACATGGAGGATCGACAATGAGGAGCGACATTGAGGAGCTACATGGAGGAGCTACATGGAGGAGCGACATGGAGGTCTCACAACGAGCAGCGACATTCTGGAGTGACATGGAGGAGTGATCTGGATGACATGGAAGATGACATGGAGGATTAACATGTAGGATCTAAATGGAGGAGTGACATGGAGGGTTGACATGGAGGAGCGATATGGAGGATCGACAAGAACGAGCAATATTGAGGAGCAACATGGAGGATGACATGAAGTAGTGATATGGAAGACAGGGAGGAGTGACAAGGGAGCGACATGGAGGAGTGATATGGAGAGTGACCTAGGAGTCAAGAACATGGAGGATGTGACACATATGGACAGGGAGTGACAAGAAGGAGTGACATTTTGGAGGGACATTCTGGAGGGACATTCTGGAGTGACATTGATGAGAGATTGGAGAATTGACATAGAGGAGTAACATGAAGGATCTACATGGAGGAGCAACATAGGGGAGTGACATGGAAAACATGGAGCAGTGAAATGGAGGAGCAACATCGAGGATCGACATGGAGGATCGACATGGAGGATTGACATTGAGGAGTGGAATGGAGGAGCGACATGGAGGATGGCAGGATGGAGTAACATTGAGGATCAACATGGAAGAGTGACATGGAGGAGCGACATGGAAGAGCGACATGGAGGATCTACATGGAGGAGCGACATCACGGAGCGACATGGAAGACTGACAACGAGGAGGTACATTCTGGAGCAACATGGTGGAGCGACATTCTGGAGTGAAATGGAGGAGCGACATTCTAGAGTGACATGGAGGAGCGATATGGAAGATCGACATGGAGGAGGAACATGTAGGATCTAAATGGAGGAGTTACATGTAGGATCAACAAGGAGGATCGACAAGGAGAAGTGACATTGAGGAGCAACATGGAGGATCGACAAGGAGAAGTGACATTGAGGAGCAACATGGAGGATCGACAAGGAGGTGTGACATGGAGGATCGACATTGAGGAGTGGAATGGAGGAGCAACATGGAGGATTGACATGGAGGAGCGACATAGAGGATTTACATGGAGGAGTATCAAGGTTGATCGACATGGAGAAGTGACATGGAGGAGTGACATGGTAGAGATGGAGGGGTGACATGGAGGAGAGACATCAAGCAGTGAAATTCTGGAGTTCAATCGGAGTGATATTCAGAAGTGACATGGAGGAGCGAAATTCTGGAGTGACATGGAGTAGCGACATGGAGGAGTGACATGCTGGAGCAACATGGAGGATAAAAATGTAGGATCGATGTGGAGGAGTAACAAGGAGGAGCGACATGGAGGATCGACATGGAGGAGCGACATCAAGCAGTGACATTCTGGAGTAATATTCATTAGTGACATGGAGGAGCGACATTCTGGAGTGACATGGACTAGCGACATGGAGGAGTGACATGCTGGAGCAACATGGAGGATAAAAATGTAGAACGATGTGGAGGAGTAACAAGGAGGAGCGACATGGAGGATCGACATGGAGGAGCGACATCAAGCAGTGACATTCTGGAGTTCAATCTGGAGTGACATGGAAGAGCGACATTCTGGAGTGACATGGAGTAGCGACATGGAGGAGTGGACATGCTGGAGCAACATGGAGGATAAAAATGTAGGATCGATGTGGAGGAGTAACAAGGAGGAGCGACATGGAGGATCGAAATGGATTTGCGACATCAAGCAGTTACATGGAAGAGCGACATTCTGGAGTGACATGGAGTAGCGACCTGATGGAGTGATATGGAGGATTAAGAAGGAGCCACATGGAGGATCGACATGTGTCGACATGGAAGACATGGAGGAGTGACATGGAGGATTGACATGGAGGATCGACATGGAGGAGTGACATGGAGGATCGACTTTCTGGAGTGACATGGAGAAGCGGCATTCTGGTGTGACATGGAGGAGATACATGGAGGAGTGATATGGAAGAGCAGGGACGAGAGGCATAGAGGATCGACATGGAAAAGTCACATGGAGGAGTGTCAGGAGTGACATGGAACACATGATGGAGTGACATTGAATATCGACATTGAGGATCGACATGAAACAGTGACATGGAGGAGTGTCATGGAAGTGTGACATGGAGGAGTGACATGGGGGAGCGACATGGTGGAGTGACTTGGAGGAGTGACATGTAGGTTGACATGGAGGCAGTGGACGTGGAAGACAGGGAGGAATGACATGGAAGAGCGCAATAGAGGATCGACATGGAGTACATGGAGGAGTGAAATGGAGGAGCGACATGGAGGATCCGACATGGAGGAGTGACATGGAGGATCGACATGGAGGAGCGACATGGAGGATTGACATTGAGGAGTGGAATGGAGTAGCGACTTGGAGGCTTGCAGGATGGAGTAACATTGAGGATCAACATGGATTTGCGACATCAAACAGTTACATGGATAAGTGACATTCTGGAGCTAAATCTGGAGTGATATTCTGGAGTGACATGGAAGAGCGACATTCTGGAGTGACATGGAGTAGCGACATGATGGAGTGATATGGAGGATTAAGAAGGAGCCACATGGAGGATCGACATGTGTCAACATGGAATACATGGAGGAGTGACATGGAGGAGTGACATGGAGGATCGACATGGAGGAGCGACATGGAGGATCGACATGTGTCGACATGGAAGACATGAAGGAGTGACATGGAGGAGTGACATCAAGCAGTGACATTCTGGAGTAAAATCTGGAGCGACATTCTGGAGTGACATGGAGTAGCGACATGGAAGAGTGACATGCAGGAGCAACATGAAGGTTAAAAATGTAGGATCGATGTGGAGGAGTAACAAGGAGGAGCGACATGGAGGAGTGACATGGAGGAGCGACATCCAGCAGTGACATTCTGGAGTTCAATCTGGAGTGACATGGAGGAGCGACATTCTGGAGTGACATGGAGTTGCGACATGGAGGAGTGACATGCTGGAGCAATATGGAGGATAAAAATGTAGGATCGATGTGGAGGAGTAACAAGGAGGAGCAACATAGAGGATCGAAATGGATTTGCGACTTCAAGCAGTAACATGGATAAGTGACATTCTGGAGCTAAATCTGGAGGAATATTCTGTAGTGACATGGAAGAGCGACATTCTGGAGTGACATGGAGTAGCGACATGGTGGAGTTATATAGAGGATTAAGAAGGAGCCACATGGAGGATCGACATGTGTCGAAATGGAAGACATGGAGGAGTGACATGGAAGATTGACATGGAGGATCGACATGGAGCAGCGACATGGAGGATCGACATGGCGGACTTACATGCAGGACTGACATGGAGGAGTGGCATTCTGGAGTGACATTCTTGAGGGACATTCTGGAGTGACATGGAGGAGCGACATTGAAGATCAACATGGAGGAGTAACATGTTGGATCCACATGGAGGAATGACATGGAGGATCGATATGGAGGAGCGACATTGAGGATCGAAAATGAGGAGCGACATTGAGGAGCTACATGGAGGAGCTACATGGAGGAGCGACATGGAGGTCTCACAACGAGGAGCGACATTCTGGATGAATCTGTTGACCAACAAAATTTTCAATTGCAGGTGCTTAGCAGGAAATTGACCATAATTCATTGACCATTAGCAAATCATCATAAATCTTGGTAGATATCTTCAGTACATGTTTGGGAAGAGGCGTACCAAAGCATTTTCCGCTTGACACATAACGGGCGCCACAAATATCAGAAACTTGTATCGCAAGATCCGGTGGACAGAATTTTATCAAATTTGGTGCACATACTCTGGGGGCAAGTATTAACCAAGATCTATAGTGTCATATTGATCGGTGCATGTGGGCTGGCCTATTTAGCATTTTATGCAAAATTATGCCTTTGCTCAATTTGCTGTGAGCTGGAATGAGCTAGAGACATGAGACTTGGTACCATAACTGTACATGATGCCATAATGCTTCACATAAAATATGAAAACAATTGGCCACATGGTGGCGCTATAACAATTTTCAAGGCCAGCCCCCTCACACCATAAGTCCTATTAATTTGAAATTTGACAGACGTGTGCTGCTGAATGATTTAAAAAAAGTCTCTTGGACCACGAAAGTACACCAACTAAATTTTCCGCCATGTTGAATTTTTTGAAAAACACATTTTTGACATCTCCTCCTAAACCGTAGGTCTGATTGCTGGCATATTTTCTGCGAATCATTATTGGACCAGGCTCATCAAAGGTTGCATAAAGCTTGTTGATATGTTATTGTGTTGTGAAGATATTGACCAATTAATTTTTAAGGGGCGGGCTCAGCACGTCAATAGACCTAACTTCACAAGCCTTTGGCCCATCATCTCCCAAACTTGCAGCATATGTTCACAAGAGTAGTTGAAACATCCGCTGAAAGTTTCATTCAAATCGACCACTAGAGGGCGCTTTGAGCGATATGCCGCTTGCGGCTTTAATTCATTTTAAATTAATATAACTATGTGGATGTGGAAATAAGTTTTATATATTTCATGTTTATTCTTTTACAATGTAATTGTAACCTGTGTTGAAATGTACCACTATACGATCACAATGTACAACTCTAGTTTTCATCACTAAGCCAAAGAATGCATTTCTCCTCCAGAAACACTGAAAAGTGGATTCATATGAAAAATGTGAAATTTCTTCACAGAAAAAACATTTCTTGCATTGGAAACACTCAAAAAAAGGATAAATATGAAAGGGAACACAGTTTTCCAAAATATAATATGATAGTTTTGGACTCCAGGCATCAAACTGTCAGTCTGAGCTGAATTCCATGTAAAACGCTAGTTTTCATCACTAAACTCGTTTAATATGTCTTTCTCATGCAAAACCACTCAGGAACGCATTTCTCCTCCAGAAACACTGAAACGTGCATTAATATGAAGAATATGTGATTTATTTACAGAAACACATCTGTTATACTGGAAACATACAAAACAAGACAGAATATGAAAAGAATCATTGTTTTCTCAAACTTTTACATTAGAATTCGCTTCCCAGTATCAAATATTCATTCTGATCTCAATTCTATGCAAAACTCTTGTTTTCATCACTAAACTCGCTTAATATGTCTTTCTCATGCAAAACCACTCAGAAACGCATTTCTCCTCAAGAAACACTGAAAAGTGCGTTTATATGAAGAATATGTGATTTATTTACAGAAACACATCTGTTATACTGGAAACATACAAAAAAGAGACAGACTATGAAAAGAAACATTGTTTTCTCAAATTTTACATTAGCATTCACTTCCAAGTATCAAATCTTCATTCTGAGCTCAATTCTATGCAAAACTCTTGTTTTCATCACTAAACTCGCTTAATATGTCTTTCTCATGCAAAACCACTCAGAAACGCATTTTCTCCTCAAGAAACACTGAAAAGTGCATTTATATAAAGAATATGTGATTTATTTACAGAAACACATCTGTTATACTGGAAACATACAAAAAAGAGACAGACTATGAAAAGAAACATTGTTTTCTCAAATTTTACATTAGCATTCACTTCCAAGTATCAAATCTTCATTCTGAGCTCAATTCTATGCAAAACTCTTGTTTTCATCACTAAACTCGCTTAATATGTCTTTCTCATGCAAAACCACTCAGAAACGCATTTCTCCTCAAGAAACACTGAAAAGTGCATTTATATAAAGAATATGTGATTTATTTACAGAAACACATCTGTTATACTGGAAACATACAAAAAAGAGACAGACTATGAAAAGAAACATTGTTTTCTCAAATTTTACATTAGAATTCACTTCCGAGTATCAAATCTTCATTCTGAGCTCAATTCTATGCAAAACTCTTGTTTTCATCACTAAACTCGCTTAATATGTCTTTCTCATGCAAAACCACTCAGAAACGCATTTCTCCTCAAGAAACACTGAAAAGTGAGTTTATATGAAGAATATGTGATTTATTTACAGAAACACATCTGTTATACTGGAAACATACACAAAAGAGACAGACTATGAAAAGAAACATTGTTTTCTCAAATTTTACATTAGAATTCACTTCCAAGTATGAAATCTTCATTCTGAGCTCAATTCTATGCAAAACTCTTGTTTTCATCACTAAACTCGCTTAATATGTCTTTCTCATCCAAAACCAGTCAAGAACGCATTTCTCCTCAAGAAACACTGAAACGTGCATTTATATGAAAATGATGTGATTTCTTCAGAAAATAAATCTCTTTTATTGGAAACATACAAAACAGGATGAAAATGAAAGAGAATATATTTTTACATTTGTTTTACATAATAGTTGGCCTTTCTGCATCAAACCTTCACACTGACCTCATTTCCATGTAATGTTTTCATCACTAAACTTGCTTAAACTGTTTTAAAAAAAATCCATTGTATGATATGTCGAAACATTTCTTGGAAAAAAAAGTCAAAGTATAATATTTCAAAAAATGTCATGAAAAAAAGTTATAGTATAGTATTTTGAAATTTTTTGTAAAAAAATACAATATTCTATATGTCAGCGACATTGAAGATCGACATGGAGGAGTAACAAGGATCCACATGGAGGAATGACATGGAGGATCGACATGGAGGAGCGACAATGAGGATCTACATTGAGGAGCTACATGGAGGTGCTCCATGGAAGATTAACATGTAGGATCCAAATGGAGGAGTGACATGGAGGAGTGACATGGAGGATAAAAATGTAGGATCGATGTGGAGGAGTAACAAGGAGGAGCGATATAGAGGATCGAAATGGATTTGCGACATCAAGAAGTTACATGGATAAGTGACATTCTGGAGCTAAATCTGGTTGATATTCGGGAGTGACATGGAAGAGCGACATTCTGGAGTGACATGGAGGATCGACATTGAGGAGTGGAATGGAGGAGCGACATGGAGGATCGACATTGAGGAGTGGAATGGAGGAGCGACATGGAGGATGGCAGGATGGAGTAACATTGAGGATCAACATGGAAGAGTGACATGGAGGAGCGACATGGAAGAGCGACATCACGGAGCGACATGGAAGACTGACACCGAGGAGGTACATTCTGGAGGAACATGGAGGATCGACAAGGAGAAGTGACATTGAGGAACAACATGGAGGATCGACAAGGAGGAGTGACATTGAGGAGCAACATGGAGGATCAACATGGAGGAGCGACATAGAGGATTTACATGGAGGAGTATCAAGGTTGATCGACATGGAGAAGTGACATGGAGGAGTGACATGGTAGAGATGGAGGAGTGACATGGAGGAGAGACATCAAGCAGTGACATTCTGGAGTTCAATCTGGAGTGATATTCAGGAGTGACATGGAGGAGCGAAATTCTGGAGTGACATGGAGTAGCGACATGGAGGAGTGACATGCTGGAGTAACATGGAGGATAAAAATGTAGGATCGATGTGGAGGAGTAACAAGGAGGAGCGACATTGAAGATCGACATGGAGGAGTAACATGTTGGATCCACATGGAGGAATGACATGGAGGATCGACATGGAGGAGCGACATGGAGGATCGACAATGAGGAGCGACATTGAGGAGCTACATGGAGGAGCTACATGGAGGAGCGACATGGAGGTCTCACAACGAGCAGCGACATTCTGGAGTGACATGGAGGAGCGACATTCTGTATTGACATGGAAGATTGACATGGAGGATTAACATGTAGGATCTAAATGGAGGAGTGACATGGAGGGTTGACATGGAGGAGCGATATGGAGGATCGACAAGGACGAGCAATATTGAGGAGCAACATGGAGGACTGACATGAAGTAGTGATATGGAAGACAGGGAGGAGTGACATAGGGAGGAATATAGAGGAGTGACATTCTGGAGTGACATTCAGGAGGAACATTCTGGAGTGACATGGAGGTATCGACATTGAGTAGTGACATGGAGGAGTGACAAGAAGGAGCGACACAGAGGAGTGACAAAGAGGAGCGACATGGAGGAGTGATATGGAGGAGTGACATTTTGGAGGGACATTCTGGAGGGACATTCTGGAGTGACATTGATGAGAGATATGGAGAATTGACATAGAGGAGTAACATGAAGGATCTACATGGAGGAGCAACATAGGGGAGTGACATGGAAAACATGGAGCAGTGAAATGGAGGAGCAACATCGAGGAGCGACATGGAGGATCGACATGTGTCGACATGGAAGACATGGAGGAGTGACATGGAGGAGTGACAAGGAGGATCGACATGGAGCAGCGACATGGAGGATCGACATGTGTCGACATGGAAGACATGGAGGAGTGACATGGAGGAGCGACATGGAGGATCGACATGGAGCAGCGACATGGAGGATCGACATGGCGGAGTTACATGCAGGACTGACATGGAAGAAAGGGAGGAGTGACATGGAGTGGCAACATGGAGGTGTGAAATAGAGGATCGACATGGAGGAGGTATATGGAGCAGTGACATTCTGGAGTGACTTTCTGGAAGGACATTCTGGAGTGACATGGAGGTATCAACATGGAGGAGTGACAAGGAGGAGTGATATAGAGGATCAACATAGAGGATTGACATCGAGGAAGGACATGGAGGAGTGACGTGGAAGACAGGGATTAGTGACATTGAGGAGCGAAATAGAGGATCAACATAAGGAGTGACATGGAGGAGGAGTGACATGCTGGAGCAACATGGAGGATAAAAATGTAGAATCGATGTGGAGGAGTAACAAGGAGGAGCGACATGGAGGATCGACATGGAGGAGCGACATCAAGCAGTGACATTCTGGAGTTCAATCTGGAGTGACATGGAGGAGCGACATTCTGGAATGACATGGAGTAGCGACATGGAGGAGTGACATGCTGGAGCAACATAGAGGATAAAAATGTAGGATCGATGTGGAGGAGTAACAAGGATGAGCGACATGGAGGATCGAAATGGATTTGCGACATCAAGCAGTTACATGGATAAGTGAAATTCTGGAGCTAAATCTGGAGTGATATTCTGGAGTGACATGGAAGAGCGACATTCTGGAGTGACATGGAGTAGCGACATGATGGAGTGATATGGAGGATTAAGAAGGAGCCACATGGAGGATCGACATGTGTCGACATGGAAGACATGGAGGATTGACATGGAGGATGGACATGGAGGAGTGACATGGAGGATCGACTTTCTGGAGTGACATGGAGAAGCGGCATTCTGGTGTGACATGGAGGAGATACATGGAGGAGTGATATGGAAGAGCAGGGACGAGAGGCATAGAGGATCGACATGGAAAAGTCACATGGAGGAGTGTCAGGAGTGACATGGAACACATGGTGGAGTGACATTGACATTGAGGATCGACATGAAACAGTGATATGGAGGAGTGTCATGGAAGTGTGACATGGAGGAGTGACATGGGGGAGCGACATGGTGGAGTGACTTGGAGGAGTGACATGTAGGTTGACATGGAGGAGTGACGTGGAAGACAGGGAGGAATGACATGGAGGAGCGCAATAGAGGATCGACATGGAGTACATGGAGGAGTGAAATGGAGGAGCGACATGGAGGATCGACATGGAGGAGTGACATGGAGGATCGACATTGAGGAGTGGAATGGAGGAGCGACATGGAGGATTGACATTGAGGAGTGGAATGGAGGAGCGACATGGAGGATGGCAGGATGGAGTAACATTGAGGAGCAACATGGAAGAGTGACATGGAGGAGCGACATGGAAGAGCGACATGGAGGATCTACATGGATTTGCGATATCAAGCAGTGACATGGATAAGTGACATTCTGGAGCTAAATCTGGAGTGATATTCTGGAGCGACATGGAAGAGCGACATTCTGGAGTGACATGGAGTAGCGACATGATGGAGTGATATGGAGGATTAAGAAGGAGCCACATGGAGGATCGACATGTGTCAACATGGAAGACATGGAGGAGTGACATGGAGGAATGACATGGAGGATCGACATGGAGCAGCGACATGGAGGAGTGACATGCTGGAGCAACATGGAGGATAAAAATGTAGGATCGATGTGGAGGAGTAACAAGGAGGAGCGACATGGAGGATCGACATGGAGGAGCGACATGGAGGATCGACATTTGTCGACATCTAAGACATGGAGGAGTGACATGGAGGAGCGACATGGAGGATCGACATGGAGCAGCGACATGGAAGATCGACATGGCGGAGTTACATGCAGGACTGACATGGAAGAAAAGGAGGAGTGAATGGAGTGGCAACATGGAGGTGTGAAATAGAGGATCGACATGGAGGAGGTATATGGAGCAGTGACATTCTGGAGTGACTTTCTGGAAGGACATTCTGGAGTGACATGGAGGTATCAACATGGAGGAGTGACAAGGAGGAGTGATATAGAGGATCAACATAGAGGATTGACATCGAGGAGGGACATGGAGGAGTGACGTGGAAGACAGGGATTAGTGACATTGAGGAGCGAAATAGAGGATCAACATAAGGAGTGACATGGAGGAGGAGTGGCATTCTGGAGTGACATTCTTGAGGGACATTCTGGAGTGACATGTAGGAGCGACATGGAGGAGGGACATGGAGGAGTAACATTCTGGAGTTAATTTCTGGAGTGACATGGAGGAGCGACATTGAAGATCGACATGGAGGAGTAACATGTTGGATCCACATGGAGGAATGACATGGAGGATCGACATGGAGGAGCGACATTGAGGATCGACAATGAGGAGAGACATTGAGGAGCTACATGGAGGAGCTACATGGAGGAGCGACATGGAGGTCTCACAACGAGCAGCGACATTCTGGAGTGACATGGAGGAGCGACATTCTGGATTGACATGGAAGATCGACATGGAGGATTAACATCTAGGATCTAAATGGAGGAGTGACATGGAGGGTTGACATGGAGGAGCGATATGGAGGATCGACAAGGACGAGCAATATTGAGGAGCAACATGGAGGACTGACATGAAGTAGTGATAAGGAAGACAGGGAGGAGTGACATAGGGAGGAATATAGAGGAGTGACATTCTGGAGTGACATTCAGGAGGAACATTCTGGAGTGACATGGAGGTATCGACATTGAGTAGTGACATGGAGGAGTGACAAGAAGGAGCGACACAGAGGAGTGACAAAGAGGAGCGACATGGAGGAGTGACATTTTGGAGGGACATTCTGGAGGGACATTCTGGAGTGACATTGATGAGAGATATGGAGGATTGACATAGAGGAGTAACATGAAGGATCTACATGGAGGAGCAACCTAGGGGAGTGACATGGAAAACATGGAGCAGTGAAATGGAGGAGCAACATCGAGGATCGACATGGAGGATCGACATGAAGCAGTGACATGGAGGAGTGACATTTAGGATCGACATGGAGGAGTCCACATGGAATTTTGACATGGAGGAACGACATTCTAGAGTGACATGGAGGAGGTACATGGGGGAGTGACTTGGAAGACATCGGGAGTGACATGGAGGAGCTACATGGAGGATCGACATGAAGGACCAACATGGAGCAGTGATTTGAGAGTGTGACATGGAAGAGCGAAATGGAGGATCGACATGTAGGAGTGACATGGAGGACCGACATGGAGGAGTGACATGGAGGAGTGACATGGAAGACAGGTAGGAGTGACATGGAGGATCGACATTGAGCAGTGACATGGAGGAGTGACAAAGAGGAGCGACATGGAGGAGTGATATGGCGGAGTGACATTTTGGAGGGACATTCTGGAGGGACATTCTGGAGTGACATTGATGAGAGATATGGAGGATTGACATGGAAGAGCAACATAGGGGAGTGACATGGAAAACATGGAGCAGTGAAATGGAGGAGCAACATCGAGGATCGACATGGAGGATCGACATGAAGCAGTGACATGGAGGAGTGACATTGAGGATCGACATGGAGGAGTCTACATGGAATTTTGACATGGAGGAACGACATTCTAGAATGACATGGAGGAGGTACATGGGGGAGTGACTTGGAAGACATCGAGGAGTGACATGAAGGACCAACATGGAGCAGTGATATGAGAGTGTGACATGGAAGAGCGACATGGAGGATTGACATGGAGGAGTGAAATGGGGGAGTAACATGGAAGATGGGGAGGTTGACATGTAGGAGCAAAATGGAGATGGACATGGAGAAGTGATATGGAGGAGGGACATGGAGGAGCAACATTCCCGAGTGACATGGAGGAGTTTTATGGATGAGCAATTAGGAGCGACATGGAGCAGTGATATGAGAGTGTGACATGGAAGAGCGAAATGGAGGATCGACATGTAGGAGTGAAATGGAGGACCGACATGGAGGAGTGACATGGAGGAGTGACATGGAAGACAGGTAGGAGTGACATGGAGGAGCGACATTCTGGACTGACATTCTGGAGTGACATTGATGAGCTACATGGAGGAGGTACATAGGGGAGTGACATGGAAGACATGGAGAAGTGAAATGGGGGAGTGACATGGAAGATGGGGAGGCTTGACATGTAGGATCAAAATGGAGGTGTTAATTTGAGGATGGACATGGAGAAGTGATATGGAGGAGGGACATGGAGGAGCAACATTCCCGAGTGACATGGAGGAGTTTTATGGATGAGCAATTAGGAGCGACATGGAGGATCGAACCGGAGGAATGACATGGAAGACATGGAGTGACATGGAGGATCGACATTGAGTAGTGACTTGGAGTAGTGACAAGGAGGAGTGACATGAAGGAGTAAGAAGTAGGAGCGACATGGAGGAGTGACATGGAGGATCGACATTCTGGAGTGACATGGAGAAGCGGCATTCTGGTGTGACACGGAAGAGATACATGGAGGAGTGATATGGAGGAGCAGGGACGAGAGACATAGAGGATCGACATGGAAAAGTCACATGGAGGAGTGTCATGAGTGACATGGAACACATGGTGGCGTGACATTGAAGATCGACATTGAGGATCGACATGAAACAGTGACATGGAGGAGTGACATGGAAGTGTGACATGGAGGAGTGACATGGGGGAGCGACATGGTGGAGTGACTTGGAGGAGTGACATGTAGGTTGACATGGAGGAGTGACGTGGAAGACAGGGAGGAATGACATGGAGGAGCGCAATAGAGAATCGACATGGAGCACATGGAGGAGTGAAATGGACGAGAGACATGGATGATCGACATGGAGGAGTGACATGGAGGATCGACATTCTGGAGTGACATGGAGGAGCGATATGGAAGATCGACATGGAGGAGCGACATAGAGGATTGACATGGAGGAGTATCAAGGTTGATCGACATGGAGAAGTGACATGGAGGAGTGACATGGTAGAGATGGAGGAGTGACATGGAGGAGAGACATGGAAGATCGACATGGAGGATCGACATGGAAGAGTGACATTCTGGAGTTAAATCTGGATTGACATGGAGGAGCGACATTCTAGAGTGACATGGAGGAGCGACATGGTGGAGGGATATGGATGAGCAAGTAAGAGCGACATGGAGGATCAACATGTGTTGACATGGAAGACATGGAGGAGTGACATGGAGGAGCGACATCAAGCAGTGACATTCTGGAGTAAAATCTGGAGTGATATTCTGGGGTGACATGGAGGAGCGAAATTCTGGAGTGACATTGAGTAGCGACATGGAAGAGTGACATGCTGGAGCAACATGAAGGTTAAAAATGTAGGATCGATGTGGAGGAGTAACAAGGAGGAGCGACATAGAGGATCGAAATGGATTTGCGACTTCAAGCCGTTACATGGATAAGTGACATTCTGGAGCTAAATCTGGAGGAATATTCTGGAGTGACATGGAAGAGCGACATTCTGGAGTGACATGGAGGAGCGACATGGTGGAGTGATATGGAGGATTAAGCAGGAGCCACATGGAGGATCGACCTGTGTCGACATGGAAGACATGGAGGAGTGACATGGAAGATTGACATGGAGGATCGACATGGAGCAGCGACATGGAGGATCGACATGGCGGAGTTACATGCAGGACTGACATGGAGGAGTGGCATTCTGGAGTGACATTCTTGAGGGACATTCTGGAGTCACATGGAGGAGCGACATTCTGGAGTGACATGGAGGAGCGACATTGAAGATCGACATGGAGGAGTAACATGTTGGATCCACATGGAGGAATGAAATGGAGGATCGATATGGAGGAGCGACATTGAGGATCGACAATGAGGAGCGACATTGAGGAGCTACATGGAGGAGCTACATGGAGGAGCGACATGGAGGTCTCACAACGAGGAGCGACATTCTGGATCAATCTGTTGACCAACAAAATTTTCAATTGCAGGTGCTTAGCAGGAAATTGACCATAATTCATTGACCATTAGCAAATCATCATAAATCTTGGTAGATATCTTCAGTACATGTTTGGGAAGAGGCGTACCAAAGCATTTTCCGCTTGACACATAACGGGCGCCACAAATATCAGAAACTTGTATCGCAAGATCCGGTGGACAGAATTTTATCAAATTTGGTGCACATACTCTGGGGGCAAGTATTAACCAAGATCTATAGTGTCATATTGATCGGTGCATGTGGGCGTGGCCTATTTAGCATTTTATGCAAAATTATGCCTTTGCTCAATTTGCTGTGAGCTGGAATGAGCTAGAGACATGAGACTTGGTACCATAACTGTACATGATGCCATAATGCTTCACATAAAATATGAAAACAATTGGCCACATGGTGGCGCTATAACAATTTTCAAGGCCAGCCCCCTCACACCATAAGTCCTATTAATTTGAAATTTGACAGACGTGTGCTGCTGAATATGATTTAAAAAAATGTCTCTTGGACCACGAAAGTACACCAACTAATTTTTCCGCCATGTTGAATTTTTTGAAAAACACATTTTTGACATCTCCTCCTAAACCGTAGGTCTGATTGCTGGCATATTTTCTGCGAATCATTATTGGACCAGGCTCATCAAAGGTTGCATAAAGCTTGTTGATATGTTATTGTGTTGTGAAGATATTGACCAATTAATTTTTAAGGGGCGGGCTCAGCACGTCAATAGACCTAACTTCACAAGCCCATCATCTCCAAACTTGCAGCATATGTTCACAAGAGTAGTTGAAACATCCACTGAAAGTTTCATTCAAATCGACCACTAGCGGGCGCTTTGAGCGATATGCCGCTTGCGGCTTTAATTCATTTTAAATTAATATAACTATGTGGATGTGGAAATAAGTTTTATATATTTCATGTTTATTCATTTACAATGTAATTGTAACCTGTGTTGAAATGTACCACTATACGATCACAATGTACAACTCTAGTTTTCATCACTAAGCCAAAGAATGCATTTCTCCTCCAGAAACACTGAAAAGTGGATTCATATGAAAAATGTGAAATTTCTTCACAGAAAAACATTTCTAGCATTGGAAACACTCAAAAAAAAGGATAAATATGAAAGGGAACACAGTTTTCCAAAATCTAATATGATAGTTTTGGACTCCAGGCATCAAACTGTCAGTCTGAGCTGAATTCCATGTAAAACGCTAGTTTTCATCACTAAACTCGTTTAATATGTCTTTCTCACCCAAAACCACTCAGGAACGCATTTCTCCTCCAGAAACACTGAAACGTGCATTAATATGAAGAATATGTGATTTATTTACAGAAACACATCTGTTATACTGGAAACATACAAAACAAGACAGAATATGAAAAGAATCATTGTTTTCTCAAACTTTACATTAGAATTCGCTTCCCAGTATCAAATATTCATTCTGAGCTCAATTCTATGCAAAACTCTTGTTTGCATCACTAAACTCGCTTAATATGTCTTTCTCATGCAAAACCACTCAGGAACGCATTTCTCCTCCAGAAACACTGAAACGTTCATTAATATGAAGAATATGTGATTTATTTACAGAAACACATCTGTTATACTGGAAACATACAAAATAGAGACAGACTATGAAAAGAAACATTGTTTTCTCAAATTTTACTTTAGCATTCACTTCCAAGTATCAAATCTTCATTCTGAGCTCAATTCTATGCAAAACTCTTGTTTTCAAAACTAAACTCGCTTAATATGTCTTTCTCATCCAAAACCACTCAGAAACGCATTTCTCCTCAAGAAACACTGAAAAGTACGTTTATATGAAAATGATGTGATTTCTTCAGAAAATAAATCTCTTTTATTGGAAACATACAAAACAGGATGAAAATGAAAGAGAATATATTTTTACATTTGTTTTACATAATAGTTGGCCTTTCTGCATCAAACCTTCACACTGACCTCATTTCCATGTAATGTTTTCATCACTAAACGTGCTTAAACTGTTTTAAAAAAAATCAATTGTATGATATGTCGAAAAATTTCTTGGAAAAAAAAGTCAAAGTATAGTATTTCAAAAAATGTCATGAAAAAAGTTATAGTATAGTATTTTGAAATTTTTTGGAAAAAAATACAATATTCTATATGTCAGCGACATTGAAGATCGACATGGAGGAGTAACATGGATCCACATGGAGGAATGACATGGAGGATCTACATGGAGGAGCGACATTGAGGATCGACATTGAGGAGCTACATGGAGGAGCTCCATGGAAGATTAACATGTAGGATCCAAATGGAGGAGTGACATGGAGGAGTGACATGCTGGAGCAACATGGAGGATAAAAATGTAGGATCGATGTGGAGGAGTAACAAGGAGGAGCGATATAGAGGATCGAAATGGATTTGCGACATCAAGAAGTTACATGGATAAGTGACATTCTGGAGCTAAATCTGGTTGATATTCGGGAGTGACATGGAAGAGCGACATTCTGAAGTGACATGGAGGATCGACATTGAGGAGTGGAATGGAGGAGCGACATGGAGGATCGACATTGAGGAGTGGAATGGAGGAGCGACATGGAGGATCGACAAGGAGGAGTGACATTGAGGAGCAACATGGAGGAGGGACATGGAGGAGCGACATAGAGGATTTACATGGAGGAGTATCAAGGTTGATCGACATGGAGAAGTGACATGGAGGAGTGACATGGTAGAGATGGAGGAGTGACATGGAGGAGAGACATCAAGCAGTGACATTCTGGAGTTCAATCTGGAGTGATATTCAGGAGTGACATGGAGGAGCGAAATTCTGGAGTGACATGGAGTAGCGACATGGAGGAGTGACATGCTGGAGTAACATGGAGGATAAAATTGTAGGATCGATGTGGAGGAGTAACAAGGAGGAGCGACATGGAGGATCGACATGGAGGAGCGACATCAAGCAGTGACATTCTGGAGTTCAATCTGGAGTGACATGGAGGAGCGACATTCTGGAGTGACATGGAGTAGCGACATGGAGGAGTGACATGCTGGAGCAACATGGAGGATAAAAATGTAGGATCGATGTGGAGGAGTAACAAGGAGGAGCGACATGGAGGATCGAAATGGATTTGCGACATCAAGCTGTTACATGGAAGAGCGACATTCTGGAATGACATGGAGTAGCGACATGATGGAGTGATATGGAGGATTAAGAAGGAGCCACATGGAGGATCGACATGTGTCGACATGGAAGACATGGAGGAGTGACATGGAGGATTAACATGGAGGATCGACATGGAGGAGTGACATGGAGGATCTACTTTCTGGAGTGACATGGAGGAGTGATATGGAAGAGCAGGGACGAGAGGCATAGAGGATCGACATGGAAAAGTCACATGGAGGAGTGTCAGGAGTGACATGGAACACATGGTGGAGTGACATTGAATATCGACATTGAGGATCGACATGAAACAGTGACATGGAGGAATGTCATGGAAGTGTGACATGGTGGAGTGACTTGGAGGAGTGACATGTAGGTTGACATGGAGGAGTGACGTGGAAGACAGGGAGGAATGACATGGAGGAGCGCAATAGAGGATCGACATGGAGTACATGGAGGAGTGAAATGGAGGAGCGACATGGAGGATCGACATGGAGGAGTGACATGGAGGATCGACATTGAGGAGTGGAATGGAGGAGCGACATGGAGGATTGACATTGTGGAGTGGAATGGAGGAGCGATATGGAGGATGGCAGGATGGAGTAACATTGAGGATCAACATGGAAGAGTGACATGGAGGAGTGATATGGAAAAGCGACATGGAGGATCTACATGGATTTGCGACATCAAGCAGTTACATGGATAAGTTACATTCTGGAGCTAAATCTGGAGTGATATTCTGGAATGACATGGAAGAGCGACATTCTGGAGTGACATGGAGTAGCGACATGATGGAGTGATATAAAGGATTAAGAAGGAGCCACATGGAGGATCGACATGTGTCGACATGGAAGACATGGAGGAGTGACATGGTGGAGTGACATGGAGGATCGACATGGAGCAGCGACATGGAGGATCGACATGTGTCGACATGGAAGACATGGAGGAGTGACATGGAGGAGTGACAAGGAGGATCGACATGGAGCAGCGACATGGAGGATCGACATGTGTCTACATGGAAGACATGGAGGAGTGACATGGAGGAGCGACATGGAGGATCGACATGGAGCAGCGACATGGAGGATTACATGCAGGACTGACATGGAAGAAAGGAACGAGTGACATGGAGTGGCAACATGGAGGTGTGAAATAGAGGATCGACATTGAGGAGGTATATGGAGCAGTGACATTCTGCAGTGACTTTCTGGAAGGACATTCTGGAGTGACATGGAGGTATCAACATGGAGGAGTGACAAGGAGGAGTGATATAGAGGATCAACATAGAGGATTGAAATCGAGGAAGGACATGGAGGAGTGACGTGGAAGACAGGGATTAGTGACATTGAGGAGCGAAATAGAGGATCAACATAAGGAGTGACATGGAGGAGGAGTGGCATTCTGGAGTGACATTCTTGAGGGACATTCTGGAGTGACATGTAGGAGCGACATGGAGGAGGGATATGGAGGAGTAACATTCTGGAGTTAATTTCTGGAGTGACATGGAGGAGCGACATTCTGGAGTGACATGGAGGAGCGACATTGAAGATCGACATGGAGGAGTAACATGTTGGATCCACATGGAGGAATGACATGGAGGATCGACATGGAGGAGCGACATGGAGGATCGACAATGAGGAGCGACATTGAGGAGCTACATGGAGGAGCTACATGGAGGAGCGACATGGAGGTCTCACAACGAGCAGCGACATTCTGGAGTGACATGGAGGAGTGACATTCTGGATCGACATGGAAGATTGACATGGAGGATTAACATGTAGGATCTAAATGGAGGAGTGACATGGAGGGTTGACATGGAGGAGCGATATGGAGGATCGACAAGAACGAGCAATATTGAGGAGCAACATGGAGGACTGACATGAAGTAGTGATATGGAAGACAGGGAGGAGTGACAAAGAGGAGCGACATGGAGGAGTGATATGGAGGAGTGACATTTTGGAGGGACATTCTGGAGGGACATTCTGGAGTGACATTGATGAGAGATATGGAGAATTGACATAGAGGAGTAACATGAAGGATCTACATGGAGGAGCAACATAGGGGAGTGACATGGAAAACATGGAGCAGTGAAATGGAGGAGCAACATCGAGGATCGACATGGAGGATCGACATGGAGGATTGACATTGAGGAGTGGAATGGAGGAGCGACATGGAGGATGGCAGGATGGAGTAACATTGAGGATCAACATGGAAGAGTGACATGGAGGAGCGACATGGAAGAGCGACATGGAGGATCTACATGGAGGAGCGACATCACGGAGCGACATGGAAGACTGACAACGAGGAGGTACATTCTGGAGCAACATGGTGGAGCGACATTCTGGAGTGAAATGGAGGAGCGACATTCTAGAGTGACATGGAGGAGCGATATGGAAGATCGACATGGAGGAGGAACATGTAGGATCTAAATGGAGGAGTTACATGTAGGATCAACAAGGAGGATCGACAAGGAGAAGTGACATTGAGGAGCAACATGGAGGATCGACAAGGAGAAGTGACATTGAGGAGCAACATGGAGGATCGACAAGGAGGTGTGACATGGAGGATCGACATTGAGGAGTGGAATGGAGGAGCAACATGGAGGATTGACATGGAGGAGCGACATAGAGGATTTACATGGAGGAGTATCAAGGTTGATCGACATGGAGAAGTGACATGGAGGAGTGACATGGTAGAGATGGAGGGGTGACATGGAGGAGAGACATCAAGCAGTGAAATTCTGGAGTTCAATCTGGAGTGATATTCAGAAGTGACATGGAGGAGCGAAATTCTGGAGTGACATGGAGTAGCGACATGGAGGAGTGACATGCTGGAGCAACATGGAGGATAAAAATGTAGGATCGATGTGGAGGAGTAACAAGGAGGAGCGACATGGAGGATCGACATGGAGGAGCGACATCAAGCAGTGACATTCTGGAGTAATATTCAGTAGTGACATGGAGGAGCGACATTCTGGAGTGACATGGAGTAGCGACATGGAGGAGTGACATGCTGGAGCAACATGGAGGATAAAAATGTAGAATCGATGTGGAGGAGTAACAAGGAGGAGCGACATGGAGGATCGACATGGAGGAGCGACATCAAGCAGTGACATTCTGGAGTTCAATCTGGAGTGACATGGAAGAGCGACATTCTGGAGTGACATGGAGTAGCGACATGGAGGAGTGACATGCTGGAGCAACATGGAGGATAAAAATGTAGGATCGATGTGGAGGAGTAACAAGGAGGAGCGACATGGAGGATCGAAATGGATTTGCGACATCAAGCAGTTACATGGAAGAGCGACATTCTGGAGTGACATGGAGTAGCGACCTGATGGAGTGATATGGAGGATTAAGAAGGAGCCACATGGAGGATCGACATGTGTCGACATGGAAGACATGGAGGAGTGACATGGAGGATTGACATGGAGGATCGACATGGAGGAGTGACATGGAGGATCGACTTTCTGGAGTGACATGGAGAAGCGGCATTCTGGTGTGACATGGAGGAGATACATGAAGGAGTGATATGGAAGAGCAGGGACGAGAGGCATAGAGGATCGACATGGAAAAGTCACATGGAGGAGTGTCAGGAGTGACATGGAACACATGGTGGAGTGACATTGAATATCGACATTGAGGATCGACATGAAACAGTGACATGGAGGAGTGTCATGGAAGTGTGACATGGAGGAGTGACATGGGGGAGCGACATGGTGGAGTGACTTGGAGGAGTGACATGTAGGTTGACATGGAGGAGTGACGTGGAAGACAGGGAGGAATGACATGGAAGAGCGCAATAGAGGATCGACATGGAGTACATGGAGGAGTGAAATGGAGGAGCGACATGGAGGATCGACATGGAGGAGTGACATGGAGGATCGACATGGAGGAGCGACATGGAGGATTGACATTGAGGAGTGGAATGGAGTAGCGACTTGGAGGCTGGCAGGATGGAGTAACATTGAGGATCAACATGGATTTGCGACATCAAACAGTTACATGGATAAGTGACATTCTGGAGCTAAATCTGGAGTGATATTCTGGAGTGACATGGAAGAGCGACATTCTGGAGTGACATGGAGTAGCGACATGATGGAGTGATATGGAGGATTAAGAAGGAGCCACATGGAGGATCGACATGTGTCAACATGGAATACATGGAGGAGTGACATGGAGGAGTGACATGGAGGATCGACATGGAGGAGCGACATGGAGGATCGACATGTGTCGACATGGAAGACATGAAGGAGTGACATGGAGGAGCGACATGGAGGATCGACATGGAGCAGCGACATGGAGGATCGACATGGCGGAGTTACATGCAGGACTGACATGGAAGAAAGGGAGGAGTGACATGGAGTGGCAACATGGAGGTGTGAAATAGAGGATCGACATGGAGGAGGTATATGGGGCAGTGACATTCTGGAAGGACATTCTGGAGTGACATGGAGGTATCAACATGGAGGAGTGACAAGGAGGAGTGATATAGAGGATCAACATAGAGGATTGACATCGAGGAGGGACATGGAGGAGTGACGTGGAAGACAGGGATTAGTGACATTGAGGAGCGAAATAGAGGATCAACATAAGGAGTGACATGGAGGAGGAGTGGCATTCTGGAGTGACATTCTTGAGGGACATTCTGGAGTGACACGTAGGAGCGACATGGAGGAGGGACATGGAGGAGTAACATTCTGGTGTTAATTTCTGGAGTGACATGGAGGAGCGACTTTCTGGAGTGACATGGAGGAGCGACATTGAAGATCGACATGGAGGAGTAACATGTTGGATCCACATGGAGGAATGACATGGAGGATCGACATGGAGGAGCGACATTGAGGATCGACAATGAGGAGCGACATTGAGGAGCTACATGGAGGAGCTACATGGAGGAGCGACATGAAGGAGTGAAATGGGAGAGTGACATGGAAGATGGGGAGGTTGACATGTAGGAGCAAAATGGAGGTGTTAAATTGAGGATGGACATGGAGAAGTGATATGGAGGAGGGACATGGAGGAGCAACATTCCCGAGTGACATGGAGGAGTTTTATGGATGAGCAATTAGGAGCAACATGGAGGAGTGATATGAGAGTGTGACATGGAAGAGCGAAATGGAGGATCAACATGTAGGAGTGACATGGAGGACCGACATGGAGGAGTGACATGGAGGAGTGACATGGAAGACAGGTAGGAGTGACATGGAGGAGTGACATTCTGGATTGACATTCTGGAGTGACATTGATGAGCTACATGGAGGAGGTACATAGGGGAGTGACATGGAAGACATGGAGGAGTGAAATGGGGGAGTGACATGGAAGATGGGGAGGCTTGACATGTAGGAGCAAAATGGAGGTGTTAAATTGAGGATGGACATGGAGAAGTGATATGGAGGAGGGACATGGAGGAGCAACATTCCCGAGTGACATGGAGGAGTTTTATGGATGAGCAATTAGGAGCGACATGGAGGATCGAACCGGAGGAATGACATGGAAGACATGGAGTGACATGGAGGATCGACATTGAGTAGTGACTTGGAGTAGTGACAAGGAGGAGTGACATGAAGGAGTAAGAAGGAGGAGCGACATGGAGGAGTGACATGGAGGATCGACGTTCTGGAGTGACATGGAGAAGCGGCATTCTGATGTGACACGGAAGAGATACATGGAGGAGTGATATGGAGGAGCAGGGACGAGAGACATAGAGGATCGACATGAAACAGTGACATGGAGGAGTGACATGGAAGTGTGACATGGAGGAGTGACATGGGGGAGCGACATGGTGGAGTGACTTGGAGGAGTGACATATAGGTTGACATGGAGGAGTGACGTGGAAGACAGGGAGGAATGACATGGAGGAGTGTAATAGAGGATCGACATGGAGCACATGGAGGAGTGAAATGGACGAGCGACATGGAGGATCGACATGGAGGAGTGACATGGAGGATCGACATTGAGGAGTGGAATGGTGGAGCGACATGGAGGATTGACATTGAGGAGTGGAATGGTGGAGCGACATGGAGGATTGACATTGAGGAGTGGAATGGAGGAGCGACATGGAGGATGGCAGGATGGAGTAACATTGAGGATCGACATTGAGGAGTGGAATGGAGGAGCGACATGGAAGAGCGACATGGAGGATCTACATGGAGGAGCGACATCACGGAGCGACATGGAAGACTGACAACGAGGAGGTACATTCTGGAGGAACATGGTGGAGCGACATCCTGGAGCGACATGGAGGAGTGACATGGAGGATCGACGTTCTGGAGTGACATGGAGAAGCGGCATTCTGATGTGACACGGAAGAGATACATGGAGGAGTGATATGGAGGAGCAGGGACGAGAGACATAGAGGATCGACATGAAACAGTGACATGGAGGAGTGACATGGAAGTGTGACATGGAAGAGTGACATGGGGGAGCGACATGGTGGAGTGACTTGGAGGAGTGACATATAGGTTGACATGGAGGAGTGACGTGGAAGACAGGGAGGAATGACATGGAGGAGCGTAATAGAGGATCGACATGGAGCACATGGAGGAGTGAAATGGACGAGCGACATGGAGGATCGACATGGAGGAGTGGAGGATTGACATTGAGGAGTGGTATTGTGGAGCGACATGGAGGGTTGACATTGAGGAGTGGAATGGAGGAGCGACATGTAGGATGGCAGGATGGAGTAACATTGAGGATCGACATTGAGGAGTGGAATGGAGGAGCGACATGGAAGAGCGACATGGAGGATCTACATGGAGGAGCGACATCACGGAGCGACATGGAAGACTGACAACGAGGAGGTACATTCTGGAGGAACATGGTGGAGCGACATCCTGGAGTGACATGGAGGAGCGACATTCTGGAGTGACATGGAGGAGCGATATGGAAGATCGACATGGAGGAGGAACATGTAGGATCTAAATGGAGGAGTTACATGTAGGATCAACATGGAGGATCGACAAGGAGGAGTGACATTGAGGAGCAACATGGAGGATTGACATGGAGGAGTATCAAGGTTGATCGACATGGAGAAGTGACATGGAGGAGTGACATGGAGGAGAGACATGGAAGATCGACATGGAGGATCGACATGGAAGAGTGACATTCTGGAGTTAAATCTGGATTGACATGGAGGAGCGACATTCTAGAGTGACATGGAGGAGCGACATGGTGGAGGGATATGGATGAGCAAGTAAGAGCGACATGGAGGATCAACGTGTCGACATGGAAGACATGGAGGAGTGACATGGAGGAGTGACATCAAGCAGTGACATTCTGGAGTAAAATCTGGAGCGACATTCTGGAGTGACATGGAGTAGCGACATGGAAGAGTGACATGCAGGAGCAACATGAAGGTTAAAAATGTAGGATCGATGTGGAGGAGTAACAAGGAGGAGCGACATGGAGGAGTGACATGGAGGAGCGACATCCAGCAGTGACATTCTGGAGTTCAATCTGGAGTGACATGGAGGAGCGACATTCTGGAGTGACATGGAGTTGCGACATGGAGGAGTGACATGCTGGAGCAATATGGAGGATAAAAATGTAGGATCGATGTGGAGGAGTAACAAGGAGGAGCAACATAGAGGATCGAAATGGATTTGCGACTTCAAGCAGTAACATGGATAAGTGACATTCTGGAGCTAAATCTGGAGGAATATTCTGTAGTGACATGGAAGAGCGACATTCTGGAGTGACATGGAGTAGCGACATGGTGGAGTTATATAGAGGATTAAGAAGGAGCCACATGGAGGATCGACATGTGTCGAAATGGAAGACATGGAGGAGTGACATGGAAGATTGACATGGAGGATCGACATGGAGCAGCGACATGGAGGATCGACATGGCGGACTTACATGCAGGACTGACATGGAGGAGTGGCATTCTGGAGTGACATTCTTGAGGGACATTCTGGAGTGACATGGAGGAGCGACATTGAAGATCAACATGGAGGAGTAACATGTTGGATCCACATGGAGGAATGACATGGAGGATCGATATGGAGGAGCGACATTGAGGATCGAAAATGAGGAGCGACATTGAGGAGCTACATGGAGGAGCTACATGGAGGAGCGACATGGAGGTCTCACAACGAGGAGCGACATTCTGGATGAATCTGTTGACCAACAAAATTTTCAATTGCAGGTGCTTAGCAGGAAATTGACCATAATTCATTGACCATTAGCAAATCATCATAAATCTTGGTAGATATCTTCAGTACATGTTTGGGAAGAGGCGTACCAAAGCATTTTCCGCTTGACACATAACGGGCGCCACAAATATCAGAAACTTGTATCGCAAGATCCGAAGGACAGAATTTTATCAAATTTGGTGCACATACTCTGGGGGCAAGTATTAACCAAGATCTATAGTGTCATATTGATCGGTGCATGTGGGCTTGGCCTATTTAGCATTTTATGCAAAATTATGCCTTTGCTCAATTTGCTGTGAGCTGGAATGAGCTAGAGACATGAGACTTGGTACCATAACTGTACATGATGCCATAATGCTTCACATAAAATATGAAAACAATTGGCCACATGGTGGCGCTATAACAATTTTCAAGGCCAGCCCCCTCACACCATAAGTCCTATTAATTTGAAATTTGACAGACGTGTGCTGCTGAATATGATTTTAAAAAAAGTCTCTTGGACCACGAAAGTACACCAACTAAATTTTCCGCCATGTTGAATTTTTTGAAAAACACATTTTTGACATCTCCTCCTAAACCGTAGGTCTGATTGCTGGCATATTTTCTGCGAATCATTATTGGACCAGGCTCATCAAAGGTTGCATAAAGCTTGTTGATATGTTATTGTGTTGTGAAGATATTGACCAATTAATTTTTAAGGGGCGGGCTCAGCACGTCAATAGACCTAACTTCACAAGCCTTTGGCCCATCATCTCCAAACTTGCAGCATATGTTCACAAGAGTAGTTGAAACATCCGCTGAAAGTTTCATTCAAATCGACCACTAGAGGGCGCTTTGAGCGATATGCCGCTTGCGGCTTTAATTCATTTTAAATTAATATAACTATGTGGATGTGGAAATAAGTTTTATATATTTCATGTTTATTCTTTTACAATGTAATTGTAACCTGTGTTGAAATGTACCACTATACGATCACAATGTACAACTCTAGTTTTCATCACTAAGCCAAAGAATGCATTTCTCCTCCAGAAACACTGAAAAGTGGATTCATATGAAAAATGTGAAATTTCTTCACAGAAAAACATTTCTTGCATTGGAAACACTCAAAAAAAGGATAAATATGAAAGGGAACACAGTTTTCCAAAATATAATATGATAGTTTTGGACTCCAGGCATCAAACTGTCAGTCTGAGCTGAATTCCATGTAAAACGCTAGTTTTCATCACTAAACTCGTTTAATATGTCTTTCTCATGCAAAACCACTCAGGAACGCATTTCTCCTCCAGAAACACTGAAACGTGCATTAATATGAAGAATATGTGATTTATTTACAGAAACACATCTGTTATACTGGAAACATACAAAACAAGACAGAATATGAAAAGAATCATTGTTTTCTCAAACTTTACATTAGAATTCGCTTCCCAGTATCAAATATTCATTCTGATCTCAATTCTATGCAAAACTCTTGTTTTCATCACTAAACTCGCTTAATATGTCTTTCTCATGCAAAACCACTCAGAAACGCATTTCTCCTCAAGAAACACTGAAAAGTGCGTTTATATGAAGAATATGTGATTTATTTACAGAAACACATCTGTTATACTGGAAACATACAAAAAAGAGACAGACTATGAAAAGAAACATTGTTTTCTCAAATTTTACATTAGCATTCACTTCCAAGTATCAAATCTTCATTCTGAGCTCAATTCTATGCAAAACTCTTGTTTTCATCACTAAACTCGCTTAATATGTCTTTCTCATGCAAAACCACTCAGAAACGCATTTCTCCTCAAGAAACACTGAAAAGTGCATTTATATAAAGAATATGTGATTTATTTACAGAAACACATCTGTTATACTGGAAACATACAAAAAAGAGACAGACTATGAAAAGAAACATTGTTTTCTCAAATTTTACATTAGAATTCACTTCCAAGTATCAAATCTTCATTCTGAGCTCAATTCTATGCAAAACTCTTGTTTTCATCACTAAACTCGCTTAATATGTCTTTCTCATGCAAAACCACTCAGAAACGCATTTCTCCTCAAGAAACACTGAAAAGTGAGTTTATATGAAGAATATGTGATTTATTTACAGAAACACATCTGTTATACTGGAAACATACACAAAAGAGACAGACTATGAAAAGAAACATTGTTTTCTCAAATTTTACATTAGAATTCACTTCCAAGTATGAAATCTTCATTCTGAGCTCAATTCTATGCAAAATTCTTGTTTTCATCACTAAACTCGCTTAATATGTCTTTCTCATCCAAAACCAGTCAGGAACGCATTTCTCCTCAAGAAACACTGAAACGTGCATTTATATGAAAATGATGTGATTTCTTCAGAAAATAAATCTCTTTTATTGGAAACATACAAAACAGGATGAAAATGAAAGAGAATATATTTTTACATTTGTTTTACATAATAGTTGGCCTTTCTGCATCAAACCTTCACACTGACCTCATTTCCATGTAATGTTTTCATCACTAAACTTGCTTAAACTGTTTTAAAAAAAATCCATTGTATGATATGTCGAAAAATTTCTTGGAAAAAAAAGTCAATGTATAGTATATCAAAAAATGTCATGAAAAAAAGTTATAGTATAGTATTTTGAAATTTTTTGTAAAAAAATACAATATTCTATATGTCAGCGACATTGAAGATCGACATGGAGGAGTAACAAGGATCCACATGGAGGAATGACATGGAGGATCGACATGGAGGAGCGACAATGAGGATCTACATTGAGGAGCTACATGGAGGAGCTCCATGGAAGATTAACATGTAGGATCCAAATGGAGGAGTGACATGGAGGAGTGACATGCTGGAGCAACATGGAGGATAAAAATGTAGGATCGATGTGGAGGAGTAACAAGGAGGAGCGATATAGAGGATCGAAATGGATTTGCGACATCAAGAAGTTACATGGATAAGTGACATTCTGGAGCTAAATCTGGTTGATATTCGGGAGTGACATGGAAGAGCGACATTCTGGAGTGACATGGAGGATCGACATTGAGGAGTGGAATGGAGGAGCGACATGGAGGATCGACATTGAGGAGTGGAATGGAGGAGCGACATGGAGGATCGACATTGAGGAGTGGAATGGAGGAGCGACATGGAGGATGGCAGGATGGAGTAACATTGAGGATCAACATGGAGGATCAACATGGAGGAGCGACATAGAGGATTTACATGGAGGAGTATCAAGGTTGATCGACATGGAGAAGTGACATGGAGGAGTGACATGGTAGAGATGGAGGAGTGACATGGAGGAGATACATCAAGCAGTGACATTCTGGAGTTCAATCTGGAGTGATATTCAGGAGTGACATGGAGGAGCGAAATTCTGGAGTGACATGGAGTAGCGACATGGAGGAGTGACATGCTGGAGTAACATGGAGGATAAAAATGTAAGATCGATGTGGAGGAGTAACAAGGAGGAGCGACATGGAGGATCGACATGGAGGAGCGACATCAAGCAGTGACATTCTGGAGTGATTTTCAGGAGTGACATGGAGGAGCGACATTCTGGAGTGACATGGAGTAGCGACATGTATGAGTGACATGCTGTAGCAACATGGAGGATAAAAATGTAGGATCGATGTGGAGGAGTAACAAGGAGGAGCGACATGGAGGATCGACATGGAAGAGCGACATCAAGCAGTGACATGGAGGAATGACATTGAGGATCGACATGGAGGAGTCCACATGGAGTATTGACATGGAGGAACAACATTCTCGAGTGACATGGAGGAGGTACATGGGGGAGTGACTTGGAAGACATCGAGGAGTGACATGTATGAGTGACATGGAGGATCGACAATGAGGAGCGACATTGAGGAGCTACATGGAGGAGCTACATGGAGGAGCGACATGGAGGATCGACAATGAGGAGCGACATTGAGGAGCTACATGGAGGAGCTACATGGAGGAGCGACATGGAGGTCTCACAACGAGCAGCGACATTCTGGAGTGACATGGAGGAGCGACATTCTGGATTGACATGGAAGATTGACATGGAGGATTAACATGTAGGATCTAAATGGAGGAGTGACATGGAGGGTTGACATGGAGGAGCGATATGGAGGATCGACAAGGACGAGCAATATTGAGGAGCAACATGGAGGACTGACATGAAGTAGTGATATGGAAGACAGGGAGGAGTGACATAGGGAGGAATATAGAGGAGTGACATTCTGGAGTGACATTCAGGAGGAACATTCTGGAGTGACATGGAGGTATCGACATTGAGTAGTGACATGGAGGAGTGACAAGAAGGAGCGACACAGAGGAGTGACAAAGAGGAGCGACATGGAGGAGTGATATGGAGGAGTGACATTTTGGAGGGACATTCTGGAGGGACATTCTGGAGTGACATTGATGAGAGAGATGGAGAATTGACATAGAGGAGTAACATGAAGGATCTACATGGAGGAGCAACATAGGGGAGTGACATGGAAAACATGGAGCAGTGAAATGGAGGAGCAACATGGAGGATCGACATGGAGGATCGACATGAAGCAGTGACATGGAGGAGTGACATTGAGGATCGACATGGAGGAGTCCACATGCAGTATTGACATGGAGGAACAACATTCTCGAGTGACATGGAGGAGGTACATGGGGGAGTGACTTTGAAGACATCGAGGAGTGATATGTATGAGTGACATGGAGGAGTGACATGGAAGACAGGTAGGAGTGAAATGGAGGAGCGACATTCTGGACTGACATTCTGGAGTGACATTGATGAGCTACATGGAGGAGGTACATAGGGGAGTGACATGGAAGATGGGGAGGATTGACCTGTAGGAGCAAAATGGAGGTGTTAAATTGAGGATGGACATGGAGAAGTGATATGGAGGAGGGACATGGAGGAGTGACATTCTGGAGGGGCATTCTGGATTGACATGGAGGAGTGACATGGAGGATGGACATGGAGGAGTGACATTCTGGAGTTAAATTCTGGATTGACATTCTGGATTGACATGGAGGAGCAACATTCCCGAGTGACATGGAGGAGTTTTATGGATGAGCAATTAGGAGCGACATGGAGGATCGAACCGGAGGAGTGACATGGAAGACATAGAGTGACATGGAGGATCGATATTGAGTAGTGACTTGGAGTAGTGACAAGGAGGAGTGACATGAAGGAGTAAGAAGGAGGAGCGACATGGAGGAGTGACATGGAGGATCGACATTCTGGAGTGAAATGGAGAAGCGGCATTCTGGTGTGACACGGAGGAGATACATGGCGGATTGATATGGAGGAGCAGGGACGAGAGACATAGAGGATCGACATGGAAAAGTCACATGGAGGAGTGTCAGGAGTGACATGGAACACATGATGGAATGACATTGAAGATCGATATTGAGGATCGAAATGGAGGATCGACATGAAACAGTGACATGGAGGAGTGACATGGAAGTGTGACATGGAGGAGTGACATTCTGGAGTGACATGGAGGATCGACATTGAGGAGTGGAATGGAGGAGCGACATGGAGGATTGACATTGATGAGTGGAATGGAGGAGCGACATGGAGGATGGCAGGATGGAGTAACATTGAGGATCAACATGGAAGAGTGACATGGAGGAGCGACATGGAAGAGCAACATGGAGGATCTACATGGAGGAGCGACATCACGGAGCGACATGGAAGACTGACAACGAGGAGGTACATTCTGGAGCAACATAATGGAGCGACATTCTGGAGTGACATGGAGGAGCGACATTCTAGAGTGACATGGAGGAGCGATATGGAAGATCGACATGGAGGAGGAACATGTTGGATCTAAATGGAGGAGTTACATGTAGGATCAACATGGAGGATCGACAAGGAAAAGTGACATTGAGGAGCAACATGGAGGATCGACAAGGAGAAGTGACATTGAGGAGCAACATGGAGGATCGACAAGGAGGAGTGACATGGAGGATCGACACTGAGGAGTGGAATGGAGGAGCGACATGGAGGATCGACAAGGAGGAGTGACATTGAGGAGCAACATGGAGGATTGACATGGAGGAGCGACATAGAGGATTTACATGGAGGTGTATCAAGGTTGATCGACATGGGGAAGTGACATGGAGGAGTGACATGGTAGAGATGGAGGAGTGACATGGAGGAGAGACATCAAGCAGTGACATTCTGGAGTTCAATCTGGAGTGATATTCAGGAGTGACATGGAGGAGCGAAATTCTGGAGTGACATGGAGTAGCGACATGGAGGAGTGACATGCTGGAGCAACATGGAGGATAAAAATGTAGGATCGATGTGGAGGAGTAACAAGGAGGAGCGACATGGAGGATCGACATGGAGGAGCGACATCAAGCAGTGACATTCTGGAGTGATATTCAGGAGTGACATGGAGGAGCGACATTCTGGAGTGACATGGAGGAGCGATATGGAAGATCGACATGTAGGAGGAACATGTAGGATCTAAATGTAGGAGTTACATGTTGGATCAACATGGAGGATCGACAAGGAGGAGTGACATGGAGGAGTGACATGGAAGACAGGTAGGAGTGACATGGAGGAGTGACATTCTGGACTGACATTTTTGAGTGACATTGATGAGCTACATGGAGGAGATACATAGGGGAGTGACATGGAAGACATGGAGGAGTGAAATGGGGGAGTGACATGGAAGATGGGGAGGCTTGACATGTAGGAGCAAAATGGAGGTGTTAAATTGAGGATGAACATGGAGAAGTGATATGGAGGAGGGACATGGAGGAGCAACATTCCCGAGTGACATGGAGGAGTTTTATGGATGAGCAATTAGGAGCGACATGGAGGATCGAACCGGAGGAATGACATGGAAGACATGGAGTGACATGGAGGATCGACATTGAGTAGTGACTTGGAGTAGTGACAAGGAGGAGTGACGTTCTGGAGTGACATGGAGAAGCGGCATTCTGATGTGACACGGAAGAGATACATGGAGGAGTGATATGGAGGAACAGGGACGAGAGACATAGAGGATCGACATGGAAAAGTCACATGGAGGAGTGGCTTGATTGACATGGAACACATGGTGGAGTGACATTGAATATCGACATTGAGGATCGACATGAAACAGTGACATGGAGGAGTGACATGGGGGAGCGACATGGTAGAGTGACTTGGAGGAGTGACATGTAGGTTGACATGGAGGAGTGACGTGGAAGACAGGGAGGAATGACATGGAGGAGCGCAATAGAGGATCGACATGGAGCACATGGAGGAGTGAAATGGACGAGCGACATGGAGGATCGACATGGAGAAGTGACATGGAGGATCGACATTGAGGAGTGGAATGGTGGAGCGACATGGAGGATTGACATTGAGGAGTGGAATGGTGGAGCGACATGGAGGATTGACATTGAGGAGTGGAATGGAGGAGCGACATGGAGGATGGCAGGATGGATTAACATTGAGGATCGACATTGAGGAGTGGAATGGAGGAGCGACATGGAAGAGCGACATGGAGGATCTACATGGAGGAGCGACATCACGGAGCGACATGGAAGACTGACAACGAGGAGGTACATTCTGGAGGAACATGGTGGAGCGATATCCTGGAGTGACATGGAGGAGCGACATTCTGGAGTGACATGAAGGAGCGATATGGAAGATCGACATGGAGGAGGAACATGTAGGATCTAAATGGAGGAGTTACATGTAGGATCAACATGGAGGATCGACAAGGAGGAGTGACATTGAGGAGCAACATGGAGGATTGACATGGAGGAGCGACATAGAGGATTGACATGGAGGAGTATCAAGGTTGATCGACATGGAGAAGTGACATGGAGGAGTGACATGGAGGAGAGACATGGAAGATCGACATGGAGTATCGACATGGAAGAGTGACATTCTGGAGTTAAATCTGGATTGACATGGAGGAGCGACATTGAAGATCAACATGGAGGAGTAACATGTTGGATCCACATGGAGGAATGACATGGAGGATCGATATGGAGGAGCGACATTGAGGATCGACAATGAGGAGCGACATTGAGGAGCTACATGGAGGAGCTACATGGAGGAGCGACATGGAAGTCTCACAACGAGGAGCGATATTCTGGATGAATCTGTTGACCAACAAAATTTTCAATTGCAGGTGCTTAGCAGGAAATTGACCATAATTCATTGACCATTAGCAAATCATCATAAATCTTGGTAGATATCTTCAGTACATGTTTGGGAAGAGGCGTACCAAAGCATTTTCCGCTTGACACATAACGGGCGCCACAAATATCAGAAACTTGTATCGCAAGATCCGGTGGACAGAATTTTATCAAATTTGGTGCACATACTCTGGGGGCAAGTATTAACCAAGATCTATAGTGTCATATTGATCGGTGCATGTGGGCGTGGCCTATTTAGCATTTTATGCAAAATTATGCCTTTGCTCAATTTGCTGTGAGCTGGAATGAGCTAGAGACATGAGACTTGGTACCATAACTGTACATGATGCCATAATGCTTCACATAAAATATGAAAACAATTGGCCACATGTTGGCGCTATAACAATTTTCAAGGCCTGCCGCCTCACACCATAAGTCCTATTAATTTGAAATTTGACAGATGTGTGCTGCTGAATATGATTTAAAAAAAGTCTCTTGGACCACGAAAGTACACCAACTAAATTTTCCGCCATGTTGAATTTTTTGAAAAACACATTTTTGACATCTCCTCCTAAACCGTAGGTCTGATTGCTGGCATATTTTCTGCGAATCATTATTGGACCAGGCTCATCAAAGGTTGCATAAAGCTTGTTGATATGTTATTGTGTTGTGAAGATATTGACCAATTAATTTTTAAGGGGCGGGCTCAGCACGTCAATAGACCTAACTTCACAAGCCTTTGGCCCATCATCTCCAAACTTGCAGCATATGTTCACAAGAGTAGTTGAAACATCCGCTGAAAGTTTCATTCAAATCGACCACTAGAGGGCGCTTTGGAGCCGCTTGCGGCTTTAATTCATTTTAAATTAATATAACTATGTGGATGTGGAAATAAGTTTTATATATTTCATGTTTATTCTTTTACAATGTAATTGTAACCTGTGTTGAAATGTACCACTATACGATCACAATGTACAACTCTAGTTTTCATCACTAAGCCAAAGAATGCATTTCTCCTCCAGAAACACTGAAAAGTGGATTCATATGAAAAATGTGAAATTTCTTCACAGAAAAACATTTCTTGCATTGGAAACACTCAAAAAAAGGATAAATATGAAAGGGAACACAGTTTTCCAAAATATAATATGATAGTTTTGGACTCCAGGCATCAAACTGTCAGTCTGAGCTGAATTCCATGTAAAACGCTAGTTTTCATAACTAAACTCGTTTAATATGTCTTTCTCATGCAAAACCACTCAGGAACGCATTTCTCCTCCAGAAACACTGAAACGTGCATTAATATGAAGAATATGTGATTTATTTACAGAAACACATCTGTTATACTGGAAACATACAAAACAAGACAGAATATGAAAAGAATCATTGTTTTCTCAAACTTTACATTAGAATTCGCTTCCCAGTATCAAATATTCATTCTGATCTCAATTCTATGCAAAACTCTTGTTTTCATCACTAAACTCGCTTAATATGTCTTTCTCATGCAAAACCACTCAGAAACGCATTTCTCCTCAAGAAACACTGAAAAGTGCGTTTATATGAAGAATATGTGATTTATTTACAGAAACACATCTGTTATACTGGAAACATACAAAAAAGAGACAGACTATGAAAAGAAACATTGTTTTCTCAAATTTTACATTAGCATTCACTTCCAAGTATCAAATCTTCATTCTGAGCTCAATTCTATGCAAAACTCTTGTTTTCATCACTAAACTCGCTTAATATGTCTTTCTCATGCAAAACCACTCAGAAACGCATTTCTCCTCAAGAAACACTGAAAAGTGCATTTATATAAAGAATATGTGATTTATTTACAGAAACACATCTGTTATACTGGAAACATACACAAAAGAGACAGACCATGAAAAGAAACATTGTTTTCTCAAATTTTACATTAGAATTCACTTCCAAGTATGAAATCTTCATTCTGAGCTCAATTCTATGCAAAACTCTTGTTTTCATCACTAAACTCGCTTAATATGTCTTTCTCATCCAAAACCAGTCAGGAACGCATTTCTCCTCAAGAAACACTGAAACGTGCATTTATATGAAAATGATGTGATTTCTTCAGAAAATAAATCTCTTTTATTGGAAACATACAAAACAGGATGAAAATGAAAGAGAATATATTTTTACATTTGTTTTACATAATAGTTGGCCTTTCTGCATCAAACCTTCACACTGACCTCATTTCCATGTAATGTTTTCATCACTAAACTTGCTTAAACTGTTTTAAAAAAAATCCATTGTATGATATGTCGAAAAATTTCTTGGAAAAAAAAGTCAATGTATAGTATTTCAAAAAATGTCATGAAAAAAAGTTATAGTATAGTATTTTGAAATTTTTTGTAAAAAAATACAAAATTCTATATGTCAGCGACATTGAAGATCGACATGGAGGAGTAACAAGGATCCACATGGAGGAATGACATGGAGGATCGACATGGAGGAGCGACAATGAGGATCTACATTGAGGAGCTATATGGAGGAGCTCCATGGAAGATTAACATGTAGGATCCAAATGGAGGAGTGACATGGAGGAGTGACATGCTGGAGCAACATGGAGGATAAAAATGTAGGATCGATGTGGAGGAGTAACAAGGAGGAGCGATATAGAGGATCGAAATGGATTTGCGACATCAAGAAGTTACATGGATAAGTGACATTCTGGAGCTAAATCTGGTTGATATTCGGGAGTGACATGGAAGAGCGACATTCTGGAGTGACATGGAGGATCGACATTGAGGAGTGGAATGGAGGAGCGACATGGAGGATCGACATTGAGGAGTGGAATGGAGGAGCGACATGGAGGATCGACATTGAGGAGTGGAATGGAGGAGCGACATGGAGGATGGCAGGATGGAGTAACATTGAGGATCAACATGGAAGAGTGACATGGAGGAGCGACATGGAAGAGCGACATCACGGAGCGACATGGAAGACTGACAACGAGGAGGTACATTCTGGAGGAACATGGAGGATCGACAAGGAGAAGTGACATTGAGGAGCAACATGGAGGATCGACAAGGAGGAGTGACATTGAGGAGCAACATGGAGGATCGACAAGGAGGAGTGACATTGAGGAGCAACATGGAGGATTGACATGGAGGAGCGACATAGAGGATTTACATGGAGGAGTATCAAGGTTGATCGACATGAAGCAGTGACATGGAGGAGTGACATTAAGGATCGACATGGAGGAGTCCACATGGAGTATTGACATGGAGGAACAACATTCTCGAGTGACATGGAGGAGGTACATGGGGGAGTGACTTGGAAGACATGGAGGAGTGACATGTATGAGTGACATGGAGGAACGACATGGAGGAGTGACATGGAGGAGTGACATGGAAGACAGGTAGGAGTGAAATGGAGGAGCGACATTCTGGACTGACATTCTGGAGTGACATTGATGAGCTACATGGAGGAGGTACATAGGGGAGTGACATGGAAGATGGGGAGGATTGACATGTAGGAGCAAAATGGAGGTGTTAAATTGAGGATGGACATGGAAAAGTGATATGGAGGAGGGACATGGAGGAGTGACATTCTGGAGGGGCATTCTGGATTGACATGGAGGAGTGACATGGAGGATGGACATGGAGGAGTGACATTCTGGAGTTAAATTCTGGATTGACATTCTGGATTGACATGGAGGAGCAACATTCCCGAGTGACATGGAGGAGTTTTATGGATGAGCAATTAGGAGCGACATGGAGGATCGAACCGGAGGAGTGACATGGAAGACATGGAGTGACATGGAGGATCGACATTGAGTAGTGACTTGGAGTAGTGACAAGGAGGAGTGACATGAAGGAGTAAGAAGGAGGAGCGACATGGAGGAGTGACATGGAGGATCGACATTCTGGAGTGACATGGAGAAGCGGCATTCTGGTGTGACACGGAGGAGATACATGGCGGATTGATATGGAGGAGCAGGGACGAGAGACATAGAGGATCGACATGAAAAAGTCACATGGAGGAGTGTCAGGAGTGACATGGAACACATGATGGAGTGACATTGAAGATCGATATTGATGATCGAAATGGAGGATCGACATGAAACAGTGACATGGAGGAGTGACATGGAAGTGTGACATGGAGGAGTGACATGGAGGATCGAAATGGAGGAGTGACATGGGGGAGCGACATGGTGGAGTGAGTTGGAGGAGTGACATGTAGGTTGACATGGAGGAGTGACGTAGAAGACAGGGAGGAATGACATGGAGGAGTGAAATGGAGGAGCGACATGGAGGCTCGACATGGAGGAGTGACATGGAGGATCGACATTGAGGAGTGGAATGGAGGAGCGACATGGAGGATTGATAGGATGGAGTAACATTGAGGATCGACATGGAAGAGTGACATGGAGGAGCGACATGGAAGAGCGACATGGAGGATCTACATGGAGGAGCGACATCACGGAGCGACATGGAAGACTGACAACGAGGAGGTACATTCTGGAGGAACATGGTGGAGCGACATCCTGGAGTGACATGGAGGAGCGACATTCTGGAGTGACATGGAGGAGCGATATGGAAGATCGACATGTAGGAGGAACATGTAGGATCTAAATGTAGGAGTTACATGTTGGATCAACATGGAGGATCGACAAGGAGGAGTGACATTGAGGAGCAACATGGAGGATTGACATGGAGGAGCGACATAGAGGATTGACATGGAGGAGTATCAAGGTTGATCGACATGGAGAAGTGACATGGAGGAGTGACATGGAGGAGAGACATGGAAGATCGACATGGAGGATCGACATGGAAAAGTGACATTCTGGAGTTAAATCTGGATTGACATGGAGGAGCGACATTCTAGAGTGACATGGAGGAGCGACATGGTGGAGGGATATGGATGAGCAAGTAAGAGCGACATGGAGGATCAACATGTGTCGACATGGAAGACATGGAGGAGTGACATGGAGGAGCGACATCAAGCAGTGACATTCTGGAGTAAAATCTGGAGTGATATTCTGGAGTGACATGGAGGAGCGACATTCTGGAGTGACATGGAGTAGCGACATGGAAGAGTGACATGCTGGAGCAACATGAAGGTTAAAAATGTAGGATCGATGTGGAGGAGTAACAAGGAGGAGTGACATGGAGGATCGACATGGAGGAGCGACATCAAGCAGTGACATTCTGGAGTTCAATCTGGAGTGATATTCTGGAGTGACAAGGAGGAGCGACATGGAGGATCGACATGGAGGAGCGACATCCAGCAGTGACATTCTGGAGTTCAATCTGGAGTGACATGGAGGAGCGACATTCTGGAGTGACATGGAGTTGCGACATGGAGGAGTGACATGCTGGAGCAATATGGAGGATAAAAATGTAGGATCGATGTGGAGGAGTAACAAGGAGGAGCAACATAGAGGATCGAAATGGATTTGCGACTTCAAGCAGTTACATGGATGAGTGACATTCTGGAGCTAAATCTGGAGGAATATTCTGGAGTGACATGGAAGAGCGACATTCTGGAGTGACATGGAGTAGCGACATGGTGGAGTGATATGGAGGATTAAGAAGGAGCCACATGGAGGATCGACATGTGTCGACATGGAAGACATGGAGGAGTGACATGGAAGATTGACATGGAGGATCGACAGGGAGCAGCGACATGGAGGATCGACATGGCGGAGTTACATGCAGGACTGACATGGAGGAGTGGCATTCTGGAGTGACATTCTTGAGGGACATTCTGGAGTGACATGGAGGAGCGACATTCTGGAGTGACATGGAGGAGCGACATTGAAGATCGACATGGAGGAGTAACATGGAGGATCGATATGGAGGAGTGACATTGAGGATCGACAATGAGGAGCGACATTGAGGAGCTACATGGAGGAGCTACATGGAGGAGCTACATGGAGGAGCGACATGGAGGTCTCACAACGAGGAGCGACATTCTGGATGAATCTGTTGACCAACAAAATTTACAATTGCAGGTGCTTAGCAGGAAATTGACCATAATTCATTGACCATTAGCAAATCATCATAAATCTTGGTAGATATCTTCAGTACATGTTTGGGAAGAGGCGTACCAAAGCATTTTCCGCTTGACACATAACGGGCGCCACAAATATCAGAAATTTGTATCGCAAGATCCGGTGGACAGAATTTGGAGACATGGAGGAGTAACAATTATCCACATGGAGGAATGACATGGAGGATCGACATGGAGGAGCGACATTGAGGATCTACATTGAGGACCTACATGGAGGAGCTCCATGGAAGATTAACATGTAGGATCCAAATGGAGGAGTGACATGGAGGAGTGACATGCTGGAGCAACATGGAGGATAAAAATGTAGGATCGATGTGGAGGAGTAACAAGGAGGAGCGACATAGAGGATCGAAATGGATTTGCGACATCAAGAAGTTACATGGATAAGTGACATTCTGGAGCTAAATCTGGTTGATATTCTGGAGTGACATGGAAGAGCGACATTCTGGAGTGACATGGAGGATCGACATTGAGGAGTGGAATGGAGGAGCGACATGGAGGATTGACATTGAGGAGTGGAATCGAGGAGCAACATGGAGGATGGCAGGATGGAGTAACATTGAGGATCAACATGGAAGAGTGACATGGAGGAGCGACATGGAAGAGCGACATGGAGGATCTACATGGAGGAGCGACATCACGGAGCGACATGGAAGACTGACAACGAGGAGGTACATTCTGGAGGAACATGGTGGAGCGACATTATGGAGTGACATGGAGGAGCGACATTCTAGAGTGACATGGAGGAGCGATATGGAAGATCGACATGGAGGAGGAACATGTAGGATCTAAATGGAGGAGTTACATGTAGGATCAACATGGAGGATCGACAAGGAGAAGTGACATTGAGGAGCAACATGGAGGATCGACAAGGAGGAGTGACATTGAGGAGCAACATGGAGGATCGACAAGGAGGAGTGACATTGAGGAGCAACATGGAGGATTGACATGGAGGAGCGACATAGAGGACTTACATGGAGGAGTATCAAGGTTGATCGACATGGAGAAGTGACATGGAGGAGTGACATGGTAGAGATGGAGGAGTGACATGGAGGAGAGACATGGAAGAGTGACATTCTGGAGTTAAATCTGGATTGACATGGAGGAGCGACATTCTAGAGTGACATGGAGGAGCAACATGGTGGAGGGATATGGATGAGCAAGTAAGAGCGACATGGAGGATCAACATGTGTCGACAAGGAAGACATGGAGGAGTGACATGGAGGAGCGACATCAAGCAGTGACATTCTGGAGTTTAATCTGGAGTGATATTCAGGAGTGACATGGAGGAGCGAAATTCTGGAGTGACATGGAGTAGCGACATGGAGGAGTGACATGCTGGAGCAACATGGAGGATAAAAATGTAGGATCGATGTGGAGCAGTAACAAGGAGGAGCGACATGGAGGATCGACATGGAGGAGCGACATCAAGCAGTGACATTCTGGAGTGATATTCAGGAGTGACATGGAGGAGCGACATTCTGGAGTGACATGGAGTAGCGACATGGAGGAGTGACATGCTGGAGCAACATGGAGGATAAAAATGTAGGATCGATGTGGAGGAGTAACAAGGAGGAGCGACATGGAGGATCGAAATGGATTTGCGACATCAAGCAGTTACATGGATCAGTGACATTCTGGAGCTAAATCTGGAGTGATATTCTGGAGTGACATGGAAGAGCGACATTCTGGAGTGACATGGAGTAGCGACATGATGGAGTGATATGGAGGATTAAGAAGGAGCCACATGGAGGATCGACATGTGTCGACATGGAAGACATGGAGGAGTGACATGGAGGATTGACATGGAGGATCGACATGGAGGAGTAACATGTAGGCTCTAAATGGAGGAGTTATATGTAGGATCAACATGGAGGATCGACAAGGAGGAGTGACATTAATGAGCAACATGGAAGACTGAAATGGAGGAGTGACATCCTACAGTTAAATTCTGGTTTGAAATTCTGGAGTGACATGTAGGATCTACATGGAGGAGCGACATGGAGGATCAACATGGAGGAGCGACATAGAGGATTGACATGGAGAAGTATCAAGGTTGATCGACATGGAGAAGTGACATGGAGGAGTGACATGGTAGAGATGGAGGAGTGACATGGAGGAGAGACATGGAAGATCGACATGGAGGATCGACATGTAGGAGTGACATTCTGGAGTTAAATCTGGTTGACATGGAGGAGCGACATTCTGGAGTGACATGAAGGAACGACATGGTGGAGTGATATGGAAGACATGGAGGAGTGACATGGAGGATCGACATTGAGCAGTGACATGGAGGAGTGACAAAGAGGAGCGACATGGAGGAGTGATTTGGAGGAGTGACATTTTGGAGGGACATTCTGGAGGGACATTCTGGAGTGACATTGATGAGAGATATGGAGGATTGACATAGAGGAGTAACATGAAGGATCTACATGGAAGAGCAACATAGGGGAGTGACATGGAAAACATGGAGCAGTGAAATGGAGGAGCAACATCGAGGATCGACATGGAGGATCGACATGAAGCAGTGACATGGAGGAGTGACATTGAGGATCGACATGGAGGAGTCTACATGGAATTTTGACATGGAGGAATGACATTCTAGAGTGACATGGAGGAGGTACATGGGGGAGTGACTTGGAAGACATCGAGGAGTGACATGGAGGAGCTACATGGAGGATCGACATGAAGGACCAACATGGAGCAGTGATATGAGAGTGTGACATGGAAGAGCGTAATGGAGGATCGACATGGAGGAGTGAAATAGGGGAGGGACATGGAAGATGGGGAGGTTGACATGTAGGAGCAAAATGGAGATGTTAAATTGAGGATGGACATGGAGAAGTGATATGGAGGAGGGACATGGAGGAGCAACATTCCCGAGTGACATGGAGGAGTTTTATGGATGAGCAATTAGGAGCGACATGGAGCAGTGATATGAGAGTGTGACATGGAAGAGCGAAATGGAGTATCGACATGTAGGAGTGACATGGAGGACCGACATGGAGGAGTGACATGGAGGAGTGACATGGAAGACAGGTAGGAGTGACATGGAGGAGCGACATTCTGGACTGACATTCTGGAGTGACATTGATGAGCTACATGGAGGAGGTACATAGGGGAGTGACATGGAAGACATGGAGGAGTGAAATGGGGGAGTGACATGGAAGATGGGGAGGCTTGACATGTAGGAGCAAAATGGAGGTGTTAAATTGAGGATGGACATGGAGAAGTGATATGGAGGAGGGACATGGAGGAGCAACATTCCCGAGTGACATGGAGGAGTTTTATGGATGAGCAATTAGGAGCGACATGGAGGATCGAACCGGAGGAATGACATGGAAGACATGGAGTGACATGGAGGATCGACATTGAGTAGTGACTTGGAGTAGTGACAAGGAGGAGTGACATGAAGGAGTAAGAAGGAGGAGCGACATGGAGGAGTGACATGGAGGATCGACATTCTGGAGTGACATGGAGAAGCGGCATTCTGGTGTGACACGGAAGAGATACATGGAGGAGTGATATGGAGGAGCAGGGACGAGAGACATAGAGGATCGACATGGAAAAGTCACATGGAGGAGTGTCATGAGTGACATGGAACACATGGTGGAGTGACATTGAAGATCGACATTGAGGATCGACATGAAACAGTGACATGGAGGAGTGACATGGAAGTGTGAAATGGAGGAGTGACATGGGGGAGCGACATGGTGGAGTGACTTGGAGGAGTGACATGTAGGTTGACATGGAGGAGTGACGTGGAAGACAGGGAGGAATGACATGGAGGAGCGCAATAGAGGATCGACATGGAGCACATGGAGGAGTGAAATGGACGAGCGACATGGAGGATCGACATGGAGGAGTGGAATGGTGGAGCGACATAGAGGATTGACATTGAGGAGTGGAATGGTGGAGCGACATGGAGGATTGACATTGAGGAGTGGAATGGAGGAGCGACATGGAGGATGGCAGGATGGAGTAACATTGAGGATCGACATTGAGGAGTGGAATGGAGGAGCGACATGGAAGAGCGACATGGAGGATCTACTTGGAGGAGCGACATCACGGAGCGACATGGAAGACTGACAACGAGGAGGTACATTCTGGAGGAACATGGTGGAGCGACATCCTGGAGTGACATGGAGGAGCGACATTCTGGAGTGACATGGAGGAGCGATATGGAAGATCGACATGGAGGATCTAAATGGAGGAGTTACATGTAGGATCAACATGGAGGATCGACAAGGAGGAGTGACATTGAGGAGCAACATGGAGGATTGACATGGAGGAGCGACATAGAGGATTGACATGGAGGAGTATCAAGGTTGATCGACATGGAGAAGTGACATGGAGGAGTGACATGGTAGAGATGGAGGAGTGACATGGAGGAGAGACATGGTAGATCGACATGGAGGATCGACATGGAAGAGTGACATTCTGGAGTTAAATCTGGATTGACATGGAGGAGCGACATTCTAGAGTGACATGGAGGAGCGACATGGTGGAGGGATATGGATGATCAAGTAAGAGCGACA
>VHQL01000177.1:331236-388186 GCA_014673565.1 Sebastes schlegelii
GACAGTTTTTACAGACGTCTTTTGTCCGACATTTTTCAGACTTCTTTTGTCCGACATTTTTCAGATATTTTTTCCAGACTTTTTGAAATGTGGGAATCTCAACTGCATAATTTCTGGAAGTGGGGGACTGCGTTCGCGCTCTCCCCTGATCATTATGTCCAAGTTAAATGAAAGGAGTCCTCGGCTGCGATGGACTAAAATGTGCTGCGCAGCATGCTGATATCCACCTTCCTAGTCAGTGTGATTGCGGCAATGTTCATTCTGAGGCCTTTGGATACTTTTGCAGTATGTCCAGAAAAGTGGCAGTGTTGCTGTGCAGCAGTGACTGGTGTACACTGTGAATCTGTGTTTTGAGCAATGCGAGTTGCATCCAACTCATATTTACCTGGCATGGGAGATACAATGATCAAGTATGTTAAGACAATAATTTGTTTTTAAAGTTAAAAACAACTACAGATCAATACCAGATATATTCTTGAAAAGAAGCATTATTTTGAAGAAAAAAATATGGATGTTACAAATATCCAACTGAGTAGAGAAGTCAACTGTGAGTGTATTGTGGCAGCACGCTTCAATGTGTCTATCCAAACTAGCCTAATGTTCCAGAATGTGTGAAAACATCAAAAGACAAAGACATCACATCAAAGGACGATGACATCACATCAAAGGACGATGACATCACATCAAAGGACGATGACATCACATCAGAGGACGATGACATCACTGAAATAAATAAAAGGATATGTATGAATATTCGAAATGATGTATGGAAAATTAAATTGAAATGTACAGAAAAGTGGCAGTGTTGCTGTGCAGCAGTGTCTGGTGTATGTTGTGTGTTGAGCAATGCGAGTTGCATCCAACTCATATTTACCTGGCATGGGAGATACAATGATCAAGTATTTCATGACAATACATTTTTTTTAAAGTAAAAAACAACTACAGATCAATACCAGATATTTTCTTGAAAAGAAGCATTATTTTGAAGAAAAAAATATGGATGTTACAAATATCCAACTGAGTAGAGAAGTCAACTGCGAGTGTATTGTGGCAGCACGCTTTAATGTGTCTATCCAAACTAGCCTAATGTTCCAGAATGTGTGAAAACATCAAAGGACGATGACATCACATCAAAGGACGATGACATTACATCAAAGGATGATGACATCACTGAAATAAATAAAAGGATATGTATGAATATTCGAAATGATGTATGGAAAACTAAATTGAAATGTACAGAAAAGTGGCAGTGTTGCTGTGCAGCAGTGTCTGGTGTATGTTGTGTGTTGAGCAATGCGAGTTGCATCCAACTCATGTTTACCTGGCATGGGAGATACAATGATCAATTATGTTAAAACAATAATTTGTTTCTTTTTTTTCGGACAGTTTTTTCAGACTTCTTTTGTCCGACATTTTTCAGACATCTTTTGTCCGAAATTTTCCACACTTCTTTTGTTCGACATTTTTCAGACTTTTTTTCAGATCTTTTTTTTCAGACAGTTTTTTCAGACTTCTTTTGTCCGACATTTTTCAGATCTTTTTTTTTAGACTTTTTTCGGGCTTTTTTTCCAGACTGTTTTTCAGATCATTTTTTTCGGACAGTTTTTTCAGACTTCTTTTGTCCGACATTTTTCAGATATTTTTTTTCAGACAGTTATTTCAGACTTCTATTGTCCGACATTTTTCAGATATTTTTTTTCAGACTTCTTTTGTCCGACATTTTTCAGATATTTTTTTTTAGACTTTTTTCGGGCTTTTTTTCCAGACTGTTTTTCAGATCATTTTTTTCGGACAGTTTTTTCAGACTTCTTTTGTCCGACATTTTTCAGATATTTTTTTTCAGACAGTTATTTCAGACTTCTATTGTCCGACATTTTTCAGATATTTTTTTTCAGACTTCTTTTGTCCGACATTTTTCAGATATTTTTTTTTAGACTTCTTTTGTCCGACATTTTTCAGATATTTTTTTTTGGACATTTTTTCAGACTTCTTTTTTCTGACATTTTTCAGACTTTTTTTCGGGCTTTTTTTCCAGACTTTTTTTCAGATATTTTTTTTTGGATAGTTTTTTCAGACTTCTTTTGTCCGACATTTTTCAGACTTCTTTTGTCCGACATTTTTCCGACTTTTTTTCGGGCTTTTTTTCCAGCATTTTTTTCAGATCTTTTTTTACGGACAGTTTTTTCAGACTTCTTTTGTATGACATTTTTCAGACTTCTTTTGTCCGACATTTTTCAGACTTCTTTTGTCCGACATGTTTCAGACTTTTTTTCAGATCTTTTTTTTCAGACAGTTTTTTCAGACTTCTTTTGTCCGACATTTTTCAGACTTCTTTTGTCCGACATTTTTCAGACTTCTTTTGTCCGACATTTTTCAGATCTTTTTTTTGAGACTTTTTTCGGGCTTTTTTTCCAGACAGTTTTTCAGATCATTTTTTTCGGACAGTTTTTTCAGAATTCTTTTGTCCGACATTTCCAGATATTTTTTTTCAGACTTTTTTTTCAGACATTTTCAGATATTTTTTTTCGGACAGTTTTTTCAGACTTCTTTTGTCCGACATTTTTCAGACTTTTTTTCGGGCTTTTTTTCCAGACGTTTTTTCAGATCTTTTTTTTTGGATAGTTTTTTCAGACTTCTTTTGTCCGACATTTTTCAGACTTCTTTTGTCCGACATTTTTCAGTCATTTTCAGATCTTTTTTTTTCGGACAGTTTTTTCAGACTTCTTTTGTCCGACATTTTTCCGACTTTTTTTCCAGCCTTTTTTTCAGATCTTTTTTTTCGGATAGTTTTTTCAGACTTCTTTTGTCCGACATTTTTCAGACTTCTTTTGTCCGACATTTTTCAGACTTTTTTTCGGACTTTTTTTCCAGCATTTTTTTTCTTTGGACAGTTTTTTCAGACTTCTTTTGTCCGACATTTTTCAGATTTTTTTTCGGGCTTTTTTTCCAGACTTGTTTTCAGATATTTTTTTTCGGACAGTTTTTTCAGACTTCTTTTGTCCGACATTTTTTTGTTTGAAAAATGTCGGACAAAAGAAGTCTGAAAAATGTCGGACAAAAGAAGTCTGAAAAAACTGTCCGAAAAAAAAGATCTGAAAAAAAGTCTGGAAAAAAAGTCTGAAAAATGACGGACAAAAGAAGTCTGAAAAATGTCGGACAAAAGAAGTCTGAAAAAACTGTCCGAAAAAAAAGATCTGAAAAAAAGTCTGGAAAAAAATCCTGAAAAAAAGTCTGAAAAATGTTGGACAAAAGAAGTCTGAAAAAACTGTCCGAAAAAAAAGATCTGAAAATTTATGAAAAAAAAGTCTGGAAAAAATATCTGAAAAATGTCGGACAAAAGAAGTCTGAAAAAACTCTCCGAAAAAAAAGATCGGAAAAAATGTTTGAGAAAAAGCCCGAAAAAAAGTCTGAAAAATGTCGGACAAAAGAAGTCTGAAAAATGTCGGACAAAAGAAATCTGAAAAATGTCGGACAAAAGAAGTCTGAAAACACTGTCCGAAAAAAAAGATCTGAAAAAAAGCCCGAAAAAAAGTCTGAAAAATGTCGGACAAAAGAAGTCTGAAAAATGTCGGACAAAAGAAGTCTGAAAAAGCTGTCCGAAAAAAAAGATCTGAAAAAAAGTCTGGAAAAAAAGTCTCAAAAAAAAGTCTGGAAAAAAAGCCCGAAAAAAAGTCTGAAAATGTCGGACAAAAGAAGTCTGAAAAAACTGTCCGAAAAAAAAAGATCTGAAAAAACTGTCCGAAAAAAAGATCTGAAAAGAAGTCTGGAAAAAAAGTCTGAAAAAAAGTCTGAAAAATGTCGGATAAAAGAAGTCTGAAAAAACTGTCTGAAAAAAAAGATCTGAAAAAAAGTCTGGAAAAAAAGCCATAAAAAAAGTCTGAAAAATGTTGGACAAAAGAAGTCTGAAAAAACTGTCCGAAAAAAAAGATCTGAAAATTTATGAAAAAAAAGTCTGGAAAACATATCTGAATAATGTCGGACAAAAGAAGTCTGAAAAAACTCTCCGAAAAAAAAGATCGGAAAAAATGTTTGAGAAAAAGCCCGAAAAAAAGTCTGAAAAATGTCGGACAAAAGAAGTCTGAAAAATGTCGGACAAAAGAAGTCTGAAAAATGTCGGACAAAAGAAGTCTGAAAACACTGTCCGAAAAAAAAGATCTGAAAAAAAGCCCGAAAAAAAGTCTGAAAAATGTCGGACAAAAGAAGTCTGAAAAATGTCGGACAAAAGAAGTCTGAAAAAGCTGTCCGAAAAAAAAGATCTGAAAAAAAGTGTGGAAAAAAAGTCTCAAAAAAAAGTCTGGAAAAAAAGCCCGAAAAAAAGTCTGAAAATGTCGGACAAAAGAAGTCTGAAAAAACTGTCCGAAAAAAAAAGATCTGAAAAAACTGTCCGAAAAAAATATCTGAAAAGAAGTCTGGAAAAAAAGCCCGAAAAAAAGTCTGAAAAATGTTGGACAAAAGAAGTCTGAAAAAACTGTCCGAAAAAAAATATCTGAAAAAAAGTCTGGAAAAAAAGCCCGAAAAAAAGTCTGAAAAATGTCGGACAAAAGAAGTCTGAAAAAACTCTCCGAAAAAAAAGATCTGAAAAAAAGCCCGAAAAAAAGTCTGAAAAATGTCGGACAAAAGAAGTCTGAAAAATTTCGGACAACAGAAGTCTGAAAAAACTCTCAGAAAAAAAAGATCTGAAAAAAAGTCTGTAAAAAAACCCGAAAAAAAGTCTGAAAAATGTCGGACAAAAGAAGTCTGAAAAAACTCTCCAAAAAAAAAGATCTGAAAAAAAGACCGAAAAAAAGACTGAAAAATGTCGGACAAAAGAAGTCTGAAAAAACTCTCCGAAAAAAAAGATCTGAAAAAAAGTCTGGAAAAAAAGCCCGAAAAAAAGTCTGATAAAAAAGACTGAAAAATGTCGGACAAAAGAAGTCTGAAAAAACTGTCCAAAAGATCTGAAAAAAAGTCTGAAAAATGTCGGACAAAAGAAGTCTAAAAAATGTCGGACAAAAGAAGTCTGAAAAAACTGTCCGAAAAAAAAAGATCTGAAAAAAAATGCTGGAAAAAAAGCCCGAAAAAAAGTTTGAAAATGTCGGACAAAAGAAGTCTGAAAAAACTCTCCGAAAAAAAAGATCTGAAAAAAAGCCCGAAAAAAAGACTGAAAAATGTCGGACAAAAGAAATCTGAAAAATGTCGGACAAAAGAAGTCTGAAAAAACTGTCCAAAAACAAGATCTGAAAAAACTGTCCAAAAAAAAAAGATCTGAAAAAAAGCCCGAAAAAAAGTCTGAAAAATGTCGGACAAAAAAAGTCTGAAAAAACTGTCCAAAAGATCTGAAAAAAAGTCTGAAAAATGTCGGACAAAAGAAGTCTGAAAAAGCTGTCCGAAAAAAAAGATCTGAAAAAAAGTGTGGAAAAAAAGTCTCAAAAAAAAGTCTGGAAAAAAAGCCCGAAAAAAAGTCTGAAAATGTCGGACAAAAGAAGTCTGAAAAAACTGTCCGAAAAAAAAAGATCTGAAAAAACTGTCCGAAAAAAAGATCTGAAAAGAAGTCTGGAAAAAAAGTCTAAAAAATGGCGGACAAAAGGAGTCTGAAAAAACTGTCCGAAAAAAAAAGATCTGAAAAAAAATGCTGGAAAAAAAGCCCGAAAAAAAGTCTGAAAATGTCGGACAAAAAAGGTCTGGAAAGAATATCTGAAAATTGTCGGACAAAAGAAGTCTGTAAAAACTGTCCAAATAAAATGATCTGAAAAAAAGTCGGGAAAAAAAACCCGAAAAAAAGTCTGAAAAATATCATACAAAAGAAGTATGAAAAAACTGTCCGAAAAAAAAGATCTGAAAAAAAGTCTGGAAAAAAAGCCCGAAAAAAAGTCTGAAAAATGTCGGACAAAAGAAGTCTGAAAAAACTGTCCGAAAAAAAAGATCTGAAAAAAAGTCTGGAAAAAAAGTCTGAAAAATGTCGGACAAAAGAAGTCTGAAAAAACTGTCCGAAAAAAAATATCTGAAAAAACTGTCCGAAAAAAAATATCTGAAAAAAAGTCTGGAAGAAAAGCCCGAAAAAAAGTCTGAAAAATGTCGGACAAAAGAAGTCTGAAAAAACTGTCCGAAAAAAAAGAAACAAATTATTGTCTTAACATACTTGATCATTGTATCTCCCATGCCAGGTAAATATGAGTTGGATGCAACTCGCATTGCTCAACACACAGCTTCACAATGTACACCAGACACTGCTGCACAGCAACACTGTCACTTTTCTGGACATTTAAATTTAGTTTTCCATACATCATTTTGAACATTCATACATGCCTTTTCATGTATTACAGTGAAGTCATCATCCTTTAATGATATGTCATCGTCCTTTGATGTGATGACATTGTCCTTTGATGTAATGATATCGTCCTTTGATGTTTTCACACATTCTGGAACATTAGGCTAGTTTGGGTATACATTTGAAGCATGCTGCTAAAATACACTCACAGTAGACAATCTTTACTCAGTTGGATATTTGTAACATGCATATATTTTTTTTCAAAATAATGCTTCTTTTCAAGAATATGGCTGGTATTGATCTGTATATCTTGATAACTATAAAAAAGAATGATTTTCATAACGTACTTGATCATTGTATCTCCCATGCCAGGTAAATATGAGTTGGATGCAACTCGCATTGCTCAACACACAACATACACCAGACACTGCTGCACAGCAACACTGCCACTTTTCTGTACATTTAAATTTAGTTTTCCATACATCATTTTGAATATTCATACATATCCTTTTATTTATTTCAGTGATGTCATCGTCCTCTGATGTGATGTCATCGTCCTTTGATGTGATGTCATCGTCCTTTGATGTGATGTCTTCGTCCTTTAATGTTTTCACACATTCTGGAACATTAGGCTAGTTTGGATAGACACATTGAAGCGTGCTGCCACAATACACTCACAGTTGACTTCTCTTCTCAGTTGGATATTTGTAACATCCATATTTTTTTCTTCAAAATAATGCTTCTTTTCAAGAATATATCTGGTATTGATCTGTAGTTGTTTTTAACTTTAAAAACAAATTATTGTCTTAACATACTTGATCATTGTATCTCCCATGCCAGGTAAATATGAGTTGGATGTGTCATAGCCCGGCTCCTAGGCCATGACAAATACGGGAAAGGATGCAGTGATTGATTATAAATTAAAGATATTTATTACAAATAAATTAAGGATATACAGAAATAACTACAAATGTGGAGTGTGTCAGTCAGTAACATCAGTAATGTAGATGTGGATGTGTGAGCATGATGAAGTGTGATGTGTTGTAAATGGAAACTAAAGAAAAGTCAAACAAAGGCAGCCCGGCAGGTTCTGACAGGGATGAGTCCAGGTGAAGGAAAAAAGGGGCAGAGCAGCACTTGATTGGGGCTTTTATACTCAGGACGCGCCAGCATCAGGTGCTCTGCATTAGGCAACCTCTCCCGTGATACCTTCAAGGACATAGGGAAAGAATGAATGGCCAAATCCACACTGGCATCTCAGTAGTGAGGCAGGGTCCGTCACAGATGCAACTCGCATTGCTCAACACACAGCTTCACAATGTACACCAGACACTGCTGCTTAAATGTAGTTTTCCATACATCATTTCGAATATTCATACATATATTCATCATGTATTACAGTGATGTCATCGTCCTCCGATTAGATGTCATCGTCCTTTGATGTGATGAAATCATCCTTAGATGTTTTCACACATTCTGGAACATTAGGCTAGTTTGGGTAGACATTTGAAGCGTGCTGCTAAAATACACTCACAGTTGACAATCTCTACTCAGTTGGATATTTGTAACATACATATTTTTTTCTTAAAAATAATGCTTCTTTTCAATAATATGGCTGGTATTAATCTGTATTTGTTTTTAACTTTAAAAAAAATGTATTGTCATGAAATACTTGATCATTGTATCTCCCATGCCAGGTAAATATCAGTTGGATGCAACTCGCATTGCTCAACACACAACATACACCAGACACTGCTGCACAGCAACACTGCCACTTTTCTGTACATTTAAATTTAGTTTTCCACACATCATTTCGAATATTCATACATATCATTTTATTTATTTCAGTGATGTCATCGTCCTCTGATGTGATGTTATCGTCCTTTGATGTGATGTCATCGTCCTTTGATGTGATGTCATCGTCCTTTGATGTTTTCACACATTCTGGAACATTAGGCTAGTTTGGATAGACACATTGAAGCGTGCTGCCACAATACACTCACAGTTGACTTCTCTACTCAGTTGGATATTTTTAACATACTTGATCATTGTATCTCCCATGCCAGGTAAATATGAGTTGTATGCAAATCGCATTGCTCAACAGACAGCTTCACAATGTACACCAGACACTGCTGCACAGCAACACTGCCACTTTTCTGGACATTTAAATTTAGTTTTCCATTCATAATTATGAACATTCATACATGCCTCTTCATGTATTACAGTGATGTCATCATCCTTTGATGTGAAGTCATCGTCCTTTGATGTGATGACATCGTCCTTTGATGTGATGACATCGTCCTTTGATGTTGTCACACATTCTGGAACATTAGGCTAGTTTGGATAGACACATTGAAGCGTGCTGCCACAATACACTCACAGTTGACTTCTCTACTCAGTTGGATATTTGTAACATACATATTTTTTTCTTCAAAATAATGCTTCTTTTCAAGAATATGGATGGTATTAATCTGTATTTATTTTTAACATTAAAAAAAAATTATTGTCATAAAATACTTGATCATTATATCTCCCATGCCAGGTAAATAGGAGTTGGATGCAACTCGCACAACGGTCACCAGACACTGCTGCACAGCAATACTGCAAATTTTCTGGAAATTTAAATGTAGTTTTCCATACGTCATTTCGAATATTCATACATATATTCATCATGTATTACAGTGATGTCATCGTCCTTCGATTAGATGTCATCGTCCTTTGATGTGATGAAATCATCCTTAGATGTTTTCACACATTCTGGAACATTAGTCTAGTTTGGGTAAACACTTGAAGCGTGCTGCTAAAATACACTCGCAGTTGACAATCTCTACTCAGTTGGATATTTGTAACATACATATTTTTTTCTTCAAAATAATGCTTCTTTTCAATAATATGGCTGGTATTAATCTGTATTTGTTTTTAACTTTAAAAAAAAATGTATTGTCATGAAATACTTGATCATTGTATCTTCCATGCCAGGTAAATATGAGTTGGATGCAACTCGCATTGCTCAACACACAACATACACCAGACACTGCTGCACAGCAACACTGCCACTTTTTTGTACATTTAAATGTAGTTTTCCATACATCATTTCGAATATTCATACATATCCTTTTATTTATTTCAGTGATGTCATCGTCCTCTGATGTGATGTCATCGTCCTTTGATGTGATGTCATCGTCCTTTGATGTGATGTCATCGTCCTTTGATGTGATGTCTTCGTCCTTTGATGTGATGTCATCGTCCTTTGATGTTTTCACACATTCTGGAACATTAGGCTAGTTTGGATAGACACATTGAAGCGTGCTGCCACAATACACTCACAGTTGACTTCTCTACTCAGTTGGATATTTGTAACATCCATATTTTTTTCTTCAAAATAATGCTTCTTTTCAAGAATATATCTGGTATTGATCTGTAGTTGTTTTCAACTTTAAAAACAAATTATTGTCCTAACATACTTGATCATTGTATCTCCCATGCCAGGTAAATATGAGTTGGATGCAACTAGCATTGCTCAACACACAGCTTACCAACGGTCACCAGACACTGCTGCGCAGCAACACTGCCACTTTTCTGGACATTTAAATTTAGTTTTCCATACATCATTTCAAATATTTATACATATCCTTTTATTTATTTCAGTGGTGTCATCGTACTCTGATGTAATGTCTTCGTTCTATGATGTGATGTCATCATCATTTGATGTGATGTCATCGTCCTTTGATGTTGTCACACATTCTGGAACATTAGGCTAGTTTGGATAGATATATTGAAGCGTGCTGCCACAATACATTCACAGTTGACATCTCTACTAAGTTGGATATTTGTAACATACATATTTTTTTCTTCAAAATAATGCTTCTTTTCAAGAATATGGATGGTATTAATCTGTATTTGTTTTTAACATTAAAAAAATGTATTGTCATAAAATACTTGATCATTGTATCTCCCATGCCAGGTAAACAGGATTTGGATGCAACTCGCATTGCTCAACACACAGCTTCACAACGGTCACCAGACACTGCTGCACAGCAATACTGCAACTTTTCTGGACATTTAAATGTAGTTTTCCATACGTCATTTCGAATATTCATACATATATTCATCATGTATTACAGTGATGTCATTGTCCTTTGATGTGATGTCTTCGTCCTTTGATGTGATGTCATCGTCCTTTGATGTGATGTCATCATCTTTTGATGTTTTCACACATTCTGGAACATTAGTCTAGTTTGGATAGAAACATTGAAGCGTGCTGCCACAATACACTCACAGTTGACAATCTCTAATCAGTTGGATATTTGTAACATACATATTTTTTTTTTCAAAATAATGCTTCTTTTCAAGAATATGGCTGGTTTTAATCTGTATTTGTTTTTAACTTTAAAAAAAATGTCCTGTCATGAAATACTTGATCATTGTATCTCCCATGCCAGGTAAATATGAGTTGGATGCAACTCGCATTGCTCAACATACAACATACACCAGACACTGCTGCACAGCAACACTGCCACTTTTCTGTACATTTAAATTTAGTTTTCCATACATCATTTCGAATATTCATACATATCCCTTTATTTATTTCAGTGATGTCATCGTCCTCTGATGTGATGTCATCGTCCTTTGATGTGATGTCATCGTCCTTTGATGTGATGTCATCGTCCTTTAATGATATGTCATCGTCCTTTGATGTGATGTCATCGTCCTTTGATGTGATGACATCGTCCTTTGATGTTTTCACACATTCTGGAACATTAGGCTAGTTTGGATAGACACATTAAAGCGTGCTGCCACAATACACTCACAGTTGACAGTCTGTACTCAATTGGATATTTGTAACATACATATTTTTTTCCTCAAAATAATGCTTCTTTTCAAGAATATGGATGGTATTAATCTGTATTTGTTTTTAACTTTAAAAAAAAATTATTGTCATGAAATACTTGATGATTGTATCTCCTCTGCCAGGTAAATATGAGTTGGATGCAACTCGCATTGCTCAACACACAACATACACCAGACACTGCTGCACAGCAACACTGCCACTTTTCTGTACATTTAAATTTAGTTTTCCATACATCATTTTGAATATTCATACATATCCTTTTATTTATTTCAGTGATGTCATCGTCCTCTGATGTGATGTCATCGTCTTTTGATGTGATGTCATCGTCCTTTGATGTGATGTCATCGTCCTTTAATGTGATGTCATCGTCCTTTGATGTGATGTCTTCGTCCTTTGATGTGATGTCATCGTCCTTTGATGTTTTCAAACATTCTGGAACATTAGGCTAGTTTGGATAGACACATTGAAGCGTGCTGCCACAATACACTCACAGTTGACTTCTCTACTCAGTTGGATATTTGTAACATCCATATTTTTTTCTTCAAAATAATGCTTCTTTTCAAGAATATATCTGGTATTGATCTGTAGTTGTTTTCAACTTTAAAAACAAATTATTGTCTTAACATACTTGATCATTGTATCTCCCATGCCAGGTAAATATGAATTGGATGCAACTCGCATTGCTCAACACACAGCTTCACAATGTACACCAGACACTGCTGCACAGCAACACTGCTACTTTTCTGGACATTTAAATTTAGTTTTCCATACATCATTTTGAAAATTCATACATGCCTTTTCATGTATTACAGTGATGTCATCATCCTTTAATGATATGTCATCGTCCTTTGATGTGATGACATCGTCCTTTGATGTTTTCACACATTCTGGAACATTAGGCTCGTTTGGGTATACATTTGAAGCGTGCTGCTAAAATACACTCACAGTACACAATCTTTACTCAGTTGGATACATGTAACATACATATTTTTTTCTTCAAAATAATGCTTCTTTTCAAGAATATGGCTTGTATTGATCTGTATTTGTTTTTAACTTTAAAAAAAATGTATTGTCATGAAATACTTGATCATTGTATCTTCCATGCCAGGTAAATATGAGTTGGATGCAACTCGCATTGCTCAACACACAACATACACCAGACACTGCTGCACAGCAACACTGCCACTTTTTTGTACATTTAAATTTATTTTTCCATACATCATTTCGAATATTCATACATATCCTTTTATTTATTTCAGTGATGTCATCATCCTCTGATTTGATGTCATCGTCCTTTGATGTGATGTCATCGTCCTTTGATGTGATGTCATCGTCCTTTGATGTGATGTCATCGTCCTTTGATGTGATGACATCGTCCTTTGATGTTTTCACACATTCTGGAACATTAGGCTAGTTTGGATAGACACATTAAAGCGTGCTGCCACAATACACTCACAGTTGACAATCTGTACTCAGTTGGATATTTGTAACATACATATTTTTTTCTTCAAAATAATGCTTCTTTTCAAGAATATGGCTGGTACTAATCTTTTTGTGTTTTTAACTTTAAAAAAAAAAATTATTGTCATGAAATACTTGATGATTGTATCTCCTATGCCAGGTAAATATGAGTTGGATGCAACTCGCATTGCTCAACACACAACATACACCAGACACTGCTGCACAGCAACACTGCCACTTTTCTGTACATTTAAATTTAGTTTTCCATACATCATTTTGAATATTCATACATATCCTTTTATTTATTTCAGTGATGTCATCGTCCTCTGATGTGATGTCATCGTCCTTTGATGTGATGTCATCGTCCTTTGATGTGATGTCATCGTCCTTTAATGTGATGTCATCGTCCTTTGATGTTTTCACACATTCTGGAACATTAGGCTAGTTTGGATAGACACATTGAAGCGTGCTGCCACAATACACTCACAGTTGACTTCTCTACTCAGTTGGATATTTGTAACATCCATATTTTTTTCTTCAAAATAATGCTTCTTTTCAAGAATATATCTGGTATTGATCTGTAGTTGTTTTCAACTTTAAAAACAAATTATTGTCCTAACATACTTGATCATTGTATCGCCCATGCCAGGTAAATATGAGTTGGATGCAACTCGCATTGCTCAACACACAGCTTCACAATGTACACCAGACACTGCTGCACAGCAACACTGCTACTTTTCTGGACATTTAAATTTAGTTTTCCAAACATCATTTTCAAAATTCATACATGCCTTTTCATGTATTACAGTGATGTCATCATCCTTTAATGATATGTCATCGTCCTTTGATGTGATGACATCGTCCTTTGATGTTTTCACACATTCTGGAACATTAGGCTCGTTTGGGTATACATTTGAAGCGTGCTGCTAAAATACACTCACAGTACACAATCTTTACTCAGTTGGATATTTGTAACATGCATATATTTTTCTTCAAAATAATGTTTTTTTTCAAGAATATGGCTTGTATTGATCTGTATATCTTTATAACTATAAAAAAATGATTTTCATAACATACTTGATCATTGTATCTCCCATGCCAGGTAAATATGAGTTGGATGCAACTGGCATTGCTCAACACACAGCTTCACAACGGTCACCAGACACTGCTGCGCAGCAATACTGCCACTTTTCTGGACATTTAAATTTTGTTTTCCATACATCATTTCGAATATTCATACATATCCTTTTAAGTATGACAGTGATGTCATTGTCCTCTGATGTGATGTCATCGTCCTTTGATGTGATGTCATCGTCCTTTGATGTGATGTCATCGTCTTTTGATGTTTTCACACATTCTGGAACATTAGGCTAGTTTGGATAGACACATTAAAGCGTGCTGCCACAATACACTCACAGTTGACAATCTGTACTCAGTTGGATATTTGTAACATACATATTTTTTTCTTCAAAATAATGCTTCTTTTCAAGAATATGGCTGGTATTAATCTGTATTTGTTTTTAACTTTAAAAAAAAATTATTGTCATGAAATACTTGATGATTGTATCTCCTCTGCCAGGTAAATATGAGTTGGATGCAACTCGCATTGCTCAACACACAACATACACCAGACACTGCTGCACAGCAACACTGCCACTTTTCTGTACATTTAAATTTAGTTTTCCATACATCATTTTGAATATTCATACATATCCTTTTATTTAATTCAGTGATGTCATCGTCCTCTGATGTAATGTCATCGTCCTTTGATTTGATGTCATCGTCCTTTGATGTGATGTCATCGTCCTTTGATGTGATGTCATCGTCCTTTGGTGTTTTCACACATTCTGGAACAATAGCCTAGTTTGGATAGACACATTGAAGCATGCTGCCACAATACACTCACAGTTGACAATCTCTACTCAGTTGGATATTTGTAACATACATATTTTTTTCTTCAAAATAATGCTTCTTTTCAAGAATATGGTTTGTATTAATCTGTATTTGTTTTTAACTTTTAAAAAAATTATTGTCATAAAATACTTGATCATTGTATCTCCCATGCCAGGTAAATATGAGTTGGATGCAACAAGCATTGCTCAACACACAGCTTACCAACTGTCACCAGACACTGCTGCGCAGCAACACTGCCACTTTTCTGGACATTTAAATTTAGTTTTCCATACATTATTTCAAATATTTATACATATCCTTTTATTTATTTCAGTGGTGTCATCGTACTCTGATGTAATGTCTTCGTCCTATGATGTGATGTCATCATCATTTGATGTGATGTCATCGTCCTTTGATGTTGTCACACATTCTGGAACATTAGGCTAGTTTGGATCGATATATTGAAGCGTGCTGCCACAATACACTCACAGTTGACATCTCTACAAAGTTGGATATTTGTAACATACATATTTTTTTCTTCAAAATAATGCTTCTTTTCAAGAATATGGATGGTATTAATCTGTATTTGTTTTTAACATTAAAAAAATGTATCGTCATAAAATACTTGATCATTGTATCTCCCATGCCAGGTAAATATGAGTTGGATGCAACTCGCATTGCTCAACACACAGCTTCACAATGTACATCAGACACTGCTGCACAGCAACACTGCCACTTTTCTTGACATTTAAATTTAGTTTTCCATACATCATTTTGAAAATTCATACATGTCTTTTCATGTATTACAGTGATGTCATCATCCTTTAATGATATGTCATCGTCCTTTGATGTGATGACATCGTCCTTTGATGTTTTCACACATTCTGGAACATTGGGCTCGTTTGGGTATACATTTGAAGCGTGCTGCTAAAATACACTCACAGTACACAATCTTTACTCAGTTGGATATTTGTAACATGCATATATTTTTCTTCAAAATAATGATTCTTTTCAAGAATATGGCTTGTATTGATCTGTATATCTTTATAACTATAAAAAAATGATTTTCATAACATACTTGATCATTGTATCTCCCATGCCAGGTAAATATGAGTTGGATGCAACTGGCATTGCTCAACACACAGCTTCACAACGGTCACCAGACACTGCTGCGCAGCAATACTGCCACTTTTCTGGACATTTAAATTTTGTTTTCCATACGTCATTTTGAATATTCATACATATCCTTTTAAGTATGACAGTGATGTCATCGTCCTTTGATGTGATGTCATCGTCCTTTGATATAATGTCTTCGTCCTTTGATGTGATGTCATCGTCCTTTGATGTGATGTCATCGTCTTTTGATGTTTTCACAAATTCTGGAACATTAGGCTAGTTTGGATAGACACATTAAAGCGTGCTGCCACAATACACTCACAGTTGACAATCTGTACTCAGTTGGATATTTGTAACATACATATTTTTTTCTTCAAAATAATGCTTCTTTTCAAGAATATGGCTGGTATTAATCTGTATTTGTTTTTAACTTTAAAAAAAAATTATTGTCATGAAATACTTGATGATTGTATCTCCTCTGCCATGTAAATTTGAGTTGGATGCAACTCGCATTGCTCAACACACACCATACACAAGACACTGCTGCACAGCAACACTGCCACTTTTCTGGACATTTAAATTTAGTTTTCCATACATCATTTTGAATATTCATACATATCCTTTTATTTATTTCAGTGATGTCATCGTCCTCTGATGTGATGTCATCGTCCTTTGATGTGATGTCATCGTCCTTTGATGTTTTCACACATTCTGGAACATTAGGCTAGTTTGGATAGACACATTGAAGCGTGCTGCCACAATACACTCACAGTTGACTTCTCTACTCAGTTGGATATTTGTAACATCCATATTTTTTTCTTCAAAATAATGCTTCTTTTCAAGAATATATGTGGTATTGATCTGTAGTTGTTTTCAACTTTAAAAACAAATTATTGTCTTAACATACTTGATCATTGTATCTCCCATGCCAGGTAAATATGAGTTGGATGCAACTCGCATTGCTCAACACACAGCTTCACAATGTACACCAGACACTGCTGCACAGCAAAACTGCTACTTTTCTGGACATTTAAATTTAGTTTTCCATACATCATTTTGAAAATTCATACATGCCTTTTCATGTATTACAGTGATGTCATAATCCTTTAATGATATGTCATCGTCCTTTGATGTGATGTCATCGTCCTTTGATGTGATGACATCGTCCTTTGATGTTTTCACACATTCTGGAACATTAGGCTAGTTTGGGTATACATTTGAAGCGTGCTGCTAAAATACACTCACAGTACACAATCTTTACTCAGTTGGATATTTGTAACATACATATATTTTTCTTCAAAATAATGCTTCTTTTCAAGAATATGGCTGGTATTGATCGGTATATCTTCATAACTATAAAAAAATGATTTTCATAACATACTTGATCATTGTATCTCCCATGGCAGGTAAATATGAGTTGAATGCAACTGGCATTGCTCAACACACAGCTTCACAACGGTCACCAGACACTGCTGCACAGCAACACTGCCATTTTTCTGGACATTTAAATTTAGTTTTCCATACATCATTTTGAATATTCATACATATCCTTTTAAGTATGACAGTGATGTCATCGTCCTTTGATGTGAAGTCATCGTCCTTTGATGTGATGACATCGTCCTTTGATGTGATGACATCGTCCTTTGGGTTAGGGTTAGGGTTAGGGTTAGGGTTAGGGTTAATGATGTTGTCACACATTCTGGAACATTAGGCTAGTTTGGATAGACACATTGAAGCGTGCTGCCACAGTACACTCACAGTTGACTTCTCTACTCAGTTGGATATTTGTAACATACATATTTTTTTCTTCAAAATAATGCTTCTTTTCAAGAATATGGATGGTATTAATCTGTATTTATTTTTAACATTAAAAAAAATTTATTGTCATAAAATACTTGATCATTATATCTCCCATGCCAGGTAAAGAGGAGTTGGATGCAACTCGCACAACGGTCACCAGACACTGCTGCACAGCAATACTGCAAATTTTCTGGACATTTAAATGTAGTTTTCCATACGTCATTTCGAATATTCATACATATATTCATCATGTATTACAGTGATGTCATCGTCCTTCGATTAGATGTCATCGTCCTTTGATGTGATGAAATCATCCTTAGATGTTTTCACACATTCTGGAACATTAGTCTAGTTTGGGTAAACACTTGAAGCGTGCTGCTAAAATACACACGCAGTTGACAATCTCTACTCAGTTGGATATTTGTAACATACATATTTTTTTCGTCAAAATAATGCTTCTTTTCAATAATATGGCTGGTATTAATCTGTATTTGTTTTTAACTTTAAAAAAAAATGTATTGTCATGAAATACTTGATCATTGTATCTTCCATGCCAGGTAAATATGAGTTGGATGCAACTCGCATTGCTCAACACACAACATACACCAGACACTGCTGCACAGCAACACTGCCACTTTTTTGTACATTTAAATGTAGTTTTCCATACATCATTTCGAATATTCATACATATCCTTTTATTTATTTCAGTGATGTCATCGTCCTCTGATGTGATGTCATCGTCCTTTGATGTGATGTCATCGTCCTTTGATGTGATGTCATCGTCCTTTGATGTGATGTCATCGTCCTTTGATGTTTTCACACATTCTGGAACATTAGGCTAGTTTGGATAGACACATTGAAGCGTGCTGCCACAATACACTCACAGTTGACTTCTCTACTCAGTTGGATATTTGTAACATCCATATTTTTTTCTTCAAAATAATGCTTCTTTCCAAGAATATATCTGATATTGATCTGTAGTTGTTTTTAACTTTAAAAACAAATTATTGTCTTAACATAATTGATCTGCCATGCCACGTAAATATGAGTTGGATGCAAATCGCATTGCTCAACAGACAGCTTCACAATGTACACCAGACACTGCTGCACAGCAACACTGCCACTTTTCTGGACATTTAAATTTAGTTTTCCATTCATAATTATGAACATTCATACATGCCTTTTCATGTATTACAGTGATGTCATCATCCTTTAATGATATGTCATCGTCCTTTGATGTGATGTCATCGTCCTTTGATGTGATGACATCGTCCTTTGATGTTTTCACACATTCTGGAACATTAGGCTAGTTTGGATAGACACATTAAAGCGTGCTGCCACAATACACTCACAGTTGACAATCTGTACTCAGTTGGATATTTGTAACATACATATTTTTTTCTTCAAAATAATGCTTCTTTTCAAGAATATGGATGGTATTAATCTGTATTTGTTTTTAACTTTAAAAAAAAATTATTGTCATGAAATACTTGATGATTGTATCTCCTCTGCCAGGTAAATATGAGTTGGATGCAACTCGCATTGCTCAACACACAACATACACCAGACACTGCTGCACAGCAACACTGCCACTTTTCTGTACATTTAAATTTAGTTTTCCATACATCATTTTGAATATTCATACATATCCTTTTATTTATTTCAGTGATGTCATCGTCCTCTGATGTGATGTCATCGTCCTTTGATGTGATGTCATCGTCCTTTAATGTGATGTCATCGTCCTTTGATGTGATGTCTTCGTCCTTTGATGTGATGTCATCGTCCTTTGATGTTTTCACACATTCTGGAACATTAGGCTAGTTTGGATAGACACATTGAAGCGTGCTGCCACAATACACTCACAGTTGACTTCTCTACTCAGTTGGATATTTGTAACATCCATATTTTTTTCTTCAAAATAATGCTTCTTTTCAAGAATATATCTGGTATTGATCTGTAGTTGTTTTCAACTTTAAAAACAAATTATTGTCTTAACATACTTGATCATTGTATCTCCCATGCCAGGTAAATATGAGTTGGATGCAACTCGCATTGCTCAACACACAGCTTCACAATGTACACCAGACACTGCTGCACAGCAACACTGCTACTTTTCTGGACATTTAAATTTAGTTTTCCATACATCATTTTGAAAATTCATACATGCCTTTTCATGTATTACAGTGATGTCATCATCCTTTAATGATATGTCATCGTCCTTTGATGTGATGACATCGTCCTTTGATGTTTTCACACATTCTGGAACATTAGGCTCGTTTGGGTATACATTTGAAGCGTGCTGCTAAAATACACTCACAGTACACAATCTTTACTCAGTTGGATATTTGTAACATACATATTTTTTTCTTCAAAATACTGCTTCTTTTCAAGAATATGGCTTGTATTGATCTGTATTTGTTTTTAACTTTAAAAAAAAATTTATTGTCATGAAATACTTGATCATTGTATCTTCCATGCCAGGTAAATATGAGTTGGATGCAACTCGCATTGCTCAACACACAACATACACCAGACACTGCTGCACAGCAACACTGCCACTTTTTTGTACATTTAAATGTAGTTTTCCATACATCATTTCGAATATTCATACATATCCTTTTATTTATTTCAGTGATGTCATCGTCCTCTGATGTGATGTCATCGTCCTTTGATGTAATGTCATCATCCTTTGATGTGATGTCATCGTCCTTTGATGTGATGTCATCGTCCTTTGATGTTTTCACACATTCTGGAACATTAGGCCTGTTTGGATAGACACATTGAAGCGTGCTGCCACAATACACTCACAGTTGACAATCTCTACTCAGTTGGATATTTGTAACATACATATTTTTTTCTTCAAAATAATGCTTCTTTTCAAGAATATGGCTGGTACTAATCTTTTTGTGTTTTTAACTTTAAAAAAAAAATTATTGTCATGAAAAACTTGATGATTGTATCTCCTATGCCAGGTAAATATGAGTTGGATGCAACTCGCATTGCTCAACACACAACATACACCAGACACTGCTGCGCAGCAACACTGCCACTTTTCTGGACATTTAAATTTAGTTTTCCATACATCATTTCAAATATTTATACATATCCTTTTATTTATTTCAGTGGTGTCATCGTACTCTGATGTAATGTCTTCGTTCTATGATGTGATGTCATCATCATTTGATGTGATGTCATCGTCCTTTGATGTTGTCACACATTCTGGAACATTAGGCTAGTTTGGATAGATATATTGAAGCGTGCTGCCACAATACACTCACAGTTGACATCTCTACTAAGTTGGATATTTGTAACATACATATTTTTTTCTTCAAAATAATGCTTCTTTTCAAGAATATGGATGGTATTAATCTGTATTTGTTTTTAACATTAAAAAAATGTATTGTCATAAAATACTTGATCATTGTATCTCCCATGCCAGGTAAACAGGATTTGGATGCAACTCGCATTGCTCAACACACAGCTTCACAACGGTCACCAGACACTGCTGCACAGCAATACTGCAACTTTTCTGGACATTTAAATGTAGTTTTCCATACGTCATTTCGAATATTCATACATATATTCATCATGTATTACAGTGATGTCATTGTCCTTTGATGTGATGTCTTCGTCCTTTGATGTGATGTCATCGTCCTTTGATGTGATGTCATCATCTTTTGATGTTTTCACACATTCTGGAACATTAGTCTAGTTTGGATAGAAACATTGAAGCGTGCTGCCACAATACACTCACAGTTGACAATCTCTAATCAGTTGGATATTTGTAACATACATATTTTTTTTTTCAAAATAATGCTTCTTTTCAAGAATATGGCTGGTTTTAATCTGTATTTGTTTTTAACTTTAAAAAAAATGTCCTGTCATGAAATACTTGATCATTGTATCTCCCATGCCAGGTAAATATGAGTTGGATGCAACTCGCATTGCTCAACATACAACATACACCAGACACTGCTGCACAGCAACACTGCCACTTTTCTGTACATTTAAATTTAGTTTTCCATACATCATTTCGAATATTCATACATTATTTATTTCAGTGATGTCATCGTCCTCTGATGTGATGTCATCGTCCTTTGATGTGATGTCATCGTCCTTTGATGTGATGTCATCGTCCTGTTATGTGATGTCATCATCTTTTGATTTGATGTCATCGTCCTATGATGTGGTGTCATCGTCCTTTGATGTTTTCACACATTCTGGAACATTAGGCTAGTTTGGATAGACACATTGAAACGTGCTGCCACAATACACTCACAGTTGACAATCACTACTCAGTTGGATATTTGTAACAAACATATTTTTTCTTCAAAATAATGTTTCTTTTCAAGAACATGGCTGGTATTAATCTGTATTTGTTTTTAACTTTAAAAAAAATGTACTGTCATGAAATACTTGATCATTGTATCTCCCATGCCAGGTAAACATGAGTTGGATGCAAATCGCATTGCTCAACACACAACATACACCAGACACTGCTGCACAGCAACACTGCCACTTTTCTGGACATTTAAATTTAGTTTTCCATACATCATTTCGAATATTTATACATATCCTTTTATTTATTTCAGTGATGTCATCGTACTCTGATGTAATGTCTTCGTCCTGTAGGGGTTCTACTTCTGTAGGTTTTGGTTATTAGCAAAATAATTAATAAATAATAATATAATTATTAATATTAATAAAGATTATCAATAAACATCAATAATAAACGGGGCACCACCCTGGAATCAGGGACCAATGACCAAAACGTTAATATAGTCTCATTATATATGTTAAACTATCAATTTGGAATGTTGATTAATAATTAAATTAATAACTATAACCAAAATAGATAGTAAAGGTTGAAGGATATCGGAGTTCTTGACATAGCAGAGGTTGGCAGTATTCACTCTTGTGCAACATTAAAGAGACCAGCGTGTATATTCCACAAACATTTATTTACAAGATAATAAAGGTTCAAAACACAATATTAATCTAACTAAATAACTAAACAAACCAAACAAAGTGTGTGTGTGTGTGTGTGTGTGTGTGAGAGAGAGGGGGGGGAGACAAGATGGGTTCTTGTCTCAAAATGTCTGTATGGCCTACAAACAAAATGGCGGGCACTGTAAAACTACAAAGATGGCTGAATCAAAGATGGCGGAATCAAAGATGGCCATCAGCATGTCATCACATGACCTCTTTGTTCTTCAGAACACATGTGCTCAGGAAGGACAGAGAGGGGGGGTGATGTGGGGTTAAGATTATCTGAAGCTGTATGTTTATGTTTAACTAATTCACAGTTTCTGTTTGTGATCTTTATGTGTGTTAGATATGCAGTGGGTTAGAAAAGATGGTTAGTTGCATGCAAGACCTTGTCTATGTGAAGCATAAACTAAACACATCAGATGTGGCAAAGCCACTTACCCAAAAATCAAATACAGATATATCACCACAGTCAAACTCAATGAATAACATTAAACCAAATCAATACAAGTACTTTCTAGAAATCAAAGTTGAACAGTCTTGCTCAGCCCTGTGCAATTGCTAATGCTAAGGCCCAGTACGTTACCAATCCATGGAAGAAAAGGGTTTGTGATTCCATGTGTTGAAGTTGTGGTTCCAAGTCAAAGAGGTCGTCTTTGCTGTTAGTTTGGTGCTAACTTCTTTGCTTGATAGCTTGAAGTTAGCTGGTGAAAAGGGCAGAGCACTCGCGTCGTCTCCCTTTTGGTTCCTTGTGGCTATGTCTGTTTCCTAACAGGACATAGAATCAGAGAGCAGAGCTGCTTCCGGTCTGGAGCACAGCAGCTCACCTCAAACAGGTCAGCTTGTTGAGGAGAATGAGTAGAAAGAGGTCGAAAGAGAAGGAACAAAGGACATTCCTCTGGTTTTGTTCTGTGTGATTTTCACACCTCTGGGTGAAATGTTACTGTAGCCAATGAGGACTGAGATGAGTCCTGTGGTCAAGGATCAGGTTACTGATTTCATGAGGTCACTTGAAACCAGCCAGATGCTGGGTCCCTACAGTCCTATGATGTGATGTCATCATCATTTGATGTGATGTCATCGTCCTTTGATGTTGTCACACATTCTGGAACATTAGGCTAGTTTGGATAGATATATTGAAGCGTGCTGCCACAATACACTCACAGTTGACATCTCTACTAAGTTGGATATTTGTAACATACATATTTTTTTCTTCAAAATAATGCTTCTTTTCAAGAATATGGATGGTATTAATCTGTATTTGTTTTTAACATTAAAAAAAATGTATTGTCATAAAATACTTGATCATTGTATCTCCCATGCCAGGTAAACAGGAGTTGGATGCAACTCGCATTGCTCAACACACAGCTTCACAACGGTCACCAGACACTGCTGCACAGCAATACTGCAACTTTTCTGGACATTTAAATGTAGTTTTCCATACGTCATTTTGAATATTCATACATATATTCATCATGTATTACAGTGATGTCATCGTCCTTTGATGTGATGTCATCGTCCTTTGATGTGATGTCTTCGTCCTTTGATGTGATGTCATCGTCCTTTGATGTGATGTCATCGTCCTTTGATGTTTTCACACATTCTGGAACAATAGCCTAGTTTGGATAGACACATTGAAGCATGCTGCCACAATACACTCACAGTTGACAATCTCTACTCAGTTGGATATTTGTAACATACATATTTTTTTCTTCAAAATAATGCTTCTTTTCAAGAATATGGTTTGTATTAATCTGTATTTGTTTTTAACTTTTAAAAAAATTATTGTCATAAAATATTTGATCATTGTATCTCCCATGCAAGGTAAATATGAGTTGGATGCAACTAGCATTGCTCAACACACAGCTTACCAACGTACACCAGACACTGCTGCACAGCAACACTGCCACTTTTCTGTACATTTAAATTTAGTTTTCCATACATCATTTCGAATATTCATACATATCCCTTTATTTATTTCAGTGATGTCATCGTCCTCTGATGTGATGTCATCGTCCTTTGATGTGATGTCATCGTCCTTTGATGTGATGTCATCATCTTTTGATTTGATGTCATCGTCCTTTGATGTGATGTCATCGTCCTTTGATGTTTTCACACATTCTGGAACAATAGCCTAGTTTGGATAGACACATTGAAGCATGCTGCCACAATACACTCACAGTTGACAATCACTACTCAGTTGGATATTTGTAACATACATATTTTTTCTTCAAAATAATGTTTCTTTTCAAGAACATGGCTGGTATTAATCTGTATTTGTTTTAACTTTAAAGGTCTCATATTATGCTCATTTCCAGGTTAATAGCTGTATTTTAATGTTGCACTAGAACATGTTTACATGCTGCAATGTTCAAAAACCCCTTTATTCTTCTCATAGTGTCTCTCTCACTCAGCCTGCATTTAGCCTCTGTCTGAGAGATCCTGATTTACAGCCTGTCTCCTCCCACTCTGCTCTGATTGGTCAGCGTTTCTGTCAATCAAACGTCCTCAACACAGAGTCACTGAGCTCAGCTCTGCTCTCACAGAGAGAGAGGGAGAAGCAGCTAGAATAGAGCTTATAAACCACTTTAAAGTTTATAAACCAGAAACTTCACCCAGCGCACGTTACCGGAGGAATCTGATCAGAAATCGGCGACACATGATCAACATCTGCGGTCCAGACTCCAGGTTCTCCTGACGGTTTCTCTCAGGTAAATAATACTATTTATAGCTCTGTTAGCTCAGTGTTTACCTTCTGCATCAACTCTGTAAACCGTAAACACACACTCTGTTTTACGTCTGTCTTTACAGATCCATCTGTGAGAAATGACCGACAGAATCATCCCAGAGGAGAGCAGACAGCTGTGGGCAGATGGGAGATACAGAGCTAACCCGTTAGCATGTAGCTAACCCGTTAGCATGTAGCTACATGCTACCGCTATGAGACGGTGTGTAAACACAGCGACCATCAGGGTGGAAAATAGAAGATGTGAAACAGTAGGCAGTTCATTATTTCTGCTAAAAGATAAATGTATGGAAGATCAGAGTAATGGTATATTATTTACAGTAGTAGCTGTCTCTGTGTTACCATGACTACAGGCCACCGCAGCTTAGCTTACTGTAGTTTACCAGAGCTGAAGACTTTCTCCTGTACCATGTCAACATAACTAACTAACAGGTGAGATGATTACAAATGCTGTGAATAATTAATATTGTCATCTGTCTACTCAAATAAAGTTTGACTGTGAAACAGAAATGTGTTGTGTTGCTTACAGTCACTACTACCTGTACTCTTCTACATGCATGACATCAAATATATATAATATATAAATATCAGCTGTTTAAACAGTGTAATTACATAAAGCCTTGTGAAAGAACATGTTATATTTAGATGATGGGAGTACATGAAGCCTGTTCTGCTGGTTCTTGCAGACTAACAGTAGGAGCTACTTTGCTCAAGTTCGGTTGAGGAGGAGAGACAGTGACGCGCTGTGGGGCGGGGTCAGCTACTGAAGGTTCTCTCTGGTTCCACCAGGAAACCCTTATATGGCTAATTTTCTAATGACGTCAGAAGAAAAGGAAAAAAAGTAAAGTGATTTTCTGCACCCATTTCCAGACAAACGGAGCAGGAGAAAAAGAGAGAGGATGGTCTTTTATGATACTATGGTGACTTGTAGACACACTGGGGACAGATATTGATGTTTAAAAGACATGGAAAAGTGCATTTTGCATAATAGGTGTCCTTTAAAAAAAAATTGTCATGAAATACTTGTTCATTGTATCTCCCATGCCAGGTAAATATGAGTTGGATGCAACTCGCATTGCTCAACACACAGCTTACCAACGTACACCAGACACTGCTGCACAGCAACACTGCCACTTTTCTGGACATTTAAATTTAGTTTTCCACACGTCATTTTAAATATTCATACATATCCTTTTATATGTTACAGTGATGTCATCGTCCTTTGATGTGATGTCATCGTCCTTTGATGTGATGTCATCATCCTTGGATGTGATGTCATTGTCCTTTATATGTTTTCACACATTCTGGAACATTAGGCTAGTTTGGATAGACACATTGAAGCGTGCTGCCACAATACACTCACAGTTGACAATCTCTACTCAGTTGGATATTTGTAACATACATATTTTTTTCTTCAAAATAATGTTTCTTTTCAAGAATATGGCTGGTATTAATCTGTATTTGTTTTTAACTTTTAAAAAAGTTATTGTCATGAAATACTTGATCATTGTATCTCCCATGCCAGGTAAATATGAGTTGGATGCAACTAGCATTGCTCAACACACAGCTTCACAACGAACACCAGACACTGCTGCACAGCAACACTGCCACTTTTCTGGACATTTAAATTGAGTTTTCCATACGTCATTTTGAATATTCATACATATCCTTTTAAGTATGACAGTGATGTCATCGTCCTTTGATGTGATGTCATCGTCCTTTGATGTGATGTCATCGTCCTTTGATGTGATGTCATCATCCTTGGATGTGATGTCATTGTCCTTTATATGTTTTCACACATTCTGGAACATTAGGCTAGTTTGGATAGACACATTGAAGCGTGCTGCCACAATACACTCACAATTGACATCTCTACTCAGTTGGATATTTGTAACATACATAGTTTTTTCTTCAAAATAATGCTTCTTTTCAAGAATATGGCTGGTTTTAATCTGTATTTGTTTTAACTTTAAAAATTAATATTGTCATGAAATACTTGATCATTGTATCTCCCATGCCAGGTAAATATGAGTTGGATGCAACTCGCATTGCTCAACACACAGCTTCACAACGAACACCAGACACTGCTGCACAGCAACACTGCCACTTTTCTGGAAATTTAATTTAGTTTTCCATACGTCATTTTGAATATTCATACATGTCCTTTTATGTATTACAGTGATGTCATCGTCCTTTGATGTGATGTCATCGTCCTTTGATGTGATGTCATTGTCCATTAATGTTGTCACACATTCTGGAACATTAGGCTAGTTTGGGTAGACACTGAAGCGTGCTGCTACAATACACTCACAGTTGACAATCTCTACTCAGTTGGATATTTGTAACATACAATTTTTTTTCTTCAAAATAATGCTTCTTTTCAAGAATATGGCTGGTATAAATCTGTATTTCTTTATAACTTTAAAAAAAATGATTGTCATAACATACTTTTTAACTGGAGGGGATCTTGATAAAAGGGGACTATCTAACTTGGTCTAGCGTGAACATCAAAAACAAATGCTTAAAGAACATTATATTGGCAGAAGGCATTTATTCTGCTTAATTTTCCTTATGGCTTCTGAGGTTTCTTCATCAGCCTCGATTTTTAGCATTACTTGATTCAGACATAAAACAAATATGCTTCACACACCCCGCTGACGGGTAATGTTTTCTATCTTCTTGGCTTTTTTTCTCCTTCTACTTCTTTAAATACCTTTTCTTCTTCTCCACTGAAGAATAGGAGCAATCTGATTCTGAGTCTGAATCTTTCTTGAACTTCCTCTTCTTCTTCTTCTTCTTCTTCTTCTTCTTCTTTCTCTCAATTGAAGAATCACAGCTATCTGAGTCTGACCTGGAGTGAGATTCTGAGTCTTGTAAGGAGATTACAGTATTAGAAGTTGTCCCCTTCTCGCCATCTTCACTGCAGTGATTTCCTTTTTGGAGACCAAATAAAACAAGTGGGGTATTTATCAATTACTATCAAATTCATGCAAAAGCTACGGAGGCAAGGGATGGCAGTCCACTAGATCGACTTCATAGTTTTACACATATTGTACACTCAAATGACAACAAAGTCCCGGCGGCCCGTAATGTTAGCATTTCGTTATAACTGAAGGTAGCAGTAGTACAGCTGTGTACAGTTTAGACGGTGAATAAATGCTATAACTCCTCAAGACCCAAGCCAAGTTCCTGTGTCTTGCTGCCACCTGCTGATAAAGGGCAGAGGTTAGTCCAGGAGTTATCGACAACTTCGACCCAGGGTCACTAAGGTGGGCTGTTAAGGTGGACCAACTATTTTCAATGTGATAAGCGGCTGCTGAGTAAAGTGTGACACCTAGAGGTGAAGTTTGGTATATCGGTCTGGTCCGGTGTTGAGGCTTAATATCAAACCAGTTTTCCAGGTTTTACACCAGCCCAATTCTAGTTTTATGGTTTATGGTCTACATGCTTCATGGGTAGAAAATCACATGATGGCGTATTTGCTCAGACTTTAAAGGGGAACTACACCCATTTTCAAAATTCATACATGTTATTGCTATGGTCTAAGACAGTCCAAAGAATATAAGTAAAGTTAACAACTCCAAATCCAAAAAGTAGAGTGCTAAAAATCAAACTTGTGATATCATAGTGTATAAAGTGTGGATCTGCTCCATAGTCAATGAATTGGGAAATATGTTATAGAGACAGAGCGCATTTAAGGCCCGCCCACACCGAAGGGGAAAACAGTTAATAGCTCTCCATTGACTTTGTATTGCGTGAAGGTGCCTCTTTGACTATTCCCTCTGCTAGCAAACGGCAGAAACATGCCTAAATGCTGCTGTGTGGTGGGATGGCACTGACAACAGGTTAAAGAACCCAGAACTAAGTTTTTAAAAGCTGCAGAACTGAAAACAAATGATGATACAGGCAATGCGACTTGAGGCATCAGCAGGAAGAATAGGAAGACTGTGGGATCCTGACACTCAGTAGGCCTAACGTCAAGCGTGCAGCAAACATGTTGTCCAAATATCAGTTTTAGTCTAACTCTATTTCTGTAAGTTAAGCTAAAGCATTTAGACTATATGCAACTTGTGTTACAGTGGAATGTGGATAAATCAGAAAGCTATGCATTATCATGTTTGCAAGTGCCTTAACTAACTAACTAACTGCTAACACATAGCTAACATTAGCTTGCTAACAGCTAACTTCATCATCTTCATCCATCTTCATTTGAGTTTTAAACTGCACCCTGCTACACATCAGATGCTCAAATAATCCTTTGACATGCTGAGATCTGATGTTTTTAGCTAGCTAGCTAACTACAAGCATCGTGTTAGCGTTTCAGCCCTTGGTTGCATATTGAGGCACAGATTGTTTTCCCCTCCGCTGGGCATGATTTTCAGAGTATTGATAGATAGTTTAGTATAGATAATGTAAGATTAGATTTATTTTATACAGTATACATATGGTATTCTGCTCCTTAAGTTGGATCTGGAACTATATAATATGGCGCACCTTACTTGCTTGTAAGGTGAGTGATGATTAAGACTGACGGAGTGATATGAAGTAAGAAGTGATGTTCCACCTTTAGGTTATCGGTGTGCAATTGTCCTACGTTGAGTTGAGACATTAAAGTGGATCCTGTTGCACAGACGGAGCTCTCCCCGTGCTCTTGCTTTACCCACAGCCCTACAGTAGTTTAATTCAGTAACAAGTACGTTTCGAGTTAAGACAACGAGAAGCCTGCCTTACACTAACACCGAGAGCAGCCAGGGGAATGTTGTGAGTTTATAGGTACAGTTTCACAACTGAGAAAACTACAACAGAATAAAGATCATTTGGGTATAAAAAGGAAAACAAACTTTCTGTGGGACCACACAATCAGTCTCCCATTCTTTGTCTATGTAGCAGCTCCACACTTTGTACCCTATGACATCACCAGTTTGAGACTTACTTCTCTGGTTTCTGGCTCTGAGAGAGAAGAGCTCATGGTTACACATACTGATTGAACTTTCCAAGGCTATGGAGATAACTGTTCATCATTTAGGTGGCGTTTACCTTTAAGGAGAGCTAGGCCCGACCCATCCATATTATTCCTCTGGTGTAAGGTAGGGATGCTCATTTTGAAAAACATTCTCAACCGATAACCGAACCTCGTTAACCGATCATTAACCGTTAACCGACAAGATTAGTGCCTCGCATACAGCGGTGCGCCAGCTGCAGGAGCACAACAGAAGACTGAGTCTCCAGTTCACCGTCAGGAGAGTTACTGTAGCAGCCACGGTGCTGCGTTCACTGTCCCCAGTTCACCGTCAGGACAGTTACTGTAGCAGCCACGGTGCTGCGTTCACTGTCCCCGGTTCACCGTCAGGAGAGTTACTGTAGCAGCCACGATGCTGCGTTCACTGTCCCCGGTTCACCTTCAGGAGAGTTACTGTAAGCAGCCACGGTGCTGCGTTCACTGTCCCCAGTTCACCGTCAGGAGAGTTACTGTAGCAGCCACGGTGCTGCGTTCACTGTCCCCAGTTCACCGTCAGGACAGTTACTGTAGCAGCCACGGTGCTGCGTTCACTGTCCCCAGTTCACCGTCAGGAGAGTTACTGTAGCAGCCACGGTGCTGCGTTCACTGTCCCCAGTTCACCGTCAGGAGAGTTACTGTAGCAGCCACGGTGCTGCGTTCACTGTCCCCAGTTCACCGTCAGGAGAGTTACTGTAGCAGCCACGGTGCTGCGTTCACTGTCCCCAGTTCACCGTCAGGAGAGTTACTGTAGCAGCCACGGTGCTGCGTTCACTGTCTACAGTTCACCGTCAGGAGAGTTACGGAAGCAGCCACGGTGCTGCGTTCACTGTCTACAGTTCACCGTCAGGAGAGTTACGGAAGCAGCCACGGTGCTGCGTTCACTGTCCCCAGTTCACCGTCAGGAGAGTTACTGTAGCAGCCACGGTGCTGCGTTCACTGTCCAGTTCACCGTCAGGAGAGTTACGGAAGCAGCCACGGTGCTGCGTTCACTGTCCCCAGTTCACCGTCAGGAGAGTTACGGAAGCAGCCACGGTGCTGCGTTCACTGTCCCAGTTCACCGTCAGGAGAGTTACTGAGCAGCCACGGTGCTGCGTTCACTGTCTCCAGTTCACCGTCAGGAGAGTTACGGAAGCAGCCACGGTGCTGCGTTCACTGTCCCCAGTTCACCGTCAGGAGAGTTACTGTAGCAGCCACGGTGCTGCGTTCACTGTCCCCAGTTCACCGTCAGGAGAGTTACTGTAGCAGCCACGTGCTGCGTTCACTGTCCCCAGTTCACCGTCAGGAGAGTTACGGAAGCAGCCACGGTGCTGCGTTCACTGTCCCCAGTTCACCGTCAGGAGAGTTACTGTAGCAGCCACGGTGCTGCGTTCACTGTCCAGTTCACCGTCAGGAGAGTTACGGAAGCAGCCACGGTGCTGCGTTCACTGTCCAGTTCACCGTCAGGAGAGTTACGGAAGCAGCCACGGTGCTGCGTTCACTGTCTCCAGTTCACCGTCAGGAGAGTTACGGAAGCAGCCACGGTGCTGCGTTCACTGTCCCCAGTTCACCGTCAGGACAGTTACTGTAGCAGCCACGGTGCTGCGTTCACTGTCCCCAGTTCACCGTCAGGAGAGTTACTGTAGCAGCCACGATGCTGCGTTCACTGTCTCCAGTTCACCATCGGGAGAGTTACTATAGCAGCCACGGTGCTGCGTTCACTGTCCCCAGTTCACCGTCAGGAGAGTTACTGTAGCAGCCACGGTGCTGCGTTCACTGTCTCCAGTTCACCGTCAGGAGAGTTACGGAAGCAGCCACGGTGCTGCGTTCACTGTCTCCAGTTCACCGTCAGGAGAGTTACGGAAGCAGCCACGGTGCTGCGTTCACTGTCTCCAGTTCACCGTCAGGAGAGTTACGGAAGCAGCCACGGTGCTGCGTTCACTGTCCCCAGTTCACCGTCAGGACAGTTACTGTAGCAGCCACGGTGCTGCGTTCACTGTCCCCGGTTCACCTTCAGGAGAGTTACGGAAGCAGCCACGGTGCTGCGTTCACTGTCCCCAGTTCACCGTCAGGAGAGTTACTGTAGCAGCCACGGTGCTGCGTTCACTGTCCCCAGTTAACCGTCAGGAGAGTTACGGAAGCAGCCACGGTGCTGCGTTCACTGTCTTCAGTTCACCGTCAGGAGAGTTACTGAAGCAGCCACGGTGCTGCGTTCACTGTCTCCAGTTCACCGTCAGGAGAGTTACTATAGCAGCCACGGTGCTGCGTTCACTGTCCCCAGTTCACCGTCAGGAGAGTTACTGTAGCAGCCACGTGCTGCGTTCACTGTCCCCAGTTCACCGTCAGGACAGTTACTGTAGCAGCCACGGTGCTGCGTTCACGTCCCCAGTTCACCGTCAGGAGAGTTACTGTAGCAGCCACGGTGCTGCGTTCACTGTCTCCAGTTCACCGTCAGGGAGCGTTAACTTAGCAGCTACGATGCTGCGTGTAGTGTCGCGGACATGCAGCCACTTTCCCAGTAAAAGACTCCTCCACACATTTAGTTTAGTTTAGCAGGTTGTCAGCTGTGTGTCTGCTGTACACTCTGTCAAAGCTTCTACCTTCTCCTCCACATTCTGAGCACTCAACTTATACATCTTTATTTCAACTTATACATCTTTATTTCAACTTATACATCTTTATTTCTCCTTTGGCTTTGACAAGTTCTACTTTGGCATAAGCCACATTCACCGTTGGGGTCACTGCAGTTTGGTCTCCTGCAATTAAGACAGAACATATTACAAAAATAATTTACTTTTCAGTTAGTCCCAAGTTGTTCTCTAATTTGGCATTTCACAAGTCCAACCAGATTCTCAAGGCACAGAGGCTTATAGTTATGATATTCCATTCTGCAGATTGTGTCATGATTATATTGTTATTATACATATTTGCCGTATAGCACATATTACAGAATGACTAATAAAAGGAATAATAATAATTAATAATAATTAAAATAATTATTATGCTACAATAGAGATAACCGCCAAGTGTGTGCATGGGTAAGAATCCAAGTGTGTGAGTCTTCACGTCGAGCAGTAATAACGATCGAGCTCAGAATGGATGTAAAAGTAAGATACAACTTTTTCTGAATACATGAATGCTGAAACAACTTGTTTTGGTAACACACAGGTTTTAGGCTACTTGTGACTCTGCATTGAAAATGAAAATGCATTAGACTTTACTGCTAAAGTGAAACGTTATAGTGAATATTTGATGTATCAATATGTACTTCACTTTACACCGACAATGATAAGTTGTGATACTGCATGGAGTCCTTACTACAGTTGATTGTTGAGGTGTGTATAGGTGAGTATAGTCATAATGTATTCTATCTTATAATATATTAGGATACATACATACATACATTAACATACACTCAACTCTGACCGTCACATCCCCACATACACACACACACACACACACACAGTCGGTTCTGTTATAAAGACTATCACACATTCACACGCATTACGTTTGTTTTTGAGCTTCACATCATTTATGATGCTAGTCGAGGCTGGACTCCACATATTCTGGGCTTTAGCCCTGTCAGAATGACCTGAGCCCATTTAACCCCTGATTATCAGATTATCAGCCCCATCAGTCAACCTCTAGTCTAGAACTAGTCAAGAGCATCATATACACTTGAACTTAGACATCATTACAAGGTTAACTCATATCTCTAATGTTTGATGACTGTTGATAGAACGTTGGTGCATCAGAAAGCATTATGTGTGTTAATGAATGGAGTCATGATGGGCATGGCTAAATCAGAAATGAATTAACGTTAGGCGAACGTTAGGCTAACTTACCGTTACGATAGCTGGTTAGTTAACTAGCTATCTTACTAACTAACTTTATTAATTAAACTACCCTCTCTTCCGGCTGGTTTCTCTGTCGACTCTGCCTTTTTTCTTCCGCCGGTCCAGGTTCTCCGCGTTTGATTTGGACTGTTTGGAAGTCCTGGGTCCATCTTGCCTCTCTACAGGTCGGAACGCTAGCTAGCTAGTACCGCATGCGTGGAACGTACGAAACACGTCTTCACAGCATGCTTCACGCAGCCGTCTGCTTCCGTGGCTATGCCCTATAATTTGAGTGGAAGTGGAAGCAGATAAACAGAGCAAGGCATCAGACACAGAGAAAGAGCAATGAAATCCTTTGCTGTTTATACTTCAAATGTAAATGAGCTCATTTAATTGTTTTCTATATGTAGTTATTAGAGCTGTCAAAGTTAACGTGATAATAACGCAGTAACGCAAATGTGTTTTAAAAGCTGAAGGACCCGGACCGGACCGGGTCAAAACGAGTCGTATCCTGTTGCATAGTTACAAAAAAGTCCCGATGGAAGATGATCTGTTCATAGAACATTTGCAGGCCAAAGGTCTACTGTTTGAAAAGATGAGGTCCCCAGCTTTCAGAATCTGTGAACCAACTGTATGTTGTCCAAACTATGTCTCACAATAAAGTCATACAGAAGTAGAGTTCGTAAATATAAGAACAAGTTGTGGTCAAAAGATCCGCGATCATTTTTTCATAATTCTACAATATCATGCTTGGTATCGTTGGAAACTAAAAATTCTGAGCTTTTCAACGGATAGTAAAGGGACTGTTTGTAACTTTTTAAGCGTATAAATGTAGCGGGTCGGGACACATGCATGCTCGCATATGCGCTTTCGCGTGTGGCCGCTGCCTCTCCTCCGCTGCCTTCCTGCTCACCTTCACTCAGACAGAGCGCGCGTTCTCGCTCAGCTCGCTCAGCCTCTAGACGTGAACGCGCGCTCACTCCACACTGCAGAAGAGTTAGTTTAGCTCTGAGAATATCTAGTGAATGTACAGTGGATGTTTGTACAGAAATAACTGCTGCAGCTCCTCCAGACCAACAGAGGTGTCCCGTGTCTTGTGAAGTGACAGGGCTCCGCAGAGAGAAACGTTACCGTCTCGTTACCGACCGGGTGCCGGTGTCTCCCTGCCCTCTCCGGCTGCGGGCGTGCGCGAACGCCTCAGAGGTGCTTTTGAAGATAAACAGGTAAACTGTCCTTCTGAGGAGAATCAGGAAGGGGGGTGGGTGGGGGGGTTCGTCCACCATATTGGACCTGACCCCAGTCAACAGGATCGGTAAGACGCTGTCCATCCCTCCTCCTCCTTTTCAGGTCCAACTGAACTAGGAATTTCAGTTCATTTCACCAGATTGACTGCATCAACAGGTGCCATGGTTAAGACAATGAGAAGAAGATTGCTGTCACTCCTCCGAGGGAAACCAACAAAGAAGAGGATCTGGATGTTAATAAAATGACTCCAAAAAAAACATTTACTACAAAGAAAAGTGAAGTGCACAAGGTGTCATGATGTTTTTTTTAAAATGCAATGGGCTGTACAGGTAGCAAAGTCCTTTAAGGAATAACTCAGTGCGTAGGCTGTGTGCTTAACATTGGAGAGAGAGAGAGAGAGAGAGAGAGAGTACCCAGTATGTTGTCATACTAAATGCCACAATAGGAGTTGGAGTGCGTTATTATTATCAATCAAATCAAATCAAATCAAATCAAATCAATTTATTTTTGTATAGCGTCAAATCACAACAGAAGTTATCTCAAGACGCATCAATCATGCTAGAACAGTCAACAGTATGCTATATATAGAGGAATTTCATTAGCTATAACAAAATAACATATAACGTGTCAGAAAATCATGACTAAGGAGGTTTCTGAATTTGATATCATTAAGGATCTGTAGACGGAACAGGCACAGAGGAAGTCCTCTTGGATGACATTCATGCTATTAAAAAACTTTACCTGACAAATGTTCTATTCAGGTCTTAGATGGATTAAGGGAATGGTCCACAGAAGACGTCAACAAAGTGCTTTCTGGGATAGCTGCTTCTAATGCTTTCTAATCTAATTTGAGATAAGGAGATGGCACAGGGTTACACTTGTATGTATTGATGCTGATTAATGTTAGACGACTGACAACAACTGATATTTAACTGTTATTACAGTTTGACCATGGTGGTATGGAAGACATGTTGAGATACTGTTTTATCTTAAGGCTTATGTGTTTATCTTATGTTTGGTGGACTCAGAGGGCCGGCCGGTCTCCTCAACGTGTCACTGAAACACAGGTTCACACAGGGTCTCAGATTACGCCAAATCGATATGATAGAAGATGGGATTGCTGGAAGCTCTCGAACTCTCTCCAAGATGGCCCAGAAAAAAAGAGGCATAAGTTCAATGGTATCAGAAGGAAGGGCCCGGTTGTTGGAAGTCGCAGGGAGTTTGTGATGCTGGATGAGAGCAGCTTTGGTCATAAGAGAAAGGTAGGGCAGATAGATAATATTTACAGAATGGGAAAGGGAAAATCCATCGTAAAATAGAACTCACATTGTGCTGTTGAAGTCATCTTGGATGGTTAAAGGTGCAATGTTTAAGATCTGGCCAGAATGTTGGCTGAAAACGTTGAGTGGACCTACTGGCTAGCAAACTGCCACAAAGATGGTCCTTTTGGGAGACTAATTAAGGACATTAGGAATAGGTACCGCTTCTAAGAACCTCCCACTACCTCTCTCTCTCTCCAAACCCCGAACCGCTTCGTTCAGGCATTTGTTTTGTGTGTTGGAACCTCTGGTGAAGCCAATGCTGAAGTGCATTAAACTTACATTCTCTCTACCAGCCAGCAGGGGGCGACTCCTCTGGTGGCTAAAAGAAGTCTGATTGTATAGAAGTCTCTGAGAAAATGAGCTTCTACTTCTCTCTTGTTTTATGACCTCAGTAAACATTATAAACATGAGTTTATGTTTCAAGTCTTCTTCAATACAGCATGATGTTCATTTAGTAAATGATGGTCCCGTTTAGAGTCAGATAGACCATAAAGCAGGGGATGCTTTAGGGCGGGGCTACCTGCTGATTGACAGGTCGCTACCACGGCGTTGTCCGGTCTGGGAGTTGTCCATGTTTTAGAACTTTAACCCTTTCACCATGTGTTTTCAGTCTATGAAAGTTAATTCTAACATTTTGGTCACCTAAAAGTGTCCTATTCATCGTTCCTTGTATTTAGCTCCACCCTCTCGTGTCACTTCTGGTTGCAAAAAAACAAGATGGCGACAGCCATTGAGGATAAACTGATTTGATTTTGGTCACCAAAGGTCAAGGTCCAGCTCACTGCGACCTCAAGTCAAATTAAAATTTTGCACAAATGTCCACTTGGACTCGTGGATGAACTGATTAGAATTTGGTGGTCAAAGGTCAAAGGTCACTGTGTTGACAGAAAACATTTTTGGCCATAACTCAAGAAAACATATGCTAATGCTAATTATGACAATCTATAGGATGAAATGATGAAGTGATGCCATTTTGGTCAGACATGGATGTAACCTGCAACGTGCCTGGTTGGCGGAGGCTGTAATTCTAGTTGGTTGTCATTTTTATGGAGTACTACATTGTTGAATAACTTTCGTAATTTTTATCAATAAATGGTCAAATTGATACATTTTCTAAATAATTGCATTTTCTTTTAACATGAAGCATAATGTTGATCTTTTGAAATATGGAATGAACCAGGTTGTTTACAGATGGTTACCATGAATTGATTTACAGTTTGAAATGTTTCTCTAATGTTTAATAGCTGTGTGATTGTCACACATTGGTCACAAAGAGCATTAATACATGGTTAATTATGGTTAAGTAATGCTTACTCAGCCTTCTTGTGCATTTATTAAGTATTACTTCAGGGACTCATGTTTTCACATTAATATATCATAAATAATTATATATTATTTAACCATAATATATCATAAATTATGGTTAAGTAATGCCTATATAACATGCACAGGCATTCAAAGGTTAGACTATACATTAAGGAACGTCTACATAAAGACATAGGACCAAGCAAACCTCTACATGAAGACCATGGAGTGTCCACTGATCTCAACCTGGACCCAGCATTTTTAATAATTGAAGCATGGATAAGTAAGTGGACAATCATACCCCTTAAATAAACCTTTATAAAAACAAACAGTTTTATGGCTCAGCTGAACTTCATGACATACCTGTTCATTATCATCTTTATCAACCATTTACTAATGTTAGTGCATTCATTAGCAGGTAAACCCTTAATACATGTTAACAGTTACTTCATGCTTATTATTGTATTACTGAACTGTTAGTTAATGTTTAGTAGTGTATTAACTAAAGCTAATAACGTCCTTTCAAACAGTAAATCATGTTTAAATTCATACCATGGTTAACATGACCATTAGTAAATGCTTATTAGACACTTTAGTTACTGTTAATTAAGGCGTAGTAATTAATTAAGTAATGTTAATTAATGTACAGTTATTGTAAATATACATTTATAAGAACAATTTGCTCTCAATGAAATGGCTCAGCTGTAAACTTCATGACATACATGTTAATTAACATATTTATCAACCATTTACAAATATTAGTTTGTACCTTCATTAGCATGTAAACCCTTAATAAATGTTGACAATAGACATTTGTTAACATTTACTTAATGGTTATTATCTTATTACTTAACTGTTAGTTAATTGTCATTACTGTATTAACTGATGTATTTTAAAGCATTAAATAATGTATAAATTAATACCTTAGTTAACATGAACACCATTAGTAAATGCTTATTAGACATTCTAGTTACTGTTAATTAACTGTTAAGGCGTAGTAATGCATTAACTAATGTTAATTAATGTACCCTTATTTTGAAGTGTTACCGTTGTTAGTAATGAGTCCTATCACTGCTGTATCATCTGCAAATGTCACAATGCTGTTTGTATGATGTTTAGCCACACAGTCATATGTGTCCAGACTACTGTATACGGTAGGGGACTGAGACAGCAACCTTGTGGAGCACCGGTGTTCACAACTGTGGTAGATGAGTATCTGTTTCCAGCTCTGACTGTCTGGAGGCGGCCTGTCAGAAAATCTTGTATCCACCTGCAGAAGAAATTGTAGAGGCCGAGGTCTGTCAGCTTAGATACTAGAAGAGATGGTATGATTGTATTAAAAGCACTGCTGTAATCAACAAACAGCGTTCTGACATATGTGTTTTTGCCCTCCAGATGTTTTAGCACGGTATATAAAGCCAGTGGTACGGCATCATCCACAGCTCTGTTAGACCGATATGCAAACTGCCAATATTGGTAGATATGTTATTATTTATATATGCTTTGACCAGCTGCTCGAAGCACTTGATTATCACAGATGTTACAGAGGCTACATGTCTAAAATCATTCAGACAAGATGCAGGTGGTTTCTTGGGCACAGGCACAATTATGAATTTCTTAAAACATGTAGGAAGTACAGAGAGAGACAGTAACAGGTTAAAGATGTCTGTAAAAACAACAGAAAGCTGACTGTAGCAGGACTTGAGGACCCGAGGTGTAATGCCATCCGGGACGGCAGCTTTGCCTGCTTTTACACATTTGAATACTCTGCACACGTCAGCCTCTGTCACCTGATGTGTTGTCCCGCTGAGTGTGTATGTGTCGGCAGTGAGAATTCATCCCTGTGCTGGTGGCTCCAAGACATGCTCAAAGCGGGCATAGAAAGTGTTCAGCACGTCTGGGAATGAGGCGTGGTTTGGTTTTAGAGCCTGTTACGGTTTGCAGGCCCTGCCATAAGCACCTCGAGTCCCCGTCGTTACAATGTTGTTCAAGTTTGTCCAGGTGTTGTTTTTTTGGCTGACTTGATGGCCTTCCTAAACTCGTACCTGGCTTCCTTATACGTTCATCATCCCCTGCTTTGAAGTAGCTTTAGCAGCAGCAGCAGTAGCAGCAATAGTAGCAGTAGCAGCAGCAGCAGCAGTAGCAGCAGTAGTAGCAGCAGTAGCAGCAATAGTAGCAGCAGCAGCAGCAGCAGCAGCAGTAGCAGTGGTGGTAGCAGCAGTAGCAGCAGTAGTAGCAGTAGCAGCAGCAGTAGCAGCAGCAGCAGCAGTAGCAGCAGTAGTAGCAGTAGCAGCAGCAGCAGCAGTAGCAGCAGTAGTAGCAGTAGCAGTAGTAGCAGTAGCAGCAGCAGCAGTAGTAGCAGTAGCAGCAGCAGCAGCAGTAGCAGTAGTAGCAGTAGCAGCAATAGTAGCAATGGTACAGTAATGGTGCAGGGTAATGAAACCACCCTGGGCTCATTTACACAGGACTTCCACACTCTGACAAATAAGGTTGAATTAAAAAAGAATAAGCGCAGCACTCTGAGCTCCCCATTACCACAGGCACCAGAACCCAGACCACCACACTGTCAACCAGCGGAGAGAGAGACTGGCTCTGTTTGAAGTGGAGCTCACCGAGCTGAGAGAACAGGTGTGCTCCTATACCAGCACCACATCACACCCTGACCTCCGAGAACAGCTCTGCCAGGAGAAGCACCAGCTGGAGACTGCTACCCAGGAGCTGAGGGAACAGATAGCTAGCCTGTAGAGGAACAAACAGGTCCTCACCACTGAACTCAGGGAAACACAAAACATCATAAGGAAAGAAATAGCACAGATGAAAGAAGAGATGGCAAGGGAACTGTCAGCCATCGTGGTGGAGCTACAACACAGAAAATAGATTGTAGAGACACCTACAGAACAACTACAACCCCTCACCCCTCCCAATCCTCCCCCAACTGCTCCCCCCCTACCACCCACTATCACAACCCACAATGATGCAGCAGAGAAAAATGCTCAAGCCCCCCCCTGCCCCACCCTAACCCTCCCAGCACCCCCTCTACATCAGCCCCACGTACAAATGACCCACAACGTCAGCCCACCACCCTAAAAAAAGACAAAGAGGTCGTTATTCTCATTGACTCAAATGGAAAATTCATTCAAGAACAAAAACTATTCCCCAACATAAAACTGTCCAAGACATGGTGCCCAAAAACAGAAGACGTGCTTCACATCCTTTCTCAGGCTGAGTTTGGCACACCAGGCCATATTCTGATCCACACCGGCACCAACAACCTGCGAGAGGAGCAAGAAAATGTTGGCAGTCTGGTCTGCAGAGTAGCAGAGAAAGCATCCGAGTCCTTCCCCAACATCCAGGACTTAAACTCTTCAACCTTCAAAACAAGCCTTAAAGATGTGGACATCATCATCCTGCAGGAGACATGGTGTAAAGCAGACACTGTCACCCACTGTCCAAAACATTATAGAGAAATAATAGTTCCATCTCAAAAACATAGCTACTCTAACAAAGGTAGAGGATCTGGAGGATTAATCATCTGGTACAAATCTAACCTACAAAATCTAATCGAGCCCCTCAAAATTGACAAATACCACATTTGGCTAAAACTAAAGAAGGAGCTCCTATCAATCGATAAGGATGTGTTTCTTTGTGCGATATATACCCCCTCCACCTCCCTCCGAATCCTCCTATTTCTCAGATGAGATCTTCTCTGTTATTGAGAAAGAGACAAGCCATTTCCAGGCCCAGGGAAATGTGCTCATTGCTGGGACACAAGCACACGCACAGGAACACTAGCTGACCTCACTGACCCAAAGAGGACAATTTCATCCTAAATCAGAACATGTCAGACACTCTCACTCTCCCCCACAGGAACAACAGCGACCACGTCGTCAATAAGAGCGGAAGGGACCTCCTACAGCTCTGTCGAAGCCTCAGTCTGTACTTCGTCAACGGTAGGGTAATGGGGGACAGCCTGGGTAGATTCACCTGTTGCTCACCTCTTGGCCACAGCACTGTAGATTATTACCCTTCCTCTCTCAGCTCATTCACAGTCAAACCACTAACCCCTCTGTCTGATCACAGTCAAATAGCCCTGTTTATCAAAAGATCAGACATACAGATCATTCACATGCAACCCAGTAAGCTGTACAATATTAGAAATTCATACAGATGGGACCAAAACAGTGCAGAACAATACCAGAAAGCAATCAATAACTCCAAAATCCAAACACTTTTAGATAACTTTCTGAACTCCACATACTCTTACAATAAAGAAGGCCTCAATCTAGCGGTGAAAAATATTAACAATATAATCAGGCATACTGCAAAAACAGCTCAACTGAAAGTCACCATGAAGAAACCAAAAACAACTGGTTTGATACAGACTGTAGAACTATTAGGAAAAAGCTTCGGATGTTATCAAACCAAAAACACAGAGACCCCAATAATGCTGATCTACGCCTTCATTATTGTGAGACCCTAAAACTCTACAAACGTACACTCAGACTCAAAAAAGAGCAATTCAACAAACAGCAACTGACAATAATTGAGGAGATCATCATTTTACAAAGGAAGAGTAAACTGTATTAGATAAATACGAAGAAGTTTAACACTTAATCCAGACTAAAAGTAACACAGTTGAAGCTGCCAAATGCAGGAAGAACAGCTGGTAAAAGAAAAAACTCCTGATGTGTGAATGTGTAAATTAACAGACTTATTAATTTAACAGAACACTCAAAAGTCAGATATACTCGTCTAGATATAAACAGCTTTTAAATGTAAACTGGGCAAAAAAAGTTCGGAAACTTGTGTTGGGTGGATTATTTTTTATTTATGGATTGGAGTACTTACACAACAGATGCTTCTCTCTCTTGAAATACTGGCAAGCTCTCCACTTGTCATCAAAGACACGGTCGTCTGAAAACCCCGCAGCAATCCTCTTCTTTTTGCTCGGTGGCTGGCCGTCAAGGGAAACAGGAAATTCGCTGGTGAAGCGGCTGAAATCTTTTTTTTCTTACAGGCTGTCCATGCTCGTTGGGGAGGAAGTCGCGTTAGTTGAATGCCCCGGGGAAGTGCTGTAAATTTGTGAAAATAGGGATTCAAATATTACAAATTAGGACAACGTCTTCCTTTTGCGTCTGCGTAAACTCTCTATTTACCTTCATCTCCACAGCCCTTCAGACCTCCTGGCTGGTGGCAGGTTTCAGTTTGTATCTGCAATAAGAAAATGTGACATGGCATGTTAATTGTGCTATGACTGTGTCTGTTGATAGGGTAAAGTATAAGAAAGTGTTTACATATACAAGGATCTGTACAATTCAGTAGGTACATACCTTTCATGGAGGCGATTAAGGTCATTTGTGACACTATGGGCTGGCTTGCCGTTGGAGGAAATGAAGAAATTTGCTGTTTCATCTTTGATGTAGTCAGCTCGAATGCTCTCATAGTACGACTGAAACCACTGTGAGACCAAGAAAGACAATTACTTGACTGTAAAACATTGTAGGCAACATTGACATTGTATCATACTAAAACATCAATGTTCAGCAAATTTAGCTGCTAAAGAACTTACAGATTCCTCCTCCTGGGTCAGGGCCAAAGTCGCGATCTGCATGGTTGCAGTTTTGTGCTGGCTGATGCCAAACACAACTCTGCCATTTACATGCTTCCTGTTGAGCCACTCAGACACCTGGAAAACAACGAAAAATGATAATGTATTGCATATATTTTTAAATAACCAATGAAGCATATCAAGGGGACAAACTCCTTCAAGTTGCTAAAATAGAGGAACTTACAGTCATGCCTTCCACAGCTCCTGGACATTGAAAGTGACCGAACACCATGACGGCCTCGCAATAGTAGCGATATGTGGTCTTCTCCGTGTCTGACAAAACGAACGCAGAGGAAATGAGATTTCCAAAGATGTTCAGAAAGTCTTTCTTTGCAGCCCTCAAAATCTCCGTGCAATCGCTGAGGCTGCATGTGCCCTCTGTAAATCGATTGTATCTAGATTACACAAAAATTGAGAAAAAAAGCAAGACGGTTGGTTGTTAAAAACATCACACTAAGGTTTGTGGTAGTAAACATCAATAACATGACAATACAGAGGGAATAGTAAAGGCAAACAGTTACCTTGTTTTAACAACTTCCTTTGAATGGGCCTTTGTAATTGGCTTCCTCAGGGTGTGCATCATCTCCTGGAAAGAACGGATCTTTGAACAGAGCTGCGCATCTGTCTCAACCAGATCCAGCCTTGTCTTGAGGTATTCCATGAACCTGCCCATGTTCTTTATGTAATTAAGAATCGTGGCTGCAGACATGCCTGTGTTCTGTAGGCTGGTGAGGCAATCCCGGGCCTCTGTGCACTTTGTCAGGAAGTCCATAGTTGGCTCATCCCCAACCGGCTGCATATAGCGCAGGAAGCGTGATACATTGTCGACCTTTGAAGAATGTTGGATGAGAAAGAAAAGCCAGAATTAACATAATGAAACACTGAAACTAAATCTATGGGACGCTGCTGAACTTGGTGTGCTGAACATTGACATGTAAAGAGACCTTACCTCCTGCTGGCAGTTTGTGACCCTCAAGCTCTCGGTCAGGAACTTTTTAAAGTCCACAATGAGCTTGGCATCATCATGGAATTTCTTGTACAGACCAGCCTCTTTCATCTTGAGCCGCACAGGGTGAGTCACGGATGGAACATCTTTGAAAAAAAATAAAAATAATAATTAGCATGTCTATGTTTGTGAAGGTTCTCAGTCATCCAGGTCATGGTATGTGAGTAAGGGTTAAATCAGTAGCAACTGGACTTGGTTTAGATTCTGTGGGGTCGTTAGCAGGCATATAGAATCCACTCAAGGGTTGTTAGAGTCAGCTGATACTAGGTATGAATGACTGTCCGGTGTGGGTCAAGTGTGAATGGTTGTTTAATCTCCTGGGCAGGGATGCCAGGACAGCATTGTTTTTGAAAACCAGCTGACTCTTTTCTTTCTATATTCCTGACCCCACAGAGCTTAAATTCCTGGGTTCCCCTACCATTCAGCCAGAACTGAAGAAGCGTTTTGGATGAGAAGTGAAACGTCTTCAAGAATCTAAACCAAGCATGTCTATGGTGCTTACTGTAATAACCTTTTCCAGGAAGGGTCACTTGTCCTGTCCTCTTGATCAGAAGAAGATGAAGACGACGGGGGGCTGTAATCTGTTCCCTGTGGTGAAGAATGGGCAGAGGCAGCGGTTGCTGAGGTTGTAGCAGTGGCCGTGCTGGTTGTGGCAATGGTGTCTCCTGCAGTGTCCCAGTCTGTCTCATCGGGTATGTTGTTGATAAGGTAACCACGCTTGATAAACTCCTTCAGCAATGTTAATCGGCACTCCCGGTGAGGCATCATTTTACACATATCTTTGTAGTTCCAGGTCCTGTTGGCTCGGATCCACTTCCTGTTGGATGTCTTGGCCTTCTGGACCTCAGCTGCTCTTTCTTCAGACGTGCTGTTTTTCCAGCAGACCCGCTTCAAGTGGACAGGGAGGTTCTCCTGCGGCTTGTTGCATCGCAAGCAGTGCACGATGTTGCGCTCAGCAGACCTTGAAAAAAATGATAAAAAGGTAGACATTTAGAACAGTGTGTGTGTGTGTGTGTGTGTGTGTGTGAGAACCCTCTCTGTTGATTGGATGACTTACATTAGGCCACGCTTAAGTCGTTAGTATGCAAGCAGCTAATCCCCATGACTCTGAAAACACAGACACACCCATACAATAGTTGAGTTAAATAAAGAATTGACATAAAATAAAGTAAAATCAATAAATCAATGAATTAATTAATTAAAAATAAATAAATGTGGAAACAATAATCTTTTAGGATGATGATAATAAGACTTTATGATTTAAAAGGTTAGACATGCTACTTTTACATGCTGCTACTGATAAAAGTTGAATTGAAATGAATAATAAACCACACTTTATTTGTTAAGAAATGTTGAGCTTTGGAAAAGCATTCCAGCTGTGGTGCAGTTCCCAAACTCTCAACATCTGTCTAACGGATCTTGTTGGTTTTCTTTCTGAAGGGCTAGGTGTTCCGTAGGTTTGCACCTCTTAATAAATGTCTCTGGTTGTGGAGTTTATAATCACTGTGGTGTATCGGTAAGAATACAGGAGAAGATGCTTCAAAGGTTTCTTGTTCTTTTACTAGAAGGCTGTGCAGGTTTACACTTGAATGAGTGTACAGCATCTGCTTTCTAGAAGAACAGAAATGAACAGACATAACAGTATAATTAACTATAACATAACACGACATACAAATGGAATTAGCAACCGCTTTTCATCTATGGTAAGGTGTGGAATTGTAAGACTCACACAATTTATATCAAATTACACACAATAAAACACTTATTAATCCCACATTTACAATGAAGGCACAAAATAAAGCATACTTACATCTTAATTGACGCACATAATCTCTTATACAGCCAGCAAGACAACATTCATCCCACACTTATGCATTGAACTCACTGCAGTGAACTAGCAGACCAGACTACAAAGGCTAACGAACCAATATAACACTTAACCACTCCAAGTAGCCGATTGGACTTGACATGCTTGTTCACATGTTGTCCAATGAAATGAAGGGGCTGCTGTGCCTGAACTCCAAGTGAACTGCAAACCTTCTTAACAGCCGCCCCAGAATTTGTCCCATCAAATTCGTTAATCCAAAGAAGGTTTTGCCACTTCCTTCTACTTGTCCTCAATGACAGGAAGTTGGATGAGACGGGCCACAGGTCTCATGTATTGTCTGTCGTTGACTTTGATTTGAGCTGTCCTCACCCGTCCATCTGCACCTGGTAGAACAGAGACTACCTGACCCACTGGCGAAAGGGCTCGGGGCAGCTGGGGGTCCACAATCATGACAACTGCTCCTGGTGCAAGGTTGTCAACTTCCCTGTGTCACTTAGTGCGTGTCTGTAGAGTAGGCAAATAGTGTCTAACAAAATGGGTCCAGAACTGATCAGCCAGGACTTGTGAATGCCTCCATCTGTGACGGCTGAGAAGTTCTGATGAGTCGTAGACAGCTTGGGGTAGTGAGGGGTCTGGCCTTCCCATCAATAAAAGGTTTGGCGTGACTGGACCTGGGTCAGCCACCACTGGAGACATAACCCAGGGGTTTGGAATTTAATATTCCTTCAACTTCTATGAGGACTGTGGTTACACTTACTCTTCTGTCACAACTTGAGTTTGAATGGTGGCATACAGCGCAGCGTTGATGGACTTGATTTCGGGTTCCCAAGAGCCCCCAAAATGAGGTGCACTTGAGGGATTGAATCTGAAGGCAATCTGTTGCTTCGCTAACTCTTCTTGCAGGCTGGGGTGCAATGAAATGAAAGCCCCCTGGAGCTCCCTCTCACCACCCTTAAAATTGGTGCCTTGATCAGACAACAATTCTCGTGGCTATCCCCTCCTGGCAATTAATCTCCTGAGGGAAAGGAGGAAGAAGTCAGTGTCCATGCTGGTCAGTACCTCAATGTGGATGGATCCAGGATAATGGGGTGAATAACATCCAATTCTAGTTGATTGCTGCGACGAAGCCTGCCTCCCACTCGAATTAGATGTAAAGCAGGATCATATTCTGGTGCCGAGGACAATAGCCTGCTTGTGGAGAGCATAGGTCTTCCAGCAGATAATCGTGCAATGTCCTCTGGAAAGCAGTCTAGCTGAACTTGCCTTAGAATTTCCCTCTCTGCTTCCACATGATCCTCCGCTGATGGGCAGCCTTGCTTGTTAGCCGCCCCATGACTGTCAACATCTGTCTAACCGATCTTGGTAGTAATAGCCTTCCCTCCTCCACCTCCTCCATGTCCACCTCCATCTGTCCCTCAGGCAGAGGATTCTGAAGAGGAGAATCTAATCCAAACCAAATACTATATTTAATAGATTATCTATTTAATTCAGATGTTTATATGCAGCTCTCCAGTATTTTGCAGATGATGAGGCATAATGCATATAAAAATCATATAAAAATCAGCACTGGTCTTTTTAAAGCACATCCACTTTATTGTCTACTGTACTGACAGTTTACTGTGACATTGAGACAAGTCTGAAGGTTCTAATATAATGCAACCATATTAACAGCAAGTATCAGTTCAATTCACATTTATATTTATATAGCATCAAATCATAACAGAAGTTATCTCGAGAACCTTTTGATGTAGAGGAGGTCTAGACCGGACTCGTGCCCCTGGTAGTCCACCTCTCTCTCGTGCCCCTGGTAGTCCACCTCTCTCCTCTCAAAGTCTCTTAGTCGTCGTGCCCCTGGTAGTATACCAGAGCACCAGGGAAGGTCCAGGGTGATTCCCACACTCAGCCTACCCCCAGAGAGGGACTCTCCTCGGCCCCGAAGGGCCCCCGCATCGGGCTCCGGTAATATTTCCCCCGCACAATTCCTGCCTCTGGTAGTCCGCCTCTGACACCGTGCAGACAGTCCCGCGGTGGTCCATGGCCGAGTCCCTCTTCCCCGGAGGAAAAGACTTACAATCTGCAGCTGCTTCCTTCATAGACAGAATACGAAAACTTTGTGTTACAGCATCTTTAAATGGCCTTTTTGTTGCCACAAATGTTGCTTATGGCCATACCACCCTGAACATGCCTGATCTCGTCTGATCTCGGAAGCCAAGCAGGGTCGGGCCTGGTCAGTACTTGGATGGGAGACTGCTTGGGAATACCAGGTGTTGTAAGCTTTTTCTCTTCTCTTTACAAGCAGCAGAGGGCGCCGCTGCTTCTCCGGTGGAGACTTTGAAAATCAGAGCAGCTTGTCTCTGGATGTTGAATTTCAGCATTTTTCTTTCTCCCACATTTTCAACGCTTTGTCCTGATACTAGTGTGCTGTCACCAACGAGTAACGGCCATTACGTGTCGTTTCTGAGTGATGTATATCTTCACCATTCTTTACACTGTATGCTGTCCAATAAACTTCAATAAAGGTTTTTTTGTTTTTTTTCCGAGTGAAATTGATCAGCTTCTAATTAGTTTATGATATAATGATGTACACTTGTAACTCGTGATCTGCTCTTTAAAAAATATTTGAAAAGCATTGACATTGTGTGTACACCATTCTATTGATTTTCATCAGCGCCTGCCAGTGTCCAACAAAGAAGCAGCAGCGCCCTCCTCTGTTTGTAAAAGAGAAGCGAAAAAGCTTACAGCACCTGGTATTCCCAGGCTGTCTCCCATCCAAGTACTGACCAGGACCGACGCTGCTTGGCTTCCGAGATCAGACAAGATCGGGCGCGTTCAGGGTGGTATGGCCGTAAGCGACATTTGCAGCAACAAAAAGGCCATTTAAAGATGCTGCAACACAAAGTTTTCATATTCTGTCTATACAGATAGCAGCTGCAGATTGTCAGGAACACAAACAAATATTCTCACTGTAATGACAAAAAGGGCCTTTGTTACAAACTCTGTCGTTGTTACATTGTTACAGGCTATGTTATAAAAATATTATTGGATTATTATCACTGATGTATTGCTGTGAAAGCAGCATTTTCAAGTATCATACTGCGCCATATTTTATGAAGCAATCACGTTTTAAATGTCAAATCTAAATCTACAAAGTCGCAATAACAATCACAAACGTAGTGGAGTAAAAACTCCAATCTATCCCTGTAAAATAAAGTATAAAGTAGCATAAAATTGCAAAAAGCACCTCAAACCTGCATTCAAGAAGCTCAGTTACAATCTCACCTCTGTCATAGATAGTGTTTATCATTCATGTGGGGAAACTGTGTCACTGTAGTCAGAGCTCCTTGCCCAGAACTTCTGGAAATATGCTAATGTCCCTATGGACAGAAATGCACACAGGCGTTCACGGTGGCAGTGATTGACATCTATAAAGGGCCGTTTTTAGTCACCAGTGCTGTTGTTTACGGCCATACCACCCTGAACACGCCTGATCTCGGAAACCAAGCAGGGTCGGGCCTGGTCAGTACTTGGATGGGAGACTGCCTGGGAGTACCAGGTGCTGTAAGCTTTTTCACTTCTTTTTACAAGCAGCAGAGGGCGCTGCTGCTTCTTCGTTGGACACTGGCAGGCGCTGAAAAAAAATATCTGAAAAATGTCGGACAATAGAGGTCTGAAAAAAAATATCTGTAAATGTCTGAAAAAATGTCCGAAAAAAAATATCTGAAAATGTCTGAAAAAAACGTCCGAAAAAAAATATCTGAAAATGTCTGAAAAAAAGCCCGAAAAAAAGTCTGAAAAAAATATCTGAAAAATGTTGTACAAAAAAAGTCTGAAAAAAAATATCTGAAAATTGTCAGACAAAAAAAGTCTGAAAAAAATATCTGAAAAATGTCGGACAAAAAAAGTCTGAAAAAACTGTCCGAAAAAAATGATCTGAAAAAAAGTCTGGAAAAAAAGCCCGAAAAAAAGTCTGAAAAATGTCGGACAAAAGAAGTCTGAAAAATGTCGGACAAAATAAGTCTGAAAAAACTATCCGGAAAAAAAAATCTGAAAAAAAGTCTGGAAAGAATATCTGAAAAATGTCGGACAAAAAAAGTCTGAAAAAACTGTCCGAAAAAAATATCTGAACATGTCTGAAAAAAAAGTCTGAAAAAAGATCTGAAAAATGTCAACAATAGAAGTCTGAAAAATGTCGGACAAAAGAAGTCTGAAAAATGTTGGACAAAAGAAGTCTGAAAAAACTGTCCGAAAAAAATATCTGAACATGTCTCAAAAAAAAGTCTGAAAAAAGATCTGAAAAATGTCGACAATAGAAGTCTGAAAAATGTCGGACAAAAGAAGTCTGAAAAATGTTGGACAAAAGAAGTCTGAAAAAACTGTCCGAAAAAAAATATCTGAAAATGTCTGAAAAAAAATATGAAAAAAAAGAAGTCTGAAAATGTCGGACCAAAAAAGTCTGGAAAGAATATCTGAAAAATGTCGGACAAAAGAAGTCTGAAAAAACTGTCCGAAAAAAAATATCTGAAAATGTCTGAAAAAAAAGTATGAAAAAAAATATCTGAAAATGTCGGACAAAAAAAGTCTGGAAAGATTATATGAAAAATGTTGGACAAAAGAAAAAAAACTGTCCGAAAAAAAAGATCTGAAAAAAAGTCTGGAAAAAAAGTCTGAAAAATGTTGGAGAAAAGAAGTCTGAAAAACGTCGGACAAAAGAAGTCTGAAAAATGTCGGACAAAAGAAGTCTGAAAAAACTGTCCGAAGAAAAAAATCGGAAAAAAAAGTCTGGAAAAAAAGTCTGAAAAATGTTGGAGAAAAGAAGTCTGGAAAAAAAGCCCGAAAAAAAGTCTGAAAAATGTCGGACAAAAGAAGTCTAAAAAATGTCGGACAAAATAAGTCTGAAAAAACTATCCGAAAAAAAAAATCTGAAAAAAAGTCTGGAAAGAATATCTGAAAAATGTCGGACAAAAGAAGTCTGAAAAAACTGTCCGAAAAAAATGATCTGAAAAAAAGTCTGGAAAAAAAGCCCGAAAAAAAGTCTGAAAAAAAAATACTGAAAAATGTCGGACAAAAGAAGTCTGAAAAATGTCGGACAAAAGAAGTCTGAAAAAACTGTCCGAAAAAAAATATCTGAAAAAAAGTCTGTAAAAAAGCCCGAAAAAATATCTGAAAATGTCTGAAAAAAAGCCCGAAAAAAGTCTGAAAAATGTCGGACAAAAGAAGTCTGAAAAAACTGTCCGAAAAAAAGTCTGAAAATGTCGGACAAAAGAAATCTGAAAAAGGCTGTCCGAAAAAAAAATATCTGAAAAAACTGTCTGAAAAAAACAAAAAAAGTCTGAAAATGTCGACAAAAAGTCTAAAAAATGTCGAAAAAAAAAATCTGAAAATGTCCGAAAAAGAAAAAAAGTATCTGAGAAAAAAACTGAAAATGTCGAAAAAGTCTGAAAATGTCGGACAAAAGAAGTCTGAAAAACTGTCCGAAAAAAAATTCTAAAAAAAAGTTCCGAAAAAAAAAGCCGAAAAAAAGTCTGAAAAATGTTGGACAAAAGAAGTCTGAAAAAACTGTCTGAAAAAAAGTATCTGAAAAAAAGTCTGGAAAAAACGCCCGAAAAAAAGTCTGAAAAATGTCGGAAAAAAGAAGTCTGAAAAAACTGTCCGAAAAAAAATATCTGAAAAAAAGTCTGTAAAAAAGCCCGAAAAAATATCTGAAAATGTCTGAAAAAAAGCCCGAAAAAAAGTCTGAAAAATGTCGGACAAAAGAAGTCTGAAAAAACTGTCCGAAAAAAAAGTCTGAAAAATGTCGGACAAAAGAAATCTGAAAAAGCTGTCCGAAAAAAAATATCTGAAAAAAAGTCTGGAAAAAAAGTCTGAAAAATGTCAGACAAAATATGTCTGAAAAAATTGTCCGAAAAAAAATATCTGAAAATGTCGGACAAAAAAAGTCTGGAAAAAATATCTGAAAAACGTAGGACAAAAGAAGTCTGAAAACACTGTCCGAAAAAAAATATCTGAAAAAAAGCCCGAAAAAAAGTCTGAAAAATGTTGGACAAAAGAAGTCTGAAAAAACTGTCTGAAAAAAAGTATCTGAAAAAAAGTCTGGAAAAAACGCCCGAAAAAAAGTCTGAAAAATGTCGGAAAAAAGAAGTCTGAAAAAACCATCCGAAAAAAAAGATCTGAAAAAAAGCCCGAAAAAAATTCTGAAAAATGTCGGACAAAAGAATTCTGAAAAATGTCGGAAAAAAGAAGTCTGAAAAAACTGTCCGAAAAAAAAGATCTGAAAAAAAGCCCGAAAAAAATTCTGAAAAATGTCGGACAAAAGAAGTCTGAAAAATGTTGGACAAAAGAAGTCTGAAAATGTCGGACAAAAAACGTCTGGAAAGAATTTCTGAAAAATGTTGGACAAAAGAAGTCTGAAAATACTGTCCGAAAAAAAAGATCTGAAAAAAAGTCTGGAAAAAAAGCCCGAAAAAAAGTCTGAAAAATGTCGGACAAAAGAAGTCTGAAAAAACTGTCCGAAAAAAAAGATCTGAAAAAAAGTCTGGAAAAAATGCCCGAAAAAAAGTCTGAAAAATGTCAGAAAAAAGAAGTCTGAAAAAATTGTCCCGAAAAAAAAGTGCTGAAAAATGTCGGACAAAAGAAGTCTGAAAAAACTCTCCGAAAAAAAGATCTGAAAAATGTACGTGAAAAATGTCGGACAAAACGAAGTGTGAAAAATGTCGGACAAAAAGAAGTCGAAAAAACTGTCCGAAAAAAAACATCTGAAAAAAAGTCTGGAAAAAAAGCCCGAAAAAGTCTGAAAAATGTCGGACAAAAGAAGTCTGAAAAATGTCGGAAAAAAAATCTGAAAAAAATCGCCCAAAAAACAAAATAGTCTGAAAATGTCGGACAAAAAGCGAAAAAGTCTGAAAAAAATTCCGGAAAAAAAAAAAGTCTGAAAAAATGTCGGAACAAAACATGAAACGTCTGAAAAGAAATTTCTGAAAAATGTATCTGATCAGAACAAAAAGTCTGAAAAAAACGTCCGAATAAAAATATCTGAAAAAAAAGTCTGTAAAAAAAGCCCGAAAAAAATTCTGAAAATTGTCGGACAAAAGAAGTCTGAAAAATGTGGGACAAAAGAAGTCTGAAAAATGTCGGACAAAAGAAGTCTGAAAAAGATCGGACAAAAGAAGTCTGAAAAATGTCGGACAAAAGAAGTCTGAAAAATGTCGAACAAAAGAAGTCCGAAAAAGATCGGACAAAAGAAGTCTGAAAAAACTGTCCGAATCTGAAAAAAAGTCTGGAAAAAAAGCCCGAAAAGAAGTCTGAAAAATGTCGGACAAAAATTTCTGAAAAATGTCAGACAAAAGAAGTCTGAAAAAACTGTCCGAAAAAAAAGATCTGAAAAAAAGTCTGGAAAAAAAAACCGAAAAAAAGTCTGAAAAATGTCGGACAAAAGAAGTCTGAAAAATGTCGGACAAAAGAAGTCTGAAAAAACTGTCTGAAAAAAAAGATCTGAAAAAAAGCCCGAAAAAAAGTCTGAAAAATGTCGGACAAAAGAAGTCTGAAAAATGTCGGACAAAAGAATTCTGAAAAATGTCGGACAAAAGAAGTCTGAAAAAGATCGGACAAAAGAAGTCTGAAAAATGTCGGACAAAAGAAGCCTGAAAAGACTGTCCGAAAAAAAAGATCTGAAAAAAATCTGGAAAAAAAGCCTGAAAAAAAGTCTAAAAAACGTCGGAGAAAAGAATTCTGAAAAAACTGTTAGAAAAAAAAGATCTGAAAAAAAGCCCGAAAAAAAGTCTGAGAAATGTTGGACAAAAGAAGTCTGAAAAATGTCGGACAAAAGAAGTCTGAAAAAACTGTCTGAAAAAAACGATCTGAAAAAAAGTCTGGAAAATGTCGGACAAAATAAGTCTGAAAAAGATCGGACAAAAGAAGTCTGAAAAATGTCGGACAAAAGAAGTGTGAAAAGACTGTACGAAAAAAAAGATCTGAAAAAAATCTAGAAAAAAGCCTGAAAAAAGTCTGAAAAATGTCGGACAAAAGAATTCTGAAAAAACTGTCAGAAAAAAAAGATCTGAAAAAAAGCCCGAAAAAAAGTCTGAAAATGTAGGACAAAAGAAGTTCTGAAAATGTCTGAAAAATGTCGGACAAAGAAGTCTGAAAAAACTGTCCGAAAAAAAAATCTGAAAAAAAGTCTGGAAAAAGCTCCGAAAAAAAGTCTGAAAAATGTCGGACAAAAGAAGTCTGCAAAACACTGTCCCGAAAAAAACATCTGAAAATGTCTGAAAAAAAAGTCTGGAAAAAATATCTGAAAAATGTCGGACAAAAGAGTCTGAAAAACCTGTCCAGAAAAATAAGATCTGAAAGAAAGACCGAAAAAAGTCTGAAAATGTCGTACAAAGAAGTCTGAAAAATGTCGGACAAAAGAAGTCTGAAAAAAACTGTCCGAAAAAAAAGATCTGAAAAAAAGATCAAAAAAAAGTCTGAAAAATGTCGTACAAAAGAAGTCTGAAAAATGTTGGACAAAAGAAGTCTGAAAAAACTGTCCGAAAAAAAAGATCTGAAAAAAAGTCTGGAAAAAAAACCCGAAAAAAAGTCTGAAAAATGTCGGACAAAAGAAGTCTGGAAAAATGTCGGACAAAAGAAGTCTGAAAAAACTGTCTGAAAAAAAAGATCTGAAAAAAAGCCCGAAAAAAAGTCTGAAAAATGTCGGACAAAAGAAGTCTGAAAAATGTCGGACAAAAGAATTCTGAAAAATGTCGGACAAAAGAAGCCTGAAAAGACTGTCCGAAAAAAAAGATCTGAAAAAAATCTGGAAAAAAAGCCTGAAAAAAAGTCTAAAAAACGTCGGAGAAAAGAATTCTGAAAAACTGTTAGAAAAAAAAGATCTGAAAAAAAGCCCGAAAAAAAGTCTGAGAAATGTTGGACAAAAGAAGTCTGAAAAATGTCGGACAAAAGAAGTCTGAAAAACTGTCTGAAAAAACGATCTGAAAAAAAGTCTGGAAAATGTCGGACAAAAGAAGTCTGAAAAAGATCGGACAAAAGAAGTCTGAAAAATGTCGGACAAAAGAAGTGTGAAAAGACTGTACGAAAAAAAAGATCTGAAAAAAATCTAGAAAAAAAGCCTGAAAAAAAGTCTGAAAAATGTCGGACAAAAGAATTCTGAAAAAACTGTCAGAAAAAAAAGATCTGAAAAAAAGCCCGAAAAAAAGTCTGAAAAATGTAGGACAAAAGAAGTCTGAAAAATGTCTGAAAAATGTCGGACAAAAGAAGTCTGAAAAAACTGTCCGAAAAAAAACATCTGAAAATGTCTGAAAAAAAAGTCTGGAAAAAATATCTGAAAAATGTCGGACAAAAGAAGTCTGAAAAAACTGTCAGAAAAATAAGATCTGAAAGAAAGACCGAAAAAAAGTCTGAAAAATGTCGTACAAAAGAAGTCTGAAAAATGTCGGACAAAAGAAGTCTGAAAAAACTGTCCGAAAAAAAAGATCTGAAAAAAAGATCAAAAAAAAGTCTGAAAAATGTCGTACAAAAGAAGTCTGAAAAATGTCGGACAAAAGAAGTCTGAAAAAACTGTCCGAAAAAAAAGATCTGAAAAAAAGTCTGGAAAAAAAGCCCGAAAAGAAGTCTGAAAAATGTCGGACAAAAGAAGTCTGAAAACAGTGTCCGAAAAAAAAGATCTGAAAAAAAGTCTGGAAAAAAAGCCCCAAAAAATGTCGGAAAAAAGAACTCTGAAAAAACTGTCCGAAAAAAAAAGATCTGAAAAAAAGTCTGGAAAATGTCGGACAAAAGAAGTCTGAAAAAACTGTCCGAAAAAAAAGATCTGAAAAAAAGTCTGGAAAAAAAGCCCGAAAAAAAGTCTGAAAAATGTCGGACAAAAGAACTCTGAAAAAACTGTCCGAAAAAAAATATCTGAAAAAAAGTCTGGAAAAAAAGCACGAAAAGAAGTCTGAAAAATGTCGGACAAAAGAAGTCTGAAAAATGTCGGACAAAAGAAGTCTGAAAATGTCGGACAAAAAACGTCTGGAAAGAATTTCTGAAAAATGTTGGACAAAAGAAGTCTGAAAAATGTCGGACAAAAGAAGTCTGAAAAAGATCGGACAAAAGAAGTCTGAAAAATGTCGGACAAAAGAAGCCTGAAAAGACTGTCCGAAAAAAAAGATCTGAAAAAAATCTGGAAAAAAAGCCTGAAAAAAAGTCTAAAAAACGTCGGAGAAAAGAATTCTGAAAAAACTGTTAGAAAAAAAAGATCTGAAAAAAAGCCCGAAAAAAAGTCTGAGAAATGTTGGACAAAAGAAGTCTGAAAAATGTCGGACAAAAGAAGTCTGAAAAAACTGTCTGAAAAAAACGATCTGAAAAAAAGTCTGGAAAATGTCGGACAAAAGAAGTCTGAAAAAGATCGGACAAAAGAAGTCTGAAAAATGTCGGACAAAAGAAGTGTGAAAAGACTGTACGAAAAAAAAGATCTGAAAAAAATCTAGAAAAAAAGCCTGAAAAAAAGTCTGAAAAATGTCGGACAAAAGAATTCTGAAAAAACTGTCAGAAAAAAAAGATCTGAAAAAAAGCCCGAAAAAAAGTCTGAAAAATGTAGGACAAAAGAAGTCTGAAAAATGTCTGAAAAATGTCGGACAAAAGAAGTCTGAAAAAACTGTCCGAAAAAAAAAATCTGAAAAAAAGTCTGGAAAAAAAGCCGAAAAAAAGTCTGAAAAATGTCGGACAAAAGAAAAGTCTGAAAAAAAATG